>CM040125.1:49480070-49884930 GCA_022559845.1 Amorphophallus konjac
TGCCACTGGCCTCTGGGCCAAATGGCATCAATGGAGATAGCAAGGTCATCATCGGGATGCCCAAACTGTCGACCATGGCCTGAAGAGCGGCCTCCCAGCCTTCGTGGAAGCCTCGGTCCTGAGTCGGGCCATAAACTTCGACGGTCGCAGCATTCAACTCATCTCGGTAGGACGAGGATGAGTGATAGCGCTCCACCGCCTCTAGGCCAACGGTGATCATCAATGAGCGCAAGTTCTCGAACTACGCCTCCGCCTTGCGAGCCCTGCCTTCGGCAACATTAGCCAAGGCCCCTAGCCTAGATGACCGAGCCTCAGCCATTTCGGCTCACTTGGTCGCCTCCTGAAGGGACTCCTCCAACGCTTGGGCCTGAACACGGAAAGTATCCCGATCTCGCTCAGCCTCTGAGAGGACTCGCTCCCGTAGCTCAGGCTGCTCCCGAGCTTGGTGCACTCGGCCTCTTGAGCCGGTTGACATGCTCGGATCTTGGTGCACTGGGCCTCTGACTACTTTTGCGTAGCCTCGCTAGCCTCTAGCTGTTGTGCAACCCCAGTGAAATGGTAACCCCACAAGCTAAAAGCTCTGGCGACTGAACTCAAGTTCCTCGCCACCCAGGTCACACAGCTCGCCATGGGCCCCGGGACCAAACAACCCGGTGCAGTCACGCACCCGAATGCCCTTGTCCATCAGGGCGCATGCCTCCATCCAGCCTACATACCCCAGTGTGACCTCCTCAGACGGCAGGAAGCGAACGGCGGGGGTGTCCTCAGGCGGCAGGAGGCCAGCAATGTAGTGCCCCAGAATTTAATTGATAATTTTCTGGCATTATTAGCAATTAATGGACTAATTTGGAGTTATTAATCAATATAAGGCCAAATGGTGTTAATCAATTAACCCAACTCACTTAATTAAAGTCTAAAGGGTTTTAAGATCAGGCCCATTTAGTTTGGCCTATATTCTAGAAGGTTATTAAGCTTATCCTTGGAATTATAAGGATAAATACCACTTAATACAGATAATTAGGCGGATAATGAATAGAAGAGTTTGATCAATTTAGAACTCTATCCACGTTGACTGTAACGGTCCATCGGACGACCGTCACAGCCATGTAACACATATGTCGGCGACCGTCACACTCTATGAACCCCAAAACACTGAAGAGTTTGATTTCCTTTGAACTCTGGGAACGAGTAATGTAACGGTCTATCGCGAGACCGTCATATGCCTCTAACACACTGGCCGTAGACCGTTACATCCTGTTAGTTCCGTAAAAGAAAGAACAAGAACAAAGATTAAAACTTTGGACTCTTATCCACTAAGGATCGACTTGGGAAGAGTTATAATAATACTAAGGACTCTTAGAGATTAGATTATGACCCAACAAGGACTCTAGAATTGATCTAATCCTTAAACCCTAGCCTAAACTCTATAAATAGGGCATAGTTCTGAACTGTGCGACCCTTACTTTTTGGACGTAAAGAATCAAGGTAAGGAGGCATTATCTCATGTAAGCTCTTTAGAAGTATTTGTTTACAATACTTTAGACTAACTCCCCTCCAAATTTAACATCTTTAGGTCAAGAGGTCGTGAAGTTAGAGCCCAGGGAAGTTGCTGAAAAAGTCACAGAAGAAGGAAATCTAGGGCAGGATTCTAAATCCAAATCAGAAGCAACAGCCTAAGTTAAGAGGTAGGTTATCTCAGGAACGGCAAAAATAACCTGATAGGACTAAAAGCCCTCTGGTTCAAGTGATTTACATGCATTATAGATCATTGATTTCATGATTTTACTACTTCTATGCATTACATGCATCCCTTAGCCTTAATTGGACATGCAAAAGATGTATCTTGTCTAATTCATTAATACCTAAGTATGTAGTTGGCCTACACTACGTTATCATGTCTAGAGATTCATGGTATTTTAATTATGGACATGATATGAATCGATCTCTTTATGTTCTATCTAGTTTTCTGTCAGCAGATACTGTAACGCATCAGCGTAGGACCGTCACACTCATATAACGGCCCTACGACAGACCGTCACACACCCTGCTGTTTTGGATTTTCACTGTTGTCTCTAACGCACTGGGACATACGCGTTACGTTCATGTAACGGCTGGATTCCTGACCGTCACGTTCACTGTGATGCCCCACCTCCAGACCGTCAGAGTCTGTGTTCTGCCAACCCTAAGACAGAATATAACTTGCCAATATTATTTATTGTTAAGCCTAGTTACTTAAGTTTTAACCTGATCATGTGATTTTAAGGTTACTTGATTATTCATATTAGTTATTGCATGTTTTGGTATCTCACTTTTACTTGAGTTATGTTAATTTCATGAAGCCAAATTATATAGTTTTGTATTATAAAGCATGACTTTTTAACGTTGTATTGACAGAGTTTTTCATCATGATTTCACACTGATTATACATATCTCTCTCTGTCAATAGAGTCATTTCTATAAGTACATGGCACATATTCCGGTATGTTGCCATTAGTTCACACTTTGCACTTTAGGAACACCATCTTGGACATGAGGACCTCTCTATTGGATATTCCTTCCAATGGACTAGGAAATCATTGTTTCAAGGCCTCCGTAATTCTCCGCGAGCCTGGGATTCCCACTAGGACGCCGAGTTGGTTGTACCATCAAAGCCCAATAACTAGAATACACTAACGTTATTTTCTGGATCTTGTAATGTAACGGCCTTGCACTGGACCGTCAGGCTCACGTAACGGCCCAATGCCCGACCGTCACATTTCACTGAGTCTAAATTAGTATGTTGGACTCTGGTCACTGTAACGGCCCATTATGGACGCGTTACATAGTGTAACTACCCAGCAAATGACCGTTACATAGCTTGTATATGTTAACCCAAGGTTTGACCAAGGGTTGATATTTCAATGATTCTAGACAAACCTTGATGATCTAGAACTTATCATATTGCTTAATAGACTTAATGTAATGGATGAAAGTTAAGGAAATATATCGTTATGCTGCTGATTTATTCTATAAGCATAACATAGTTTAAATGTCATTCTTGATCTCATATATTCAAATTAAAGCATTCATTCATTGATTATTGTTATCATGGAATTATTGAACTTATTACATTCTTGGCCATACTTTACTGTTACATGCGTGGAAGTAGCTTAATTTATAACTGAAGATGCGATCGAGCACTGATTGTCGGAAACATAATATTTTATAAACCATGGGGTATGATGTTACTGGCGTCGCATTGCGCTGGGAGTACTATTTCTATAAATAAGTGAAGATCCACGGCACGAAATGACTTTCTTGCTTAATATTCCACAGGAATTCACAAACTATGTACTCAAAAGAGACTAGTGTGATGAATATGTGACTTTCTAGTACAATCTCGTTACATTCTTGTTCATGGAATGCCGATATCATGTTCTTGTTATATTCTTGCTAGTTCATTCTTGATCATTCTATCTTACATGATTATCTTGTTACTTTGGTTTAAACGCGTGATCGATTCGCATTCGCATGATTTTACCATATTCTTTAGAGCTAAAATGTTAATTACTTTAATAGTGCCTTCATGTTGATGCGAAGATACCTACTGGGCAAGTGTGCTCATTACCTATTTCCAATGTTTTTCAGGAGATGGAAATAGTTCGAATTCGGATTCGGGTGATTCAAGTAGCGGGTCCGAGAGCGATTGAATGTTGTTATTACAAGAGTGAAGACAAAGGAAGTTTATAATGTCTAGATTGAGTCAATGTAATTTTTCTATTTCTTGAGTCTAGTAGAATGAAAATTAAATTAGTGATTGTATCTTTGAATATTAAGCATTATGATATGAAGTTGAAGTTGATTAAATCCTTTGCAATTGCATTTACTTGTGTGATTGTCTCGCGCTCTGATTGATTCTTGCTTGCAAGAGGCTTACCATGCCGGCTGTTTGCGCTCCCCGAGCGATTCTTCCGCTGTAATAAAGACTCGGGGCGTGACAGTTAAGTTGGTATCAGAGCCTAAGTCTCAGGACTTAAGGAAAAGAATTGTAATATCCCGGACCTTTCGGATCCTTCTTCGTGGGTCCCGGATCTGGTTTTCGGAGTGTCCGGCTCCGTTGTGTCCGAAATTTCGTTTCGGACATCTTTCGTGTTCGGGTCGGCGCGATCCGGAGTTGTTTCGGAGGCCCGGAGGCGTTCCGCGGCTTTTCCGCGTGTGTTTTCCGATTCCCGGTGTGTGTTTCGGCTTTTCTCTTCGGACGCTCGTTGCGGGTGAACCGGGCTGTTCACACGGACACGAGTGGTACCGTTGCGATCGGTGCGTTCCGAGGATCGCGGGGGTGTGATTTCCTATTTTTTGGAATTTTACGGATTTTCCGGGTTTTTCTATAAAACCCTTTTTCTTTTCTCTCTCCCCCCACCATCTTCTTCTTCCTCCTTCCTCCTCCACCGTGTCTCCCTCCCTCTCCCTCTCTTCCTCCCGGTTGGCCACGGCGAGCTCCCCTTCGGCTGCAGACGGCGGCGGGGCGACGGCGCGGCGACGTGGGCGGCGGCGAGGCGGTCGTGGGGGCGTGCGGCAAGCGTGGGAAGCTTAAGGAAGAACGAGGGTTTTCAAGCGTTCTTCGCGATTCGTGGACGATCCGGCGGAGCATTCGCTCCATTGAAGTAGGGTGACGTTCCCTAGCTCTTCGCCGTTCTTTTCCGTTGTTTGTAGGCCGCGGGGAGGCCGAGAGAGGCATGTTTGGGCGTTTTTGGGGTTTTTCCATGTTTTGGGGTGAGCCGCCCGATCTATGGTTTTAGCCCATGATTCTATGTTTTGGTGGCTTAGATGCATGCTAGGGGTCCCCAGGGGTCTTCCCCCTTATTTTCCCCCTCTCCGGTGGAGGTACGGGGGCGTGGTTGGTGTTTTTGGGGTTCTCCCGCCGTAGCGTGCTCTGGGGCAAGCGACGGTCACTCCAGTGACCGTCACATGCTTGTAACGCCCCTAGAGGGGTGCGTTACTTCCCTGGGTGTTGGCCTTTGGGGTCGAGGGCTGTAACGGTCCTGCGACTGGCCGCCGTTTGCTAGTGACGCCCCTGGGCTGGGCCGTCACATGCTTTCGACCGTTGGGTTTTGACCGTTGGGGGTCAGGCCATGTAACGCACCGAGATAGGCGCGTTACATGCGTGTAACGCACTGGGGCAGGAGTGTTACTTCCTGTTGTCCCCCATGTGGATGGGCCAAGCGACGCACTGGGCCCAGCGCGTTACTTACAAGCGACGCGCTGGGGCAGGCGCGTCACTTCCCTTTCCATCCCGAGCGTGAGGGCCATGCGACGCGCTGGTCTAGGCGCGTCACATGCGAGTAACGCACTGAGCCCGACGCGTTGCTTGCAAGCGACGCGCCAGGGTAAGCGCGTTACTTTCCCTGTGGTTTTCGTGGGTGTGGGGTGCCATGTGACGCCCTGGCCTAGGTGCGCCGCTTCCAAGCGACGCACTAGGGTAGGCGCGTCGCTTCCCCCTACCCCCTGGCCGTGTGACGGTCCGCCTTAGACCGCTATTTCCAAGTGACGGCCCTAGAGTGGACCGCCATTTGGCAGTGACGGTCTGAGGGTAGACCGCCACTTCCTGTGTTGCCCCATGAGGGTGGCAACCTCGCTTTTCTCCGACCGTGGTCTCCGTGTGACGGGACTGGTGCGTGGGGTGATTCCCACACGTTGTCGGGCTTGGGTGTTGTTTTCCGTGACTCGAGAGTCTACTCCTTTAGCGACCCTCCACTAGTCGTAGCCCACCAGTGCGCGGTGCTGGTCTCACCTGGGAGTGGTGTACGGGCACCCACCTTTCGAGACGGTTTGTGGACCGGTTACCGTAGGCCCCTCGTCGGTAGCCAGAGTCCGGCTACGGGGGAAAACCGGTCAGAGGACCAGACCTAGTGACGCAAGGTCTGTGTGTGCACACGTGGTTGGGGGCGGTTGGACCCACGTCGACGGGCGTGACCCCAACTAGTTACTTGTTTGTGGTTACTTGTATGGTGTTTGCGCCTCGGGTAGGACCTACCATGTCAGGCGGTGCACCTGCGGTGCGGTGTAAGACGCCAGGGGACGCTACCGGCTGTGCTTCTAGTGGGTGGTACTCCTGTCGAGTACGGAGTGTCAGACTGTCAGTCGTGTGTTTCCGACCTTCGGGTTTTTGACGGTTCGACCGTTGAGTTTCGGTCTTCTCGTACCGTGGCACGTGTCTCGGTTTACGTGCCGTTAGGGTCTAGTTCTGTAGAGTACAGGGCTTTCCTTTCCGAGATACTTTTCTACCGCTAGAGTAGTGGTTTCTCGTTTTTCGAGGTAGGGTTCGAGTGATCCCTACTGAGTCTTGTTCCGAGACTCATTCCCTGCGTGTTTTCACCGTGTTTCAGGTGAGGCGCCACCTTCGGGGAGCGCGTCAGGAGCGCAGCGTGGTGCGGGTGCCCAGCGGTAGTGCCGGAGGTCAGAGCCGGGGGATGCCCCGTGTAGCTGTACTTTCCTTTCTTGTCACTGTACTAGTCGTGGACTATTGTTATTGTGTTATTTTCTGTTGTGGACCATGTAGAATGTTATTCTATTATAACTGTTTAATTTCTGCAATTATTTGTGATACTTGTGTAGTCTCCACACCATCCTTTTAACCCTTCCGAGTCTTCGGGCTCGTGGGTGGCGATGCGAGTCTCGGGTTATCGGGCCTTCCCGGTAATCGGATTCTCGGGTCGTTACAAGAATCATGTCATAGGATAAGTCCAAGGTTTAAGGACCCATACCTATGAACTAAGGAAGAAATTCCACACCCATGTGAGGATTGGGTAGAACCCGAGATAAGATAACTAATTAGCTTTAAGAATTATTTTGTTCATTCCAATTTCATGAGAAATAACAAGTTGTTATTTTCTCTCAGGTACCCTATTTTTCGAATGGCTCATCGTGTAGATTGGGACGGTATGCAACAAACAGTTGCCGGCCTTACCCAGGTATTGCAGACTATAGCACAAGGTGGTGCAGGGGCAAGGGCTGGTGACCTTCATCGCAATTTTTGAAGTCTAAATCCTTCGCGTTTCTATGGATCTTCCAATCCAGACGAAGCAGAAATTTGGATCGATGAGATGAATCGTATATTTGATGTCATACAATGCACTGATCGGGAGAAAGTCCGTCTAGCAACGTTCCAATTGAATAAGGATGCCCGTACTTGGTGGAAGTCGGTTCCGACACCTCCGGCCGATGCGCCACATACATGGAATGCTTTTCTCACTTTATTTCGTGCCAAGTATTTCTCCGAACATGTGAAGGAAAGGAAGGCTATGGAGTTTGCCTCCCTTCGTTAAGGAATGATGTCAGTAGCAGAGTACGAGTTGCAGTTTTCAAGACTAGCACCATATGCACCACACCTTATTAGTACGGAATTATTAAAGGTGAACCGATTTATGGACGGGTTACGGCCCAGTTTCATTCAGCAACTGGGGACACAGAATATCCGCACTTATGCGGAGATGGTTCAAAGGGCATATTTATGCGAGAGGACCTTAGAGAAGGTCGAAAGGTTGAAAGGAAAGGGAGAAGAATCTAGCCGGCGCTCAGATCGGCATTATAAGAAAGAGAAGTTTAGCATCATGGAACCATACAAAAGCCGTGATAACAAGAAAAGATCAAGGAACGGGAACGGTGGAAGTTCCCAAAAGAATAGTAAAAAGGTTAAAGAAGAGAAGGAGCAAGTCGTCTCGGCGTGCACCTTTTGCGAGAAATTCGGCCACTCGATTGAAGAATGTTGGAAGCGCCTAGGTGCTTGTTTGCGCTATGGAAGTAGGGAGCATCGTGTGCCAGATTGCCCCCTTATGAAAGATTAATCAAATAACGGAGGACGTAGGAGGCAGGGTTGCCTCAATGCAGTTATAGATGAAGAAGAAGTGCCCAAGGTTCAAAATGATGGGCTTATGGAAGGTACTCTTCAAATTTATTCTCGTCCTGCATTCATGCTATTCGATACTGGTGCTTCTCATTCTTTTATCTCCACCACTTTTGCAAACACCTTACCAATTGCATCAGTTTCCTTACCTTCAGATCTCGCTATTACTACACCTTTAGGATCTGGAACTAAACTTACCAAGTATTATCCCGATTGTGAGGTGGTAGTAGAAGGACACAATCTCCCCGCAAACTTAGTATGCCTCGATATGAAAGGTTATGATGCCATTTTAGGGGTAGATTGGCTTATAGACCATGATGCTTACATCAACTACCGAAATAGAATTATATCTTTCCGAAAGCCCGGTCTTCCAAGATTTTCTTTTCTTGACATCAAATACAAGAAGCATCCTACCATTATATCTTCTCTTCACGCCTGCAAACTTATCTCGAAAGGATGTGAAGTTTTTCTTGCTTCAGTCATTGTCACCGAATCTAAGGAAATTATCCTAGCAAACATTCCTATTGCAAATGAATTCCCTGGCGTGTTCCCATCCGAACTACCTAGTTTACTGCCCGAGAGGGAAGTAAACTTTACCATTGAACTCATTCCAAGTGCAGCACCTGTTTCTATAGCCCCTTAGAGGATGACCCAATTTTACTGGAAATTAAGGCCAATATTGAACAAAGACTGGATTTTACTATTTCAGAAGATGGAAGATTGCTATTCAAGGGACGAATGTGTATACCGGATCATGAAGATACAAAGAAATTAATAAATCAAAGTACACCATTCATCCAGGAGGTACGAAGATGTATCAGGATCTCAAAAGAAACTTTTGGTGGCCCAATATGAAGAGGGAAGTAGCTGATTTTGTGTCTCGATGTCTCACTTGCCAACAAGTTAAAGCGGAACATTTCAGACCTGCAGGAAAATTACAGCCCTTAAGTATTCCAGAATGGAAATGGGAGAGCATAGGAATGGATTTCATTATGGGATTACCTAAGACAAGAGGTGGACATGATGGAATATGGGTAATCATAGACCGATTGACTAAATCTGCACATTTCATACCAATAAAAAGTCGATGGTCTGTGGATATCTTGACAGCATTATACATCAAAGAAATTGTCATGCTACATGGTGTCCCTATCTCTATTGTATCAGATAGAGATTCTTGATTTACATCATAGTTCTGGAAGGGCCTACAACATTCACTGGGGACTAGATTAAATTTTAGCACAGCCTTTCATCCACAAACGGATGGTCAGACGGAAAGAACGAATCAGGTAGTAGAAGACATGCTTAGGGCTTGTGTCATTGATTTTGGAGGAAGTTGGCATGATCACTTGCCTCTAGTAGAATTTGCATATAATAACAGCTATCAAGCAAGCATACAAATGGCACCTTTTGAAGCTCTATATGGAAAAAGTTGTCGATCACCAATATGTTGGAATGAAATAGAGGAAAGGCAATTTCTAGCCCCGATCTTATCAGAGATTCTACAGAAAAAATAAAGCTCATTCAAGAAAGGATGAAAATGGCACAAGATAGGCAAAAGTCTTATGCTGACAATCGAAGGCGTGACTTGGAGTTTCAAGTAGGAGAACATGTATATCTGAAGGTTTCTCCAGGTCGTGGTATTCAAAGATTTGGCATTAAAGGAAAGCTAACTCCTAGATTTATTGGCCCATTTGAAATTCTTGAAAGGGTCGGTGACGTGGCTTATAGATTGGCTTTACCTCCACAATTAGCAGGAGTACATGATGTATTTCACGTCTCCATGCTAAAGAAGTATGTATATGATCCTGACCATATTATCACTTATGACCACCTAGAGATTCAGAAGGACTTAACATATGAGCAAACGCCAATAAAGATTCTGGATCGAGAAGTGTGTCAATTAAGGAATAAAGTTATTCCTATGGTCAAGATACAATGGAAGAAAACATGGCCATATGAAGCAACATGGGAAACCGAAGCAGCTATGCGGAAAAGATTCCCAAAATTATTCAACTGTAAGTACCCTCTCCACAACCCATGTATTGAATTTGGGGACCAAATTCTTTTAAGTGGGGGAGGGTGTAGTGCCCCAGAATTTAATTGATAATTTTCTGGCATTATTAGCAATTAATAGACTAATTTGGAGTTATTAATCAATATAAGGCCAAATGGTGTTAATCAATTAACCCAACTCACTTAATTAAAGTCTAAAGGGTTTTAAGATCATGCACATTTAGTTTGGCCCATATTCTAGAAGGTTATTAAACTTATCCTCGGAATTATAAGCATAAATATCACTTAATACATATAATTAGGCGGATAATGAATAGAAGAGTTTGATCAATTTAGAACTCTATCCACGTTGACTGTAACGGTCCATCGGACGACCGTCACAGCCATGTAACGCATATGTCGGCGACCATCACACTCTATGAACCCCAAAACACTGAAGAGTTTGATTTCCTTTGAACTCTGGGAACGAGTAATGTAACGGTCTATCGCGAGACCGTCATATGCCTCTAACGCACTGGCCGTAATCCGTTACATCCTGTTAGTTCCGTAAAAGAAAGAACAAGTACAAAGATTAAAACTTTGGACTCTTATCCACTAAGGATCGACTTGGGAAGAGTTATAATAATACTGAGGACTCTTAGAGATTAGATTATGACCCAACAAGGACTCTAGAATCGATCTAATCCTTAAACCCTAGCCCAAACTCTATAAATATGGCATAGTTCTGAACTGTGCGACCCTTACTTTTTAGACGTAAAGAATCAAGGTAAGGAGTCATTATCTCAGGTAAGCTCTTTAGAAGTATTTATTTACAATACTTTAGACTAACTCCCCTCCAAATTTAACATCTTTAGGTCAAGAGGTCGTGAAGTTAGAGCCCAGGGAAGTTGCTGAAAAAGTCACAGAAGAAGGAAATCTAGGGCAGGATTCTAAATCCAAATCAGAAGCAACAGCCTAAGTTAAGAGGTAGGTTATCTCAGGAACGGCAAAAATAACCTGATAGGACTAAAAGCCCTCTGGTTCAAGTGATTTACATGCATTATAGATCATTGATTTCATGATTTTACTACTTCTATGCATTACATGCATCCCTTAGCCTTAATTGGACATGCAAAAGATGTATCTTGTCTAATTCATTAATACCTAAGTATGTAGTTGGCCTACACTACGTTATCATGTCTAGAGATTCATGGTATTTTAATTATGGACATGATATGAATCGATCTCTTTATGTTCTATCTAGTTTTCTGTCAGCAGATACTGTAACGCATCAGCGTAGGACCGTCACACTCATATAACGGCCCTACGACAGACCGTCACACACCCTGCTGTTTTGGATTTTCACTGTTGTCTCTAACGCACTGGGACATACGCGTTACGTTCATGTAACGGCTGGATTCCTGACCGTCACGTTCACTGTGACGCCCCACCTCCAGACCGTCAGAGTCTGTGTTCTGCCAACCCTAAGGCAGAATATAACTTACCAATATTATTTATTGTTAAGCCTAGTTACTTAAGTTTTAACCTGATCATGTGATTTTAAGGTTACATGATTATTCATATTAGTTATTGCATGTTTTGGTATCTCACTTTTACTTGAGTTATGTTAATTTCATGAAGCCAAATTATATAGTTTTGTATTATAAAGCATGACTTTTTAACGTTGTATTGACAGAGTTTTTCATCATGATTTCACACTGATTATACATATCTCTCTCTGTCAATAGAGTCATTTCTATAAGTACATGGCACATATTCCGGTATGTTGCCATTAGTTCACACTTTGCACTTTAGGAACACCATCTTGGACATGAGGACCTCTCTATTGGATATTCCTTCCAATGGACTAGGAAATCATTATTTCAAGGCCTCCGTAATTCTCCGCGAGCCTGGGATTCCCACTAGGACGCCGAGTTGGTTGTACCATCAAAGCCCAATAACTAGAATACACTAACGTTGTTTTCTGGATCTTGTAATGTAACGGCCTTGCACTGGACCGTCAGGCTCACGTAACGGCCCAATGCCCGACCGTCACATTTCACTGAGTCTAAACTAGTAAGCTGGACTCTGGTCACTGTAACGGCCCATTATGGACGCATTACATAGTGTAACGGCCCAGCAAACGACCGTTACATAGCTTGTATATGTTAACCCAAGGTTTGACCAAGGGTTGATATTTCAATGATTCTAGACAAACCTTGATGATCTAGAACTTATCATATTGCTTAATAGACTTAATGTAATGGATGAAAGTTAAGGAAATATACCGTTATGCTGCTGATTTATTCTATAAGCATAACATAGTTTAAATGTCATTCTTGATCTCATATATTCAAATTAAAGCATTCATTCATTGATTATTGTTATCATGGAATTATTGAACTTATTACATTCTTGGCCATACTTTACTGTTACATGCGTGGAAGTAGCTTAATTTATAACTGAAGATGCGATCGAGCACTGATTGTGTTCAAGGGCTCTATGCTAGTCCCCTCGGCTGATTGTCGGAAACATACTATTTTATAAACCATGGGGTATGATGCTACTGGCGTCGCATTGCGCTGGGAGTACTATTTCTATAAATAAGTGAAGATCCACGGCACGACATGACTTTCTTGCTTAATATTCCACAGGAATTCACAAACTATGTACTCAAAAGAGACTAGTGTGATGAATATGTGACTTTCTAGTACAATCTCGTTACATTCTTGTTCATGGAATGCCGATATCATGTTCTTGTTATATTCTTGCTAGTTCATTCTTGATCATTCTATCTTACATGATTATCTTGTTACTTTGGTTTAAACGCGTGATCGATTCGCATTCGCATGATTTTACCATATTCTTTAGAGCTAAAATGTTAATTACTTTAATAGTGCCTTCATGTTGATGCGAAGATACCTACTGGGCAAGTGTGCTCATTACCTATTTCCAATATTTTTCAGGAGATGGAAATAGTTCGAATTCGGATTCGGGTGATTCAAGTAGAGGGTCCGAGAGCGATTGAATGTTGTTATTACAAGAGTGAAGACATAGGAAGTTTATAATGTCTAGATTGAGTCAATGTAATTTTCCTATTTCTTGAGTCTAGTAGAATGAAAATTAAATTAGTGATTGTATCTTTGAATATTAAGCATTATGATATGAAGTTGAAGTTGATTAAATCCTTTGTAATTGCATTTACTTGTGTGATTGTCTCGCGCTCTGATTGATTCTTGCTTGCAAGAGACTTACCATGCCGACTGTTCGCGCTCCCCGAGCGAGTCTTCCGCGGTAATAAAGGCTCGGGGTGTGACAGTTAAGTTGGTATCAGAGCCTAAGTCTCAGGACTTAAAGAAAAGAATCATGTCATAGGATAAGTCCAAGGTTTAAGGACCCATACCTATGAACTAAGGAAGAAATTCCACACCCATGTGAGGATTGGGTAGAACCCAGGATAAGATAACTAATTAGCTTTAAGAATTATTTTGTTCATTCCAATTTCATGAGAAATAACAAGTTGTTATTTTCTCTCAGGTACCCTATTTTCCGAATGGCTCATCGTGTAGATTGGGATGGTATGCAACAAACAGTTGCCGGCCTTACCCAGGCATTTAGTCTAGCCATCGGTTGGGCCCCACCCCTTTCCGTAGTACCGAGCCCCGTCACTCATTAGGCCCATATCAACGGTCTCCCATGGCTCGACCTCAGGAGCCCACCTGTCAGGAGCACTTCGCTCCACGGCCTCGCCCTCCCCCACCCCGGGATCTACTTCTGTCCCAACCACCGGCACCCGTTGCCCGTTTCCCGGCTCCCATAGCCCGTCCACTGGCACCGGCACCCCCACCACTATTGCCCAAGGCACCTACACCTCCACCATTGCTGCCTACACACCCTACCCGTCGGGAGGATAAGGGTAAAGGCCCTCTTATCGGGGAGACCAGTAGGTCGCGAGTGCAGTGCGGGTTTGGTCACATTGCTAGTGAATGCCCTGCTCGTGCCACACTAGCCCTAGGGGTTGGAGAGTCCTTGCCATCTGAGCTTGAACTTGTCACTTATGAGGCCGATCAGGCACTAGCCGATGAGTACTATGCCTTGGGGGAAGAGCTGGACGGCTCACCCGCCGCCCAGGATGCAGCCACTTAGTAAGCTTGATGATACCATCTTAAGTCTAGGGGCATATATGAGTCAGTGTGTTTTCTTTGCGTGGTTTGTTTGTGTTGTGTGTTTTGAGTCGATTGTTTGTGTGTACTGTATGGTGAGTCTGCATGTGTCTGGTGCAAGCTCGTTGTCGGTCTCTTATGAGTAAGAGGCGAGTGGACTCGCTTGATGAGTATGGGATCGGTTCTACGTCTATACGTGGATCAGTCACCTACAGGGACCCAGCGGTGATTCCTAGTGACTCTTCGAGCCGCCACCTCCCCTTTTGAGAGTGCCCCACTCGGAGTGTCCACCTTTAGCCCATAGCAATTCGTGCATATCGAGTATATATGGAATGAGCAGGTGACGGTCACTTGGAGTGGAGCATACCCGCGTTACTTGGCACGGTGACGGGTCCGCCGGAGTACGCGAGCATCCATACCCCTACTCGACGGGGTCGAGTTCCTCCCACCCGAGGAGAGTTGATGGGAATCGACACCGAGCATATACATTTTATTTTATATTTGTGTCCTTTAGTTTATTTTTATATCAATGGGAAAGTATAAGCGCAATTGTACGGCTTTGTAAGCCAATGCATCATTCCCTTGGATTGTGTGGGTTTTTATGTAATTGTGTAGTAGGTCCAGCTAGGGGGCCCTCAGCCCTTTCCCATTGGTCCATGTCACCTATGTGGGGCTGGTCAACCCTCCTAGGTGGCCATCTAGAAGGGTTGAATGCCAATTGACCACATGGGAGACAAAGGGGTCAAAATTTCAAAGGATGGCCACCAACCCACCCCTTGGTCAAGGGGGCGCCCCCTTCCACTTGTAATATTTTATTTTTTTATGTGTGATTCACATCCAATCTAGGCCATCCATTTCCCATCCCTAGATCCAAGGGTGTAGATTAGATTAGATTCATAGCATACAAATGGTTGTATTTTACATTTGTTACAATTAATGAAGAGAAAATTGTTGAAAAAAGCTTGAAGCTCCTTGCGCCCCAGCCCTCTCCCCTCTGGTTTCTTCATCCCCAACCCCAATTCTAGAGTGAATCCCTCTTCTATCATCCCTTCTCTATCTCCGGTGATCATCGGTGCCGCCGCCGCTGCCGTTCATGCCGTCGTTGAGCCGCCGCGAAGCCGCCTCTGCAGTTCTGTCCATCTAGGACAGCAGCCACTTCTCTGAATTACTGCTCTCCACCACGTGAAGATCTCGAGCTGATATTTTGAGGGTGTGTTCTTACCTTGAATCCCCATTTCCACATAAATGTTCACGTCCATTTCCCTTCATTTTGGAATTTTCATTTTCGTTCTTCTTTCATTCTCAGATCTGCCTTGTTTTTATCTACAGTGACAGCAACTCTGAGTTTTCCATATCCGGACCCCTTTTTGATTTTTTCAAGATCTCCCAAATTAATTAAAAGTTCTATCTACCTTCCCCTCTCACCAAGAATTCTTTTCATTTTTTGTTATCCTTCCACCTATTTTACAAAATTCACCCAAGTTCCAAAGTCTATTTTGTCTGCCTGTTCTCAGATCCGACCACCTTCCAGTGTAAACTCTCTAGAAAATCCAAACCTTTATAATTTCCAAATCCAAAAATATTCCTGGTTTTCTCTCTTGATTTCCTACAACTTTTATGAAGGACACAACTTCAGATTCGGAGGTTTACTTGTCAGTCAATGGCAGTTCTCAGACAAGTTCTCTGTTGATCTGAGAATTCGGGCACTGTACAACAGCAGCTTTCAAAATTCGCCAACAAGAAGTACAGAGCTGGTTATTTTTCTGTAATCACATAGGGTTGAAGCCCTTCGAAGCAGATTTCCAACGGCACTGATTTCGTCGCATTCCGACATCGGTGCTGGTCGCAGCGAGTGTTCTTGTCGGGTCGCGCGCTGAAAAACAGAAACAACATATCCGTGGCCGGCTTTTCCGACCGGTGCCGATCGGAGCCGCCCGGCCTATGGCCGGCGAACCAGCGTGCCTCCATCCTTGGGACCACCCCTCCAGGTGTCCCCACCACAGTGGCGCCACCCCGGTCCCACACGGTCCCTCCGGACAGCACGCGGGCCCCACAGTCACGAGTTCGGGTGCTGCCGAAGTTACGTGAGAAGCCGCCCGTCAACCCAAAATTGGTCCTCCCGGGCCCCATTGTGTAGCCCTTTACCTCCCTGCGTGGAGTGGGCAGTGACTCATTGCTGTAACAATTGTGTATTCATTATCCCAGGAGTACTAGTTCGGCCGGGTCCGTCTTCCCCACGCCGAGAGCGTGGAGGTATCGTATTCACTCCGACGATTGGCATTTCGCTCTATTTCATATATGCTTTATATGCCACTGCTAGAGAGCATGTGCAGGGCCGTTAGCTAGTAATCTTTATTTCACCGCTGCGGCGAGAGAGAGAGCGATACCGTCCCGTGACCCGATCCGGGCACAAAAGAGAACTGACCACCCTAGCTCATTGCCGGTTTCTCAACCACGCACGTCCGACGCTTCCCTCGCTAAGGGACAATTGCGAGCTTGTCGTGTCCGTGGTCCATCCCGCATCAATTTGGTATCAGAGCGAGTTTGAGTCCAGGGTGTCTAAAAATAAAAAAAAAAGAGTGTCATTTACGTATAGTCATTAGTCATTGTCTAAGTCGTGTTTAGGGTCATCATTGTTTTAAAATATAAAAAAAGTGTCTTTATGGGTCGCATACATCCCTTTACTCGGTATATCAAAAGGTGTTGTCCGAACGTTAGGCTACACCTATCGGGAAGGCCGCACACTTGTGCGAGTGATCTTCGGATCGGTTATCTCCGCCATGTACCGAGTTTTGGTTAAGTCTAGGCGCATCATTTTGCATTAGTGTGTTTGCATTAGTTGGTTTCACCTAGTCCGTGTGTCGTTGCATGCCCACTCAGCGAGGTACCCCATACCATCGCGCCACACCTATGGCCAACCCACAGGATAATTCGGGAGACCTTCTCTCCTTACGCGAGGCGATCATGACCCTCGTAGATCGGATGGATCAATCCGATGCCACCTTTAAGAGCTTTTCGGACCGCATAGATGGTCGGTTTAATGCCATGGAGGAAAGGATACAGTCATCCGATAGATCCGTCCAAGGTCTGGTCGGACGGTTGGAACGGATGTCCCACGGAGATCCTCCTAGAGTGGTCCAAGACCCACCCCCACCTGCCCAGGCGGCCGCCCAAGGCCAAGCCAATCCTATAGCTCAGGCCCCGCCTGCCATTATGGCCCAAGACCCGTCCGCATATGCTCCTCAGCCACCCGCCCCTCCTCGGGTTCCCGATTTACCACGCCGTGACCTTGGTCTCGAGGACTATGGGTCCGACAATGCCTATGAGGGATATGGTCAACGCCGTCGTGGCTTTCAGCCACAAAGAGATGAGGATGATGATAGGGTCCTTAAGACCATGCGAGCGGACCCTCCCACTTTTTACGGGTCTTTGGATCCGAAAGTCTACCTAGATTGGGAGTTCGGCATGGACCGTTACTTTGAGTGGTATGATATGTCGGAGCGTCGAAGGGTCCGATTTGCCACCATGAAGCTCATGGGACAAGCGCAGACTTATTGGAAGAATGTAGAGAGCCTGCTACTTCAGCGGCTAGAACCCCCGATTGACACATGGGCCGAGATGAAGAATAAGCTTCGGCAAAAGTACCTTCCTCCCACTTACCGCCAGCGACTCATCGATAGATGGCAAAGTCTTAGCCAAGGAGACCGGTCCGTCTCCGAATACATCGCTGAATTTGATGAGTATTTTCTACAATGTGGTGTCACGGAGGAGAGTACCATGCCCGTTTCCCGCTTTCGACGTGGTTTGCGGCCACACTACCAGTATGAGCTTTTCCGCCGCAATGCCAAAACATTGGAAGAGGCATATCAGGTTGCTCTCGAGCTGGAGCAATTTGAGGGAGAGTTCGAGTCTAGCCATCGGTTGGGCCCCACCCCTTTCCGCAGTACCGAGCCCCGTCACTCATTAGGCCCACATCAACGGCCTCCCATGGCTCGACCTCAGGAGCCCACCCGTCAGGAGCACTTCGCTCCACGGCCTCGCCCTCCCCCACCCCGGGATCTACTTCTGTCCCAACCACCGGCACCCGTTGCCTGTTTCCCGGCTCCCATAGCCCGTCCACTGGCACCGGCACCCCCACCACTATTGCCCAAGGCACCTACACCTCCACCATTGTTGCCTACACCCCCTACCCGTCGGGAGGATAAGGGTAAAGGCCCTCTTATCGGGGAGACCAGTAGGTCGCGAGTGCAGTGTTTCCACTGTCACAGGTTTGGTCACATTGCCAGTGAATGCCCTGCTCGTGCCACACTAGCCCTAGGGGTTGGAGAGTCCTTGCCATCTGAGCTTGAACTTGTCACTTATGAGGCCGATCAGGCACTAGCCGATGAGTACTATGCCTTGGGGGAAGAGCTGGATGGCTCACCCGCCGCCCAGGATGCAGCCACTTAGTAGGCTTGATGTTACCATCTTAAGTCTAGGGTCATATATGAGTCAGTGTGTTTTCTTTGCGTGGTTTGTTTGTGTGGTGTGTTTTGAGTCGATTGTTTGTGTGTACTACATGGTGAGTCTGCATGTGTCTGGTGCAAGCTCGTTGTCGGTCTCTTATGAGTAAGAGGCGAGTGGACTCACTTGATGAGTATGGGATCGGTTCTACGTCTATACCTGGATCAGTCACCTACAGGGACCCAGCGGTGATTCCTAGTGAGTCTTCGAGCCGCCACCTCCCCTTTTGAGAGTGCCCCACTCGGAGTGTCCACCTTTAGCCCATAGCAGTTCGTGCATATCGAGTATATATGGAATGAGCAGGTGACGGTCACTTGGAGTGGAGCATACCCGCGTTACTTGGCACGGTGACGGGTCCGCCGGAGTACGCGAGCATCCATACCCCTACTCGACGGGGTCGAGTTCCTCCCACCCGGGGAGAGTTGATGGGAATCGACACCGAGCATATACATTTTATTTTGCATTTGTGTCCTTTAGTTTATTTTTATATCAATGGGAAAGTATAAGCGCAATTGTACGGCTTTGTAAGCCAATGCGTCATTCCCTTGGATTGTGTTGGTTTTATGTAATTGTGTAGTAGGTCCAGCTAGGGGGCCCTCAGCCCTTTCCCATTGGTCCATGTCACCTATGTGGGCCTGGTCAACCCTCCTAGGTGGCCATCTAGAAGAGTTGAATGCCAATTGACCACATGGGAGACAAAGGGGTCAAAATTTTAAAGGTTGGCCACCAACCTACCCCTTGGTCAAGGGGGCGCCCCCTTCCACTTGTAATATTTTATTTTTTTGTGTGTGATTCACATCCAATCTAGGCCATCCATTCCCATCCCTAGATCCAAGAGTGTAGATTAGATTAGATTCATAGCATACAAATGGTTGTATTTTACATTTGTTACAATTAATGAAGAGAAAATTGTTGGAAAAAGCTTGAAGCTCCTTGCGCCCCAGCCTTCTCCCCTCTGGTTTCTTCATCCCCAACCCCAATTCTAGAGTGAATCCCTCTTCTATCATCCCTTCTCTATCTCCGGTGATCATCGGTGCCGCCGCCGCCGCCGTTCGTGCCGCCGTTGTGCCGCCGTGAAGCCGCCTCTGCAGTTCTGTCCATCTAGGACAGCAGCCACTTCTCTGAATTACTGCTCTCCACCACGTGAAGATCTCAAGCTGAAATTTTGAGGCCGTGTTCTTACCTTGAATCCCCATTTCCACATAACTTTTCACGTCCAAATTCCTTCATTTTGGATTTTTCCATTTTCGTTCCTCTTTCATTCTAAGATCTGCCTTGTTTCTATCTACAGTGACAGCAACTCTGAGTTTTCCATATCCAGACCCCTTTTTGATTTTTCCAAGAGCTCCCAAATTACTTGGAAGTTCTGTCCACCTTCCCCTCTCACCAAGAATTTTCTTCATTTGTTGTTATCCTTCCACCTATTTTACAAAATTCTGCCTGTTCTCAGATCCGACCACCTGCCAGTGTAAACTCTCTAGAAAATCTAAACCTCCATATTTTCCAGATCCAAAATTATTCTTGGTTTCCTCTCTTGTTTTCCTACAACTTTTATGAAGAACACAACTTTAGATTTGGAGGTTTAGCTATCGGTCAATGGCAGTTCTCAGACAAGTTCCCTGTTGATCTGAGAATTCGGGCACTGTACAATAGCAGCTTTCAAAATTCGTCAACAAGAAGTACAGAGCTGGTTATTTTTCTGTAATCGCATAGGGCTGAAGCCCTTCGAAGCAGATTTCCAACGGCGCTGATTTCGTCGCATTCCGACATTGGTGCTGGTCGCAGGGAGTGTTCTCGTCGGGTTGCGCGCTGAAAAATAGAAACAACAGATCCGTGGCCGGCTTTTTCGACCGGTGCCGATCGGAGCCGCCCGGCCTCCGGCCGGTCAACCAGCGCACCTCCATCCTTGGGAGCACCCCTCCAGGTGTCCCCACCACAGTGGTGCCACCCCAGTCCCACACGGTCTCTCCGGACAGCACGCAGGCCCCACAGTCAGGAGTTCGGGTGCTGCCGAAGCTACGTGAGAAGCCGCCCGTCAACCCGAAATCGGTCCTCCCGGGCCCCATTGTGTAGCCCTTTACCTCCCTGCGTGGAGTGGGCAGTGACTCATTGCTGTAACAATTGTGTATTCATTATCCCGGGAGTACTAGTTCGGCCGGGTCCGTCTTACCCACGCCGAGAGCGTGGAGGTATCGTATTCGCTCCGACACTTGGCATTTTGCTCTATTTCATATATGCTTTATATGCCACTGCTAGAGAGCATGTGTAGGGCCGTTAGCTAGTAATCTTTATTTCACCGCTGCGGCGAGAGAGAGAGCGATATCGTCCCGTGACCCGATCCGGGCACAAAAGAGAACCGACCACCCAATCTCATTGCCGGTTTCTCAACCGCGCACGTCCGACGCTTCCCTCGCTAAGGGACAATTGCAAGCTTGTCGTGTCCGTGGTCCGTCCTGCATCAATTTGGTATCAGAGCGAGTTTGAGTCTAGGGTGTCTAAAAAAAAAAGAGTGTCATTTACGTATAGTCATTAGTCATTGTCTAAGTCGTGTTTAGGGTCATCATTGTTTTAAAACAAAAAAAGTGTCTTTTGTGTCGCATACATCACTTTACTCGGTATATCAAAAGGTGTTGTCCGAACGTTAGGCTACGCCTATCGGGAAGGCCGCACACTTGTGCGAGTGATCTTCGGACCGGTTATCTCCGCCATGTACCGAGTTTTGGTTAAGTCTAGGCACATCATTTTGCATTAGTGTGTTTGCATTAGTCGGTTTCACCTAGTCCGTGTGTCGTTGCATGCCCACTCAGCTAGGTACCCCATACCATCGCGCCACACCTATGGCCAACCCACGGGATAATTCGGGAGACCTTCTCTCCTTACGCGAGGCGATCATGACCCTCGTAGATCGGATGGATCAATCCGATGCCACCTTTAAGAGCTTTTCGGACCGCATAGATGGTCGGTTTAATGCCGTGGAGGAAAGGATACAGTCATCCGATAGATCCGTCCAAGGTCTGGTCGGACGGTTGGAACGGATGTCCCACGGAGATCCTCCTAGAGTGGTCCAAGACCCACCCCCACCTGCCCAGGCGGCCGCCCAAGGCCAAGCCAATCCTATAGCTCAGGCCCCGCCTGCCATTATGGCCCAGGACCCGCCCGCATATGCTCCTCAGCCACCGGCCCCTCCTCGGGTTCCCGATTTACCACGCCGTGACCTTGGTCTCGAGGACTATGGGTCCGACAATGCCTATGAGGGATATGGTCAACGCCGTCGTGGCTTTCAGCCACAAAGAGATGAGGATGATGATAGGGTCCTTAAGACCGTGCGAGCGGACCCTCCCACTTTTTACGGGTCTTTGGATACGAAAGTCTACCTAGATTGGGAGTTCGGCATGGACCGTTACTTTGAGTGGTATGATATGTCGGAGCGTCGAAGGGTCCGATTTGCCACCATGAAGCTCATGGGACAGGCGCAGACTTATTGGAAGAATGTAGAGAGCCTGCTACTTCAGCGGCTAGAACCCCCAATTGACACATGGGCCGAGATGAAGAATAAGCTTCGGCAAAAGTACCTTCCTCCCACTTACCGCCAGCGACTCATCGATAGATGGCAAAGTCTTAGCCAAGGAGACCGGTCCGTCTCCGAATACATCGCTGAATTTGATGAGTATTTTCTACGATGTGGTGTCACGGAGGAGAGTACCATGTCCGTTTCCCGCTTTCGACGTGGTTTGCGGCCACACTACCAGTATGAGCTTTTCCGCCGCAATGCCAAAACATTGGAAGAGGCATATCAGGTTGCTCTCGAGCTGGATCAATTTGAGGGAGAGTTCGAGTCTAGCCATCAGTTGGGCCCCACCCCTTTCCGTAGTACCGAGCCCCGTCACTCATTAGGCCCACATCAACGGCCTCCCATGGCTCGACCTTAGGAGCCCACCCGTCAGGAGCACTTCGCTCCACGGCCTCGCCCTCCCCCACCCCGGGATCTACTTCCGTCCCAACCACCGGCACCCGTTGCCCATTTCCCGGCTCCCATAGCCCGTCCACTGGCACCGGCACACCCACCACTATTGCCCAAGGCACCTACACCTCCACCATTATTGCCTACACCCCCTACCCGTCGGGAGGATAAGGGTAAAGGCCCTCTTATCGGGGAGACCAGTAGGTCGCGAGTGCAGTGTTTCCACTGTCACAGGTTTGGTCACATTGCCAGTGAATGCCCTGCTCGTGCCACACTAGCCCTGGGGGTTGGAGAGTCCTTGCCATCTGAGCTTGAACTTGTCACTTATGAGGCCGATCAGGCACTAGCCGATGAGTACTATGCCTTGGGGGAAGAGCTGGATGGCTCACCCGCCGCCCAGGATGCAGCCACTTAGTAGGCTTGATGTTACCATCTTAAGTCTAGGGTCATATATGAGTCAGTGTGTTTTCTTTGCGTGGTTTGTTTGTGTGGTGTGTTTTGAGTCGATTGTTTGTATGTACTACATGGTGAGTCTGCATGTGTCTGGTGCAAGCTCGTTGTCGGTCTCTTATGAGTAAGAGGCGAGTGGACTCGCTTGATGAGTATGGGATCGGTTCTACGTCTATACCTGGATCAGTCACCTACAGGGACCCAGCGGTGATTCCTAGTGAGTCTTCGAGCCGCCACCTCCCCTTTTGAGAGTGCCCCACTCGGAGTGTCCACCTTTAGCCCATAGCAGTTCGTGCATATCGAGTATATATGGAATGAGCAGGTGACGGTCACTTGGAGTGGAGCATACCCGCGTTACTTGGCACGGTGACGGGTCCGCCGGAGTACGCGAGCATCCATACCCCTACTCGACGGGGTCGAGTTCCTCCCACCCGGGGAGAGTTGATGGGAATCGACACCGAGCATATACATTTTATTTTGCATTTGTGTCCTTTAGTTTATTTTTATATCCATGGGAAAGTATAAGCGCAATTGTACGGCTTTGTAAGCCAATGCGTCATTCCCTTGGATTGTGTTGGTTTTTATGTAATTGTGTAGTAGGTCCAGCTAGGGGGCCCTCAGCCCTTTCCCATTGGTCCATGTCACCTATGTGGGGCTGGTCAACCCTTTTAGGTGGCCATCTAGAAGAGTTGAATGCCAATTGACCACATGGGAGACAAACGGGTCAAAATTTCAAAGGTTGGCCACCAACCTACCCCTTGGTCAAGGGGGCGCCCCCTTCCACTTGTAATATTTTATTTTTTTGTGTGTGATTCACATCCAATCTAGGCCATCCATTCCCCATCCCAAGATCCAAGAGTGTAGATTAGATTAGATTCATAGCATATAAAAGGTTGTATTTTACATTTGTTACAATTAATGAAGAGAAAATTGTTGGAAAAAGCTTGAAGCTCCTTGCGCCCCAGCCCTCTCCCCTCTGGTTTCTTCATCCCCAACCCCAATTCTAGAGTGAATCCCTCTTCTATCATCCCTTCTCTATCTCCGGTGATCATCGGTGCCGCCGCCGCCGCCGTTCGTGCCGCCGCGAAGCCGCCTCTGCAGTTCTGTCCATCTAGGACAGCAGCCACTTCTCCGAATTACTGCTCTCCACCACGTGAAGATATCGAGCTGAAATTTTGAGGGTGTGTGCTTACCTTGAATTCCCATTTCCACATAAATTTTCACATCCAAATTCCTTCATTTTTGATTTTTCCATTTTCGTTCCTCTTTCATTCTCAGATCTGCCTTGTTTCTATCTACAGTGACAGCAACTCTGGGTTTTCCATATCCAAACCGCTTTTTGATTTTTCCAAGAGCTCCCAAATTAATTGAAAGTTCTTTCCACCTTCCCCTCTCACTACAAATTTTCTTCATTTTTTGTTATCCTTCCACCTATTTTACAAAATTCACCCAATTTCCAAAGTCTGTTTTGTCTGCCTATTCCCAGATCCGACCACCTGCCAGTGTAAACTCTCTAGAAAATCCAAACCTCCATATTTTCCAAATCCAAAAATAATCCTGGTTTCCTATCTTGATTTCCTACAACTTTTATGAAAAACAGAACTTCAGATTGGGAGGTTTACCTATCGGTCAATGGCAGTTCTCAGACAAGTACCATGTTGATCTGAGAATTCGGGCACTGTACAACAGCAGCTTTCAAAATTTGCCAACAAGAAGTACAGAGCTTGTTATTTTTATGTAATCCCATAAGGTTGAAGCCCTTCGAAGCAGATTTCCAACGACGCTGATTTCGTCGCATTCCGACATCGGTGCTGGTCGCAGCGAGTGTTCTCATCGGGTCGCGCGCTGAAAAATAGAAACAACAGATCCGTGGCTGGCTTTTCCGACCGGTGCCGATCGGAGCCGCCCGTCCTCCGGCCGGTGAACCAGTGCCCCTCCATCCTTGGGAGCACCCCTCCAGGTGTCCCCACCACAGTGGTGCCACCTCGGTCCCACACGGTCCCTCCGGATAGCACGCGGGCCCCACAGTCACGAGTTCGGGTGTTGCCGAAGCTACGTGAGAAGCCGCCCGTCAACCCGAAATCGGTCCTCTCGGGCCCCATTGTGTAGCCCTTTACCTCCCTGCGTGGAGTGGGCAGTGACATATTGTTGTAACAATTGTGTATTCATTATCCCGGGAGTACTAGTTCGGCCGGGTCCGTCTTCCCCACGCCGAGAGCGTGGAGGTATCGTATTCGCTCCGACACTTGGCATTTCGCTCTATTTCATATATGCTTTATATGCCTCTGCTAGAGAGCATGTGTAGGGCCGTTAGCTTGTAATCTTTATTTCACCGCTGCGGCGAGAGAGAGAGCGATACCGTCCCGTGACCCGATCCGGGCACAAAAGAGAACCGACCACCCTAGCTCATTGCCGGTTTCTTAACCGCACACGTCTGACGCTTCCCTCGCTAAGGGACAATTGTGAGCTTGTCGTGTCCGTGGTCCGTCCCGCATCATCTATGCTAGTCCCCTCGGCTGATTGTCGAAAACATACTATTTTATAAACCATGGGGTATGATGCTACTGGCGTCGCATTGCGCTGGGAGTACTATTTCTATAAATAAGTCCAGATCCACGGCACGACATGACTTTCTTGCTTGATATTCCACAGGAATTCACGAACTATGTACTCAAAAGAGACTAGTGTGATGAATATGTGACTTGCTAGTACAATCTCGTTACATTCTTGTTCATGGAAGGCCAATATCATGTTCTTGTTATACTCTTGCTAGTTCATTCTTGATCATTCTATCTTACATGATTATCTTGTTACTTTGATTTAAACGCATGATCGATTCGCATGATTTTACCTTATTCTTTCTAGCTAAATTGCTAATTACTTTAATAGTGCCTTCATGTTGATGCGAAGATACCTACTGGGCAAGTGTGCTCATTACCTATTTCCAATGTTTTTCAGGAGATGGAAATAGTTCGAATTCGGATTCGGGTGATTCAAGTAGCGGGTCTGAGAGCGATTGAATGTTGTTATTACAAGAGTGAAGACATAGGAAGTTTATAATGTCTAGATTGAGTCAATGTAATTTTCCTATTTCTTGAGTCTAGTAGAATGAAAATAAAATTAGTGATTATATCATTGAATTATAAGCATTATGATATGAAGTTGAAGTTGATTAAATCTTGTGCAATTGTATTTACTTGTATGATTGTCTCGCGCTCTGATTGATTCTTGCTTGCAAAAGGCTTACCATGCCGGCTGTTCGCGCTCCCCGAGCGAGTCTTCCGCTGTAATAAAGGCTCGGGGCGTGACAAGCATCCGGGTCCGAATAAGGAGCTTTGCCCTTGTCCAGAACACCCTCCGCAGGACCGAAGTAGGCGTAGCAGGGGCTGCCCCCTCAGCTAGCATCGGTGCCGGCGGAGTCATGGACTGAGGGGAGAAGGCACCTTATGGCTCGTCTCTGCGGTCGGCTTCTTCCTCTTCCTTTGGTGGCGTTGGCTATCCAATACCGCCACCTTGTCCAGGTCCACCTGGATGCGCAGACCGCCCAACATGATGAAATCCGCCTCGAGCATGCTCGCTACACCTTCGAAGGCATCCTTCTGAATGCTTGAACCGACGCTTGCCGCGAGCACTGTAGATAAACCCTCTGCTAGAAGCGCCATAGGGAGCGGATACGGCAAGCGCCCCGGTGCTAAGACAACAGGTTTCCGAGGAATGGCAACAGTCACCTGATCGGTGCCTGGCTCGATGAGATCAATGGGGCGAGGGGCAAACTGCGGCAACTCAACCGTCTAGTATCACAGCTCCAACAACTCCCGCGCCCCTACAAACAGTGTGGATAAGGTTAGTTCGATGGACAGCTAATGGAGCATGATGTGCGATGAAGTTACTACCCTGGGGCAATGGGGGGCTCAACCCTAGCTCCCGAAGCACCGCTGGGGTAAGCCTGGTGTCGACATCAAGAAGATGGAAGTGTAGGATGTTCTTAATCGCCCTGGATTCCTCAACAGTAGGTTTAGGCAACCTATCTGCCCTAAGAGGATGAGACCCCGCAGCAAAACTCCAATCGCTCGGATGACCGCTACCCCCTACTTTCGTGATGAAAACGAAGCGCTCAACCCAACGCTTGAGGTTGGACACCAGGGAAGTAACACAGATGATGCTCCTGTCCTTCCTGGCCCGAAAGTAAAATAATGACACATCGGCAGGACAATACCGGAGGCTGTAAAATTACCAAAAGAGGGAAGCAGTTGGGGCAACCGAGACTTGGATGCAGGCAAAGACAAAGTCGCACAAAATATGCCAAGAATGGGGGGAAAGCTCCCCCAGATACAGACCATAGTGATGGGGGACTGACTCGAAGAAGGGGTGGACATGGAGGCGAAAGCCAGCCCAGAAGGACTCTATAGGGACCCTGATACAACCCGAGGGACAGCTCCACAGGCTATCGTCGATGGTCGGGAAGACAATGTCAAACCCAGATGGGATCTGGAAAACCTCTCGCAGGCCGTAAACCACCCTATAAGTGACCAGCGGAGGGGAACGAGGATGACTATGACCAGCACCCGACGTGCTCGGAGCATTGCCCCGACCAACTCCCACCACCTCGGTGGAGGACGCAGGGCTAGCACGGAGGATCCTCCTACGAGGAGGCGCCATGCCTCCGAAAATTAGAAGAAGGGGGGAACCCTCATCAGGATGCGAGAAAGTCGGAGAAGGAACGACTAGCACTCGCGGCAGGCATCGGAGGAGCAGACAAGGTCCCCTGGGGGGGATCCACGGTGGTTCTTATAACTACCACAATAAGGACGACTGCTTCGAAACCATACGGAAGGAGAAAGGACCCTTGTCACCATCAGGGTACGACTATCGAACCCAAGCGACCGTTCGCGTCTGTGCTCCCAGTCAAAGGCAGCCCATGTCATGATTACGGAGACACCGCCTGCCATCACCAGGGGGGCGTTGCATTCCAAGTCGATGGTTGGGCCCACCGGCCCAAGCGATACGAGGAAGCCATCCTCGGGATTATCCCTCGACTCACCCTCTCGAACTCGTCTCTAAGATCCCAAAAAAAGTGCTCGGCATCTGAGAGTGGGGGCCTAGTGAGGAGGGTGAAACCAGCTCGGCCCATGTGAGGCCCATTTTCACCAGGCCGGATTTGGCCCAAAGTCTACAACGTGCCCAAAGGGCCCCGACTGCCACAGCCCATAGCGGGCGGCCCAAAATGACTAGATCTCGGATTCGCCAGCACACGAAGGGCTTTAACCTAGGCGCAACAGCCGCCGGATAACCCTCCGGCGATCGAACGTTACCACCCACGATGCCGGCTTCTACCCCACTAAAGGCGAGCACGCCTCCTAGGCGCCGGAAGACCCGGTGAAGAACCGCCCGACTCCGGAGAAACATATCCTCAACGGGAGACTCTCCGTGATCGTGGGGAGGCGTTACTCCACGACTTACGCTCTGCCCTATCAAGAGACAGGCCCTCGCCACCAGGACAACCCATATAAATGGGACACACAAGGACAGAGGAAGGGTAGGGGGAAAAGGGTGACGGGAATCAACTTACTACTACGAGAGAAATCCTTCCATAGCATCGTCCGTCTTCCGAGGACCCTTACCACCTTGTGAGCACTCTCTAAGCGTCTATCGGTCACAACGAGCATCCTCCTGAAAGGTTGCCCGCCCTGCCAGGCCTACGTCACCGTTCTCCAACTCTCTCTCTCTCTCTCTCTTTCGCCTTCCCTTACTCATCATCTTCCCAAGTGTTGACTTAAGTATCGGAGGGTTATCCCCAGGGGTAACTCCCTGCACTCCTTCTGACGCCCTTTCTCTCTGGTGTTTACAGGCTTCCACGGGTGCTAGACAGTCTTCCCCAATAAACAAATTTAAAAGTGTGGTCCGAGATCTATGAACCAGTTTCCCGTCTCTACACTTGTAACATCCCAATTTATCTGAAACCTAAAAATAATTAAATATTTTATATTCAAAGCACATATAAATTTCTGGTTCCTTTAACCAAAGCCTAATACCTTTAACTGTATAGTGAATATGAGTTTAACAAATTTTATTAAATAAATTAATTAGATATCTCACTTTAATATTGTGTAAGTTTACATAAGAATACTGGAATATGGTCAATATTAGACTCATTAGAAAGAGAATTTAATGATCTACAAGTTTCATGTTGAACATATTTTCAAATTTTGACATTTGATAGGTCAAAAATAAGATAGAATGAATTAGTTCTTTGAAACCTTGTTATTGTTAAATTTTCAGAGGTTTTGTATAAAATTCTTCCCCCCTCTCTTATCCCTCTCATTCTCATGATGAAAAATTTTAAAATATATATATCTTCTCCCCTCCCCCACGTCATCTTCCTCCTCCTTATCTTCTCCTCAAAAGTATCTCCCCCCCCCCCTCATCTTCCTCCTCCTTATCTTTTCTTCTCCTTCTTATCCCCTCCCTCCTCCTTATCCTCTTTCTCTTCTTCTTATCTTCGCCTCCCTTCCCCTATAAATACCACCCTCCCCCTCTCATCTCTTCTCTCATCTCCCCCTCCCAACACTCTCATTCTCTCTCTCTCTCTCTTACCCCTCTCTCTCTCACATTCTCTAACTCTCCCTCCCTCTCATTTTTTGTTTTCTCTCCCATCTCTCTCTCTCCCATCTCTCTCTCATCTCTCCATCTCGCTCTCTCTAAATATTTTCTCACTCATCTTTCTTCCCACTCTCTTGTTCTCTTATAAATTGACGTAGAAAAGAAGACGGAGTCGGAATAAAGTGAAATTTTGACAGAAGTTTAGACGGAGAATTTGGGAGTTTATTTGGACCGTTTCGCCCTTCTTTATGTAGAAATTCTTCCTTACAAGTATGTTGTGGATTGTTCAAATTTTATTAATTAGGGAAGATATAATAAGATAAAAATTATTTTTGGGCAGAAAAATTATCTTTTCCTACGTAAAATTATTACGGGTGCTCAGGTGAGATATTAAATGTAATTTGGGGAGTCTACCCTAAAGGTAGGCACATGATAAACCGACTGCATGTTATTTGGTATTTATATTTCTTGAATTTACTTTTAGTTGAAATGTAATTACTCAGGCTTAAATCAGTGATTTATTTAACATATTTGATCCGATGATCTATATTTAGAATCGGCTATTTATTTAGTTACTATTATGTTAATTTTATTTTAATAATCAGAAATGTAATGATGATTTATTCCGTTAATAGATTTGATCCATTATCCCATGATTAAAATTTGATTCAAGATATTAAAGTATGATTCATTGATAATCAGTTATTTTAATAATTTTAATGGCAAGTTTTACATATTAAGGATGACTATGTAATAAGAAGAAAAAAAAATAAATAATAATAATTAAGCATATGGACTATGTCACTTTAAGGAGGTGTAGGGTGACAAACCGTAGTTAGCGTCCGCTATGGGATTAGGCTCATTTCCGAGGACAAACGGACTTCTGAAAAATCCGGAACCCAGAATAAAAAAATTATCTGGGGAATGGTGGAGTATTAACTCCCGATCTTGCGTGGTTGATCAAGGCCGACAGGCTCCAGCGTTTAGACTAGTTATCATTAAGTCAATATATGGATGTCTAGGTATGTATTTACTACTGCTTATAGTGACGGGATGCCTATCCAATATGTGTTTATCCAATATGTGATAAATAACTAATGCATTATGTGACTCTTTAAACATGTATAGCCTAATATGAAGTTCAGATTTGATATATGACTCTGATATGATCTGAAAATAAGTTTATATGTAAAAGCTCATAATTAGCTAAGATATGTACCGTGTCCTTTATAAGTCAGATAAGATTTGTTATATGTATTTTCTTATAAATATGAAAATTATTTTATTCTATTATATTTCCTTCGCATTCATTGTATATGTACAATCCAATGAAATGGTGATTAGCTTTACATATATCATGGATTTGCACATGTTATTATATGATAAGCATGTGATTGGTTTTAATGCCTACTGAGTCTTTGGACTTATTTCTGTTACCTAACCATTTCAGGAAACTGACGAGTATGCACATTTACTCCAACGGGAAGTAGGTCGGAGGGTGATCCCTGGTGTAGTTTGAATTTCACTGCGTAGAATAAGTAGGTTTAGTTTTCTTTTATATAATGAATGTAAGTATGATGTTTGGGTAAAGATATGTAGATAATAATATACGATGTAAATTATGTGTGTTTATCTTATGGAAATTGTATGGTTGTGCTATTGGAATATGTGATGGTTTGGTCTTCAGCGCCTTGCAGATATCTCGGCCCACAACAGTCCGTCCATATGCAATGACGTCCCCGGACCGGATTGATACGGGGTCGCGGGAAGGGGGCACCACAGGTGGTGGTATCAGAGCAAAGTTATGAGGCTTGGAATCATTTGCATCCATTTGATTTATACACCATACCACAAGATCTTAAGAATTTATTTTAGAATTTGATGTCAAACCTAGAATCATACTAATTCGAGTTAGTTCTCCCATGCAGGATATGGCAGGGAGTGATAGGGTTAAGGTAGATACTTCTCCTGAGGAATCTGCGCCCTCAAATGGAACATCACAAGGAGTTGTCGGAGAAGAAATACATGGCGGGCTTACTCCCGGTGGGCGAGGTGTGTTGTCTACTCAGGGTGTGTCATACTTAGGAGGGTTCACACAAGCTTTTCAAGGGTTAGTGCAGACTATGTAGTTACAAACCCAAACTCAGGCGATGATATAAGCTCAATTACAAACCTGTATGCAAGAACAACCGAATAGGGCAGCATGTGCTAACTTGATGGAGAAATTCAAAAATATGAGTCCTCCTTCTTTTGAGGAGGAGAGCCAACCGGAGATTGTGAAAAATTGGATGAGAGAAATTGAAAAGACTTTCACAGCTATTAGATGCGCAGAACATGATAAGGTGATATTAGCCACATTTATGCTTAAGGATCATGCGGACGAGTGGTGGAAGTCTGCACTTAGGACCACTTTTAGAGATAAGGATATTGAGATTGGCTGGAACGAATTTATTGATGTCTTCCATGTAAAATTTCTCCCCCAGCATGTGAAGGATAAGAAAGAAGTATAATTTTTTAATCTGACTCAAGGAGGTATGTCAGTTGCCGACTACGAAGCAAAATTTACTGAATTGGAAAAATATGTCCCTCATATTTATTCAGATGAGCTTAGAAGGGTGAAGAAATGTGTTAGATGTTTGAGGAGTAATATTAGAAGTAGAGTGGCAATTCTTGATCATCAGACTCTGGCAACAGCTTTGAGGACCGCTTTTGTTGTGGAAGCCGAATACGAGGAATTCTTAGAAGAAAGACAAAGAGATAATGTAAAAAGGGGTAATCTTGGTTCAGCCGTGAGGAAAGATAAGAAGCTGAAGATGGCATTTCCAGATAGAGTTCAGCCAGTTAAAAGAGATAATGTGCCAATTGGTCAGTAGTGCGGGATGCCGCATAGAGATAAAGAATGTTGGCGGGCCGCTGGAAAATATTTTTCATGTGGTGAGACTGGGCATATGATAAGACATTATCCAAAAAGACTAAGGCAAGAGCAGCAACCACAACAACAGTGGAGAGTTCAAGCCATAGTTTATGCACTAATGAAGGAAGATACTCGAGATGCCAATACAATAGCGGAAGGTATTATTCTAATCGATGATATGCATGCTAAAGTTTTATTTGATCCGGGTGCTACACATTCCTTTATTTCCTTGAGGTTTCCTGAATTAATGAATGATAAACAAATTGTAAAAAACTGTCACGCCCCGAGATTATGCAGCAGAAACAATCGGAATGGTGAACAGTCTGCTAGTACGCCTCAAGCAAGTAATATAATCAGAGCGCTAACAAATTCATACATAAGAATGGAATGCACAATATTTAGACAGAATCTTTGCTTCATTTAAATAATAATCAAAAGTACATAAGGTTGACTCTTGACTCTTTGACTAACTATACTCAATAAAATGAAAAATTACATTTCGACTCTTGACTATCAACTAATGACAATCTAAGGCTTCGCTCATTCTTTAATCACTCTCGGATCCATCACTCGAATAGTCTGAATCCGACCCGCTAGACTTTCTTGAAAAAGATTAAAAAAAGTAGGGAATGAGCACACATGTCTAGTAGGTATCTTCGTATCAACATGAAGGCAATGTTTAAGTAATTAACATTTTAGCTCTAGAGTGTAAGATATGTCATGAAAATATGACGAAACACGTGAATAAACTAAAGTAACACAAATAACAAAATATGATCAAGGTGAGATATGAGAGTTCATGTAGACTTGGAATATGATCAAATAAGAATATAACATGAATGTAATTTGGCCTTTCATGAATAAGAATGTACTTTTTCATAACCATAAAGGTTATGCACTAAAAAGTCATGTAAGCATGTAATTTCATAAGATTGCCTCGTGGATCTTCACCCGTTTATAAAAAAAGTACTCCTAGCGCAATGTGATGCTAGTGTTCATCATACCTCATGGTTTATAGTATGTTTCTAGCTATCTACCGAGGGGACTAGAGTTGAGCCCTTGGACACTGTCCGTGCCCGCTCTTACATCTTCAAGTTATAAATCAAGCTACTTCCACGAGAAATATTAATAATGTAGGCCAATAATGAACAAGTTCAAACTATAGTTTCATGATAACAAATATCAAGGTAATAATGCTTCAATTAAGAACATGAGAGTTCAAGATTGATTTAGAACAAGGTTATGCCATGAAGAAAATTCGGCAGCATAACGGCGTATTCTTTAATTTCCATAATTCATTAGGTAGCTTTGGAAACAAAGTGTTAGGTTCTAGATAATCATAGACTATCTAGGAACATAAGAAAATCAATCCTTAGGTCAAACCTTGGGTTAAGGACACTTGAGATAGTTGCGGTCATGACTGGACCGTATGTGGATCTATGCGATCACGACTGGACCGTTTAACGACAGAGTTGATGAAACTAATGAAGTGGAACCATGCGGTCAAGGCAGGGCCACAAGGAGTCCTTGTCGGTCAGGTAAATGGCCGCTACCAGACTCTGGCGATCTCTAGAGGGCCGCCAAGGTCCAGAACATAAAACACCGGTAAAGTTCTTTCTGGACAATTAGATTTTGAGGGTACAACCAGCTCGGCGTCCTAGTGGGAATCCCAGGCTTGCGGAGTCTTATGGAGGCCTTGAAACAAGATCGCCTAGTCCAGTGGAATGAATATCCAACGGAGAGGATCACAACTCCAAGATTGTGTGCTTAAGTGCAAAGTGTATCTAATGGCTACGCACCGGGGTATGCACCATGTACTTATGAAAGACTCAAGGTGAGACTGAGATCGTGAAAGACATCGATCAAAATATCACTACAAAGTCCATGAATCTTATGAAATTATGATCATTAATACAAGAGTATATGTTTTGGCATGAAAGTAACATAAGTTTAAAATAAGCATTTAAACCATGTAAGACATGCAATCTATCAGGGATGGTGCATAATATAACCAATATTATGAATATAAAGTCAAAACTAGGAATAAGACCTCGTTAACAAGGTTTAACATATAGTCATTAGGGTCAATCTGCCATCTGTTTAGAGTTAACAAAGTGTAGATTATAGAAATAGATTAGCGGTCATAGGATGGCCGCTTACCAAGGCTTAGCGGTCTATCGCAAGCCGGCTAGGTACCTCTGGCGGGCACAGAAAGACCGTTTCTTTCTGTCGTGGCAGACAATATAAAACCCGAAGAGCAAGCCAATTCTAAGGCAAATAGGTGCATAGAAAAATATGCCAGTGGGTAAATAAGGCCTGATGCAACTACATTAAAACATGGAGATACATGGGTTTGAGTGAAATAAGCCAAAATTATCAATTTCTTATTAAGGTAAAGGTTCATGCATGCTATATTAACCCTATATGCGCAGTTATAATAAAACATCAAATTCGCCATGTACCATCAATGAAAACAGGAGGGAACAGAGGGCTTTTGTTTCTAACACGTTAATTTAGCCTTTTCATGAGATAACCTACCTTTTATTTGATCCCTAGACTTTGGATTTTTGACTGGAAGCAGACCCTAGTTTCTGCACGTCCTGTGCCGAATCAACGACTTCCCATCCCTCTATTTCCTGATTCTCTTGACCTAAAACTGTGAAAATTGGAGAGTAGGTAGAAGATAGAAAGGGGAAAAATAAGTTCTAAAGGATCAACTTGAACTAACCTCATTTAGGGCTTCTAATCTCCTGATCTTTACTAGACCGACGCTCGGGTTCCTGTATAGACTGTAGCGAACCAGCAACTTTCAGATGCTCTATCTCTCCAACGGTTTGGTCTTCTAGCACAAAAATTTATAAGTGTGTTAGATAAAACTAAGAAGAACAAAAAGTTTTAAAGAACCAACCTGAGATAGGGTTTCCTTACCTTCGAGATACGCGAGCCAACATTAGGATTCGCATGAGTCGAAGTTAGGGTCTATTTATAGGGTTCACCTAGGGTTTAAAGGATTAGATCGAACCTAGAGTCCTCAATTGGAGTAGAGTTAATCCCTAGAGAGTTCTAGAGAGTCTTCCACGCCAGGTAGTTTCGATCTAAGGTGATTTGGTCGTAAAAGATCCAAACTTTTTTACGTTTCTACGATTCACGGAACTGGGGTCGCTTAGCAGTCATAGTCGGACCGCTAGGGTGTGCTTGGCGGTCTCGCGATAGACCGCCAGGCAGCGCTTAATCCAAAAAAATTGGATTTTATTATTATCTATCATTTATTCCCCCAATTGGTGTATATATCCTATTTTAAATCCGTAAATTACCTAATTTATGTTTCTATTAATGGGCTTGGGTCTAAAAAGTCTTGGAATTTGGTCTTTAGGCCTATTTGAGTTAGGCTTAGCCCTTTGGTTGATATAGGGCTTTTAAATATATTAAATAAATCCTTAATTATTCTTAATAGCCCATTAAGCCCTTTTAAATTACTTAGTAATTATATTTTAATCCAAAAAATTCTTAGAAAATTTTTGGGCATTACACCATCCCCCACTTAAAGGAATTTGATCTCCAAATTCATCGTAATAAGATTTTCTAAGGATAGTGTACTTACATTCAAAATATCTTTGGAAATCTTTTACGTATGGCTTCTTCTGTTTCCCATGTCGCCTCGTGTGGACAAGACTTGCTCTATTGGACTTTGACCATGGGAATAGTTTTATTCCGAAGTTGACATACTTCTCGTTCAATTATTTTGATTGGCTTTTGCTCATACGTCAAATTCTCTTTAATGTCCATGTTGTCATAAGTTATGACATGGAATGGATCGGGAACGTACCTTTTGAGCATTGAGACGAGAAATACATCATGGACTCGAGCCAATTAAGGGGGCAAAGCTATTCGATATGCGACCTCACCAACCCTTTCAAGAATTTCAAAGGGGCCAATGAATCTCAGAGTGAGCTTGCCTTTGATGTCAAACCTTCGAATACCTCGACCCGGAGAAACCTTAAGGAATACGTGGTCTCCTACTTAGAATTTCAGATCGCGCCTTCTGTTATCAGCATATGATTTTTGCCTGTCTTGAGCCATCTGGAGTCTTTCTCGAATAAGCTTTATCTTCTCGATAGTATCCCTAATGATGTCGGGGCCGAGAAATTACCTTTCTCCTACTTCATTCCAACATATATGTGAGCGACAGCTTCTTCCATACAGTGCCTCGAATGGTGCCATTTGAATACTAGCTTGGTAGTTATTGTTGTAGGCGAATTCCACTAAAGGTAAGTGGTCGTGCCAACTCCCTCCAAAATCAATAGCACATGCCCTGAGCATATCCTCCACCACCTGATTTGTCCTTTCAGTTTGACCATCAGTTTATGGATGGAACGCAGTGCTAAAGTTGAGTCAAGTCCCTAATGAATGTTGTAGACCCTTCCAGAATTATGATGTGAACCGAGGGTCTCGATCAGATATAATGGTGACAGGGACACCATGCAATTTGATAATTTCCTTCATGTATAGTGCTGCCAATACATTCACAGGCCATCGACTTTTAATTGGGAGAAAATGTGCATATTTAGTCAATCGATCTCTAATCACTCATATACCATCATCTCCTCCTCTCGTCTAAGGTAAACCCATGATGAAATCCATCCCTATACTTTCCCATTTCAACTCGGGAATATCCAAGGGATGTAGTTTTTCGACGGGCTTTAAATGTTTTACCTTTACTTGCTGACAAGTGAGGCAGCGAGATACAAAGTCCGCTACTTCTCTTTTCATATTGGGCCACTAAATATTTCTTTTTAAATCTTGGTACATCTTGGTAGCACTGGGGTGAATAGCATACCTTGAATTATGAGATTCTTCCATGATCAACTTCTTAGTGTCGGCATGATCTGCCACACAAATTTGATCTTTGAACAATAGTCTTCCATCAGTTGAAATGGAGAATTCCGACCTTTGATAAATATTAGCCTTGATCACCATCAATGTGGGGTCATTTTCTTGTAATTTTACTATATCTTCAATCAATGTAGGTTGTGACCTTATATTAGCAATCATACATCCTTCCTCTTCTTTGTCAACATCGAGATTCAAACGAGCAAAATCCTCGATAAGATAAGTCGTACCTTTCTTGAGACTTACTAGAGTTGCCATTGGTCTTCTACTAAGAGTGTCAGCTACAGCATTTGCTTTATCTGGATGATATTGGATCATAAAGTCGAAGTCTTTAAGATACTCTAACCATCCACGGTGTCTCATGTTTAATTCCTTTTGGGTGAAGAGATATTTCAGACTTTTGTGATCTGAAAATATTGTGAACTTCTCCCCATAGAGGTAGTGTCGCCAAATTTTCAAGGCGAATATAACCGCAGCTAGTTCCTGATCATGCACAGGGTAGTTTTCTTCATGACGCTTCAACTGCCTCGATGAATAGCAAATCACCTTTCCATTTTGCATAAGAACACATCCTAGGCCAATGCCAGATGCATTGGTATAGACTTCAAAGCCACCACCCTCAACAGGTAGTGTCAAGATAGGGGCCGTAGTGAGATGGTCTTTAAGAGTTAAGAAACTTTATTCGTAATCCTTTGACCATATAAAAGGGTCTCCTTTCTTGTAAGTCTAGTCAAAGGAACGGCGATTTTAGAGAAATCCTTAATGAATCGCCTATAATAACCAGCCAGACCCAGAAAACTTCTAACTTCGGACACGGTCGTCGACTAGCTCCAATTCTTAACAGCTTCTACCTTAGAAGGATCGACAACGTTACCTTCTTTTGAAATAATATGGCCAAGAAAAGAGACCTCATTTAGTCAGAACTCGCACTTGCTAAGCTTTGCGTAGAGTTGATGCTCTCTTAGGGTTTGTAAAGCTATTCTTAAGTACTCTTTGTGTTCCTCCTTAGTCTTGGAGTATATAAGAATATCATCAATGAAGATGACCACAAATCGGTCGAGATAAGGCCTGAAGACATTATTCATAAGTTGTATAAATGTTGTCGGGGCATTGGTTAACCCGAACGGCATTACCACGAATTCAAACTGCCCATATCTGCTCCGGAAAATAGTCCTGTATATATCTTCATCTTTGATCTTGAGCTGATGATATCCCGACCTGAGCTCCATCTTGGAAAAATATTCCGCTCCCAAAATTTGTTCAAAGAGCTCATCGATACGTGGCAATGGATATTTGTTCTTGATAGTGAGTTGATTTAGTCGCCGATAATCGATACATAGCCTGAGAGATCCATCCTTTTTCTTGACAAATAAAATTGGCGCACCCCAAGGGGATGTGCTAGGTCAAATGAAACCCTTGTCTAATAACTCCTGAAGCTGCTTCTTCAATTCTTTGAGTTCTGTAGGGGACATTCTGTAGGGAGCTATTGAAACAGGTGCTGCTCCAGGAACGAGTTCAATGGAGAAGTTTACTTCCCTTTCTAGTGGTAAACCGGGTAAATCCGATGGGAATATATTGAGAAACTCATTCACAATGGGAATATCCTCTAAGATGATCTCTTTACACTGGGTAATGATTACGGAAGCAAGAAAAGCTTCACATCCTTACGAAATGAGTTTGCAAACATGAAGAGATGAAATAATGGTAGGATGCTTCTTATACTTGATACCAAGGAAAGAAAATCGTGGGAGACCTGGTTTCCAAAAAGTGATTCTCCTATTGCGGCAATTTATATATGCGCCGTGGTCTACAAGCCAATCTACACCTAGGATAGCATCGTAGTCTTCTATGTCAAGGCATACGAGGTTTGCAGGAAGATTATGACTTTCTACCATTACCTCACTATCGGGGTAGTGGGTTGTAAGTTTAGTTCTGGGACCTAAGGGTGTAGTGATAGCTAGTTCTGACGATAAAGGAACTGATGAAACTGGCAAAATTTTTGCAAAAGCAGTAGATATAAAGGAATGAGAAGCACCAGTATCAAATAACACGAATGCAGGATGGGAATAGATTTGAACGGTACCTTCCATTAGCCCATCATCCTTGGGCGCTTCATCATCATCCAGAATAGTGTTAAGATGCGCATGTCGCTTACATCCACCACTAGAGGATTGATCCTTCATGAGGGGGCAATCCGGCATGTGGTGCTCTCGACTACCACATCGCAAACACGCCCCTAGGCGTTTCCAGCATTCTTCGACTGAGTGGCCGAACTTCTCGTAAAAAGAGCAAGCCGCCATGACTTGCTTATCATCTTCTTTAGCCTTCTTGTTCCTGCGATCATCCTTGATGTTCCCATTCTGAGATCTCTTCGTGTTATCCCAAGAGTTGTAAGTGGTGCTGAATTTTTCCTCTCTTCTTCCTCGTCGATCAGACCTTCGGCTAGGCCCCTCTCCTTTGCCTTTGAGTTTATCGACCTTCTCCAAGGTCCGTTCACACAAGTGTGCCCGTTGGACCATCTCTGCATAGGTCCGGATGTTTTGTGGGCCAAGTTACTGAATGAAGATGGGCCGCAGCCCGTCCATGAAACGATTAGCTTTGAGAAGATCCGTGCTCACTAAATGTTGAGCATAGGGTGCTAGGCGAGAAAATTGCAACTCATACTCTGCCACCATCATCATGCCTTGATGTAAAGAAGCGAACTCCACCGTCTTCCTCTCCTTAACATGTTCGGAGAAGTATTTTGCTCGGAAGATTATGAGAAATCCCTCCCAAGTGTGTGGTGCGTTTTGAGGTGGTGCCGGAATAGACTTCCACCAAGTATGTGCATCCTTGTTGAGTTGGAACGCGACGAGACGAACCTTCTCTTGATCGGCACATTGCATGACCTCAAATGTACGGTTCATTTCATCTATCCAGTTTTCAGCTTCGTCTGGGTAGGAAGAACCAGATAATCGCGGAGGGTTTAGACTCTGGAAGTTATGGTGCAGATCACCAGCACCAGCCCTCGCGTCGGCTTGGGCCATATTTTGCAAGGCCTGGGTGAGACCCGCAACAGTTTGTTGCATTCCACCCCAATCAACAGGATGATCCATTGTAAGAATGAAGTACCTGAGAAGAGTAATAAATTTGTCAACTCCAATAGAATTGGTGGGGTTAATCCGAGTGATAATTTCTAATTACTATCTCATCCCGGGTTCTACCCAATTTCTCTCATGGGTTGAAAATTTCTTACCATGTTTCATAGGTATGGGTCCTTAAGCCTTGGACTTAGCCAACATCATTTTTCTAAGAATAAGTAAGTCCTGAGAACTACACTCTGATACCACTTTAACTGTCACGCCCCGAGATTATGCAGCGGAAACAATCGGAATGGTGAACAGTCTGCTAGTACGCCTCAAGCAAGTAATATAATCAGAGCGCTAACAAATTCATACATAAGAATGGAATGCACAATATTTAGATAGAATCTTTGCTTCATTTAAATAATAATCAAAAGTACATAAGGTTGACTCTTGACTCTTTGACTAACTAGACTCAATAAAATGGAAAATTACATTACGACTCTTGACTATCAACTAATGACAATCTAAGGCTCCGCTCATTCTTTAATCACTCTCGGATCCATCACTCGAATAGTCTGAATCCGACCCGCTAGAGTTTCTTGAAAAAGATTAAAAAAAGTAGGGAATGAGCACACATGTCTAGTAAGTATCTTCGTATCAACATGAAGGCAATGTTTAAGTAATTAACATTTTAGCTCTAGAGTGTAAGATACGTCATGAAAATATGATGAAACACGTGAATAAACTAAAGTAACACAAATAACAAAATATGATCAAGGTGAGATATGAGAGTTCATGTAGACTTGGAATATGATCAAACAAGAATATAACATGAATGTAATTTGGCCTTTCATGAATAAGAATGTACTTTTTCATAACCATAAAGGTTATGCACTAGAAAGTCATGTAAGCATGTAATTTCACAAGATTGTCTCGTGGATCTTCACCCGTTTATAAAAAAAGTACTCCTAGCGCAATGCGATGCTAGTGTTCATCATACCTCATGGTTTATAGTATGTTTCTAGCTATCTACCGAGGGGACTAGAGTTGAGCCCTTGGACACTGTCCGTGCCCGCTCTTACATCTTCAAGTTATAAATCAAGCTACTTCCACGAGAAATATTAATAATGTAGGCCAATAATGAACAAGTTCAAACTATAGTTTCATGATAACAAATATCAAGGTAATAATGCTTCAATTAAGAACATGAGAGTTCAAGATTGATTTAGAACAAAGTTATGCCATGAAGAAAATTCGGCAACATAACGGCGTATTCTTTAATTTCCATAATTCATTAGGTAGCTTTGGAAACAAAGTGTTAGGTTCTAGATAATCATAGACTATCTAGGAACATAAGAAAATCAACCCTTAGGTCAAACCTTGGGTTAAGGACACTTGAGATAGTTGCGGTCATGACTGGACCGTATGTGGATCTATGCGGTCACGACTGGACCGTTTAACGACAGAGTTGATGAAACTAATGAAGTGGAACCATGCGGTCAAGGCAGGGCCACAAGGAGTCCTTGTCGGTCAGGTAAATGGCCGCTACCAGACTCTGGCGATCTCTAGAGGGCCGCCAAGGTCCAGAACATAAAACACCGGTAAAGTTCTTTCTGGACAATTAGATTTTGATGGTACAACCAGCTCGGCGTCCTAGTGAGAATCCCAGGCTTGCGGAGTCTTATGGAGGCCTTGAAACAAGATCGCCTAGTCCAGTGGAATGAATATCCAACGGAGAGGATCACAACTCCAAGATTGTGTGCTTAAGTGCAAAGTGTATCTAATGGCTACGCACCGGGGTATGCACCATGTACTTATGAAAGACTCAAGGTGAGACTGAGATCGTGAAAGACATCGATCAAAATATCACTACAAAGTCCATGAATCTTATGAAATTATGATCATTAATACAAGAGTATATGTTTTGGCATGAAAGTAACATAAGTTTAAAATAAGCATTTAAACCATGTAAGACATGCAATCTATCAGGGATGGTGCATAATATAACCAATATTATGAATATAAAGTCAAAACTAGGAATAAGACCTCATTAACTAGGTTTAACATATAGTCATTAGGGTCAATCTGCCATCTGTTTAGAGTTAACAAAGTGCAGATTACAGAAATAGATTAGCGGTCATAGGATGGCCGCTTACCAAGGCTTAGCGGTCTATCGCAAGCCGGCTAGGTACCTCTGGCGGGCACAGAAAGACCGTTTCTTTCTGTCCGTGGCAAACAATATAAAACCCGAAGAGCAAGCCAAATCTAAGGCAAATAGGTGCATAGAAAAATATGCCAGTGGGTAAATAAGGCCTGATGCAACTACATTAAAACATGGAGATACATGGGTTTGAGTGAAATAAGCCAAAATTATCAATTTCTTATTAAGGTAAAGGTTCATGCATGCTATATTAACCCTATATGCGCAGTTATAATAAAACATCAAATTCGCCATGTACCACCAATGAAAAAAGGAGGGAATAGAGGGCTTTTGTTCCTAACACGTTAATTTAGCCTTTTCATGAGATAACCTACCTTTTATTTGATCCCTAGACTTTGGATTTTTGACTGGAAGCAGACCCTAGTTTCTGCACGTCCTGTGCCGAATCAACGACTTCCCGTCCCTCTATTTCCTGATTCTCTTGACCTAAAAGTGTGAAAATTGGAGAGTAGGTAGAAGATAGAAAGGGGAAAAATAAGTTCTAAAGGATCAACTTGAACTAACCTCATTTAGGGCTTCTAATCTTCTGATCTTTACTAGACCGACGCTCGGGTTCCTGTATAGACTGTAGCGAACCAGCAACTTTCAGATGCTCTATCTCTCCAACGGTTTGGTCTTCTAGCACAAAAATTTATAAGTGTGTTAGATAAAACTAAGAAGAACAAAAGGTTTTAAAGAACCAACCTGAGATAGGGTTTCCTTACCTTCGAGATACGCGAGCCAACATTAGGATTCGCATGAGTCGAAGTTAGGGTCTATTTATAGGGTTCACCTAGGGTTTAAAGGATTAGATCGAACCTAGAGTCCTCAATTGGAGTAGAGTTAATCCCTAGAGAGTTCTAGAGAGTCTTCCACGCCAGGTAGTTTCGATCTAAGGTGATTTGGTCGTAAAAGATCCAAACTTTTTTACGTTTCTACGATTCACGGAACTGGGGTCGCTTAGCAGTCATAGTCGGACCGCTAGGGTGTGCTTGGCGGTCTCGCGATAGACCGCCAGGCAGCGCTTAATCCAAAAAAATTGGATTTTATTATTATCTATCATTTATTCCCCCAATTGGTGTATATATCCTATTTTAAATCCGTAAATTACCTAATTTATGTTTCTATTAATGGGCTTGGGTCTAAAAAGTCTTGGAATTTGATCTTTAGGCCTATTTGAGTTAGGCTTAGCCCTTTGGTTGATATAGGGCTTTTAAATATATTAAATAAATCCTTAATTATTCTTAATAGCCCATTAAGCCCTTTTAAATTACTTAGTAATTATATTTTAATCCCAAAAAATTCTTAGAAAATTTTTGGGCATTACACCATCCCCCACTTAAAGAATTTGATCTCCAAATTCATCGTAATAAGATTTGCTAAGGAGAGTGTACTTACATTCAAAATATCTTTGGAAATCTTTTACGTATGGCTTCTTCTGTTTCCCATGTCGCCTCGTGTGGACAAGACTTGCTCTATTGGACTTTGACCATGGGAATAGTTTTATTCCGAAGTTGACATACTTCTCGTTCAATTATTTTGATTGGCTTTTGCTCATACGTCAAATTCTCTTTAATGTCCAGGTTGTCATAAGTTGTGACATGGAATGGATCGGGAACGTACCTTTTGAGCATTGAGACGAGAAATACATCATGGACTCGAGCTAATTAAAGGGGCAAAGCTATTCGATATGCGACCTCACCAACCCTTTCAAGAATTTCAAAGGGGCCAATGAATCTCAGAGTGAGCTTGCCTTTGATGTCAAACCTTCGAATACCTCGACCCGGAGAAACCTTAAGGAATACGTGGTCTCCTACTTAGAATTTCAGATCGCGCCTTCTGTTATCAGCATATGATTTTTGCCTATCTTGAGCCATCTGGAGTCTTTCTCGAATAAGCTTTATCTTCTCGATAGTATCCCTGATGATGTCGGGGCCGAGAAATTACCTTTCTCCTACTTCATTCCAACATATATGTGAGCGACAGCTTCTTCCATACAGTGCCTCGAATGGTGCCATTTGAATACTAGCTTGGTAGTTATTGTTGTAGGCGAATTCCACTAAAGGTAAGTGGTCGTGCCAACTCCCTCCAAAATCAATAGCACATGCCCTGAGCATATCCTCCACCACCTGATTTGTCCTTTCAGTTTGACCATCAGTTTATGGATGGAACGCAGTGCTAAAGTTGAGTCAGGTCCCTAATGAATGTTGTAGACCCTTCCAAAATTGTGATGTGAACCGAGGGTCTCGATCAGATATAATGGTGACAGGGACACCATGTAATTTGACAATTTCCTTCATGTATAGTGCTGCCAATACATTCACAGGCCATCGACTTTTAATTGGGAGAAAATGTGCATATTTAGTCAATCGATCTCTAATCACTCATATACCATCATCTCCTCCTCTCGTCTAAGGTAAACCCATGATGAAATCCATCCCTATATTTTCCCATTTCAACTCGGGAATATCCAAGGGATGTAGTTTTCCGACGGGCTTTAAATGTTTTACCTTTACTTGCTGACAAGTGAGGCAGCGAGATACAAAGTCCGCTACTTCTCTTTTTATATTGGGCCACTAGAAATTTCTTTTTAAATCTTGGTACATCTTGGTAGCACTGGGGTGAATAGCATACCTTGATTTATGAGATTCTTCCATGATCAACTTCTTAGTGTCGGCATGATCCGCCACACAAATTTGATCTTTGAACAATAGTCTTCCATCAGTTGAAATGGAGAATTCCGACCTTTGATAAATATTAGCCTTGATCACCATCAATGTGGGGTCATTTTCTTGTAATTTTACTATATCTTCAATCAATGTAGGTTGTGACCTTATATTAGCAATCATACATCCTTCCTCTTCTTTGTCAACATCGAGATTCAAACGAGCAAAATCCTCGATAAGATAAGTCGTACCTTTCTTGAGACTTACTAGAGTTGCCATTGGTCTTCTACTAAGAGCGTCAGCTACAGCATTTGCTTTATCTGGATGATATTGGATCATAAAGTCGAAGTCTTTAAGATACTATAACCATCCACGTTGTCGCATGTTTAATTCCTTTTGGGTGAAGAGGTATTTCAGACTTTTGTGATCTGAAAATATTGTGAACTTCTCCCCATACAGGTAGTGTCGCCAAATTTTCAAGGCGAATATAACCGCAGCTAGTTCCTGATCATGCACAGGGTAGTTTTCTTCATGACGCTTCAACTGTCTCGATGAATAGCAAATCACCTTTCCATTTTGTATAAGAACACATCCTAGGCCAATGCCAGATGCATCGGTATAGACTTCAAAGCCACCACCCTCAACAGGTAGTGTCAAGATAGGGGCCATCCCTAGACTTTGGATTTCTGACCGGAAGTAAACCCTAGTTTCTGCAGGTCCTGTGCCGAACCAGCGACTTCCCGTCCCTCTATTTCCTAATTCTCCTGACTTAAAATCGTGAAAATTGGAGGGTGGGTAGAAGATAGAAAATGGAACAATAAGTTATAAATGATCAACTTGAACTAACCTCGTTTAGGGCTTTTAATCTCCTGATCTTTACTGGACCGACGCTCTGGTTCCTGTGTTGATTGTAGTGAACCAGCAACTTTCAGATGTATTATCTCTCCAACGGCTGAGTCTTCTAGCACGAAAATTGGAAGTGTGTTAGATAAAACTAAGAAGAACATAAAGGTCTAAAGAACCAACCTGAGATAGGGTTTCCTTACCTTTGAAATTCGCGAGCCAACATTAGGGTTCGAATGAGTCGAAGTTAGGGTCTATTTATAGGGTTCACCTAGGGTTTAAAGGATTAGATCGAACCTAGAGTCCTCAATTGGAGTAGAGTTAATCCCTAGATAGTTCTAGAGAGTCTTCCACGCCAGGTAGCTTCGATCTAAGGTGATTTGATCGTCAAAGATCCAAACTTTTTTACATTTCTACGATTCACAGAACTGGGGTCGCTTAGCGGTCATAATCGGACCGCTAGGGTGTGCTTGGCGGTCTCGCGATAGACCGCCAGGTGGCGCTTAATCCGAAAAATTCAAATTTTCTTATTATCGCTCATTTATTCCCCCAATTGGTGTATATATCCTATTTTAAATCCGTAAATTACCTAATTTACGTTTCTATTAATGGACTAAGGTCAAAAAAGTCTTGGAATTGGGTCTTTGGGCCTATTTGAGTTCGGCTTAACCCTTTGGTTGATATAGGACTTTTAAATAGATTAAATAAATCATTAATTCTTCTTAATATCTTATTAAGCCTTTTAAATTGCTTAATAATTATATTTTAATCCAAAAAAATTCCTAGAAAATTTTTGGACGTTACAAAACTGATGAGATGTCCATTAACACACCAACTGGGGAGATAGCTAGAACCACTTATGTTATTCCTAACATTGATGTGATGATTCAGGGGAGGATTATGCCAGCATGTGTGTATCTGTTAGAAATGACTGATTTTGATGTCATCTTGGGAATGGATTGGTCAGATAGAAATTTTTCTCTTCTAGATTGTCGTGAAAAGAAAGTGATTTTTTAGAAACCTAGGGAGCAGATATTTCACTATCAATGTCCAAGACACTGTTCTAGTAGAACACTAGTTTCAGCCCTTAAGGCTTTGAAATGGCTCAGAAGTGGGTGTCAATGTTATTTGGATAGTGTAGTGGCTATTCCTTCTAATGAAAATAAGAAAACCACCTCAGATATTGACATTGTCAGATAATTTTCAGATATATTCTCTAATGAACTTTCAGGTTTGCCACCACACCGAGAGTTGGAGTTCACTATTGAACTCTCACCAGGTACTTTACCCATTTCCATTGCTCCTTACAGAATGGCACCAGCTGAATTGGCAGAATTGATGAAACAATTGCTAGATAAGGGGTTTATTCAACTAAGTGTATACCCTTGGGGTGCACCTGTTCTGTTTGTTAGAAAGAAAGATGGGTCGCTTAGATTATGCATTGACTATAGGAAGTTGCATCAAGTGACCATTAAGAATAAGTATCATTTGCCAAGAATTGATTATTTATTTGATCAGCTACGAGCTACCATAGTGTTTTCAAATATTGATCTCAGATTCGGATATCACCAATTAAGGATAAGGGAAGAAGATATCTCAAAAATTACTTTCAGAGCACGATATGGGCATTATGAACTTATGGTCATGCCATTTGGGTTAATTAATGCACCAGCAGCATTTATGGATGTGATGAATAGAGTTTTCCAACTATATATGGATACATTTGTAGTGGTATTTATTGATGATGTGATGACCTATTCTCCTACGGTTGAAACTCATCAAGAATATTTGAGGATTGCGTTGGAAACTTTAAGGAATCATCAACTCTATGTGAAATTCGGTACATGTGAATTTTGGTTAGACCAGATTCAATTTCTAGGGTATATCATTTCTGGAGATGGAGTGTCTGTTGATCCAGTTAAGGTTGAGGCAGTTGTGCATTGGGAAAGACCGAAAGATGCCAGTGAGATTAGGAACTTTTTGGGTCTTGCAGGTCACTATCGTAGGTTTATTAAAGGTTTTTCTTCTATTGCAGCTCCTATGATCAAATTAACTAGGAAAGGAGTTCCTTTTGAATGGTCAGATGAATGTGAAATGAGTTTTCAAGAATTAAAAATAAGAGTAACTACAGCCCCAATGCTTACTTTACCATATGGGTCAAGAGGATTTGTGGTATATACAGATGCCTCTAGAAAAGGACTAAGGTGTGTACTGATGCAGAATAGCAAAGTAGTAGCATATGCATCTAGATAATTAAAGAACCATGAGATAAATTATCCAACCCATGATTTGAAGTTGGCAGCAGTGGTACATGCTCTGAGAATTTGGCGACATTATTTGTATGGTGAGTAGTTTGAAGTATTTACATACCATCAGAGTTTAAAATATATTTTCTCTCAGAAAGAATTAAATTTAAGGTAAAAAAAAGTTATACTGATCGTAGAAGGAGAGATCTACAATTTGTTGTCGGGGATCACGTATTTCTGAAGGTTTCACCTACTAGAGGAGTAATGAGATTTGGCAAGAAAGGTAAGCTCAACCCAAGGTACGTTGGACCATTTGAAATCTTAAAAAGGATTGATGAGGTGACATATCAACTGACTTTACCACATCATTGTCAGGGGTTCATGATATATTTCATGTGTCTATGTTAAGAAAATACATGTCAGACTCGTCACACATTATAGATCATGAGAACTTAGGAATTCAACTAGATCTTACATATAAAGAGAAACCAGTTCGCATTCTCGATTGAAAAGAACTAGTGTTGAGAACGAAGACAATTCCATTGGTGAAGGTATTGTGGAAAAATACTTCAACAGAAGAAGTCACTTAGGAGATGGAAGATGATATGAGGCAGAGATATCCACAGCTATTTCGTACGTATTGAGTAAATTTTTAAATTTCGAGGATGAAATTTGTTTAAGGGGGAGAGATTTGTAACATCTCAATTTATCTGAAACCTAAAAATAATTAAATATTTTGTATTTAGAGTCCATATAAATTTCTGATTCCCTTAACCAAAGCCTAATACCTTGAACTGTATAGTGAATATGAGTTTAGTAAATTTTATTAAACAAATTAAATAGATATCTCACTTTAATAATGTGTAACTTTTCATACGAATATCGAAATATGGTCAATATTAGACCCATTGAAAAGAGAATTTAATGATCTACAAGTTTCATCTTGAACATATTTTCAAATTTTAGCATTTGGTAGGTTAAAAATAATATAGAATGAATTAGTTCTATGAAATCTTGTTATTGTTAGGTTTCAGAGATTTTTATGTTAAATTTTTCCCCCTCTCATTCTCATCCGATGAAAAATTTAAAAAAAAATATCTTCTCCCCTCCCCCACGTCATCTTCCTCCTCCTTATCTTCTCTCCAAAAATATCTTCTTTAAATTATCTCCTTTATTATTTTATTTAAGTTGTCGGATCGGGCCGGGCCTTCGTCGGGCTTTGTATTTTTTAAATAATGTCGAGCCTGGGCTGGGCTCTGGCCTTAATCTTGATAAGTCGGGCCCGGGCTGACCTAAGCCCGGCCTGGGCCCGACCCATGGACAACCCTAGTTCTCACCCTCTCCCCCTCTCCCTCTCATCTCTTCTCTCATCTCCCACTCCCAACACTCTCATTCTCTCTCTCTCACGTTCTCTAACTCTCCCTCCCTCTCTCATTTTTTGTTTTCTCTCCCATCTCTCTCTCTCTCATCTCTCCATCTCTCTCGCTCAAAATATTTTCTCACTCATCTCTCTTCTCACTCTCTTGTTCTCTTATAAATTGGTGGAGAAAAGAAGACGGAGTCAGAATAAGGTGAAATTTTGACAGAAGCTTAGACGAAGAATTTGGGAGTTTATTTGGACCGTTTCGCCCTTCTTTACGTAGGAATCCGTCCTTACGGGTAAGTTACGGATTGTTTAAATTGTATTAATTAGGGATGATATAATAAGATAAAAATTATTTTTGGGCAGAAAAATTATCTTTTCCTACGTAAAGATTATTACGGATGCTCGGGTGAGATATTAAATTTAATTTGGGGAGTCCACCCTAAAGGTAGGCATATGATAAACAGACTACATGTTATTTGATATTTATATTTCTTTGATTTGCTTTTATTTGAAATGTAATTATTCAGGCCTAAATCAGTGATTTATTTAACATATTTGACCCGATGATCTATATTTAAAATCAGTTATTTATTTAGTTACTATTATGTTAATTTTATTTTAATAATCAGAAATGTAATGGTGATTTATTCCGTTAATAGCTTTGATCCACTATCCTATGATTAAAATTTGATTGAAGATATTAAAGTATGATTCGTTGATAATCAGTTATTTTAACAATTTTAATGGTAAGTTTTACGTATTGAGGATGACTATGTAATAAGAAGAAAAAATAAATAAATAATAACAATTAAGCATATGGACTGTGTCACTTTAAGGAGGTGTGAGACGACAAATCGTAGTTAGCGTCCGCTACGGGATTAGGCTCATTTCCGAGGATAAACGGACTTCAAAAAAATCTGGAACCCAGAATAAGAAAATTATCTGGGGAACGGTAGAGTATTAACTCTCGATCCTGTGTGGTTGATCAAGACCGACAGACTCCAGCATTTAGACCATTTGTCTTTAAGTCGACGTATGGATGCCTAGATATGTATTTTCTACGGTTTATAGTGACGGGATGCATGTCCAATATGTGCTTATCCAATATGTGATAAATAAGTAATGCATTATGTGACTCTGTAAACAGGCATGGTCTAATATGAAGTTCAGATTTGACATATGACTATATGATCTAAAAATAAGTTTATCTGTAAAAATTTTGAGTTAGCTAAGATATGTACCATGTCATTTATAAGTCAGATAAGATTTATTATATGTATTTTCTTATAAACATAAAATTATTTTATTCTATTATATTTCCTTCGCATTCATAGTATATGTACAATCTAATGAAATAGGGATTAGCTATATATATATCATGGATTTGCACATGATATTATATGATAAGCATGTGATTGGTTTTAATGTCTACTGAATCTTTGGACTCATTTCTGTTGCCTAACTATTTCAGGAAACTAACGAGTGTGCACTTTTACTCCGACGGGCAGTAGGTCGGAGGGTGATCCCGGGTGATGTTTGGATTTCGGTGCGTAGAATAAGTAGGTTTAGTTTTCTTTTATATAATGAATGTAAATATGACATTTGGGTGAAGATATGTAGAAAATAATATACGATATAAATTGTGTGTGTTTAGCTTATGGAAATGGTATAGTTATGCTGTTGGAATATGTGATGGTTTGATCTTTAGCGTCTTGCAGATATCTCGGCCCACAACAGTCCGTCCATACGCTGTGACGTCCCCGGACCGGATTGATACGGGATTACGGGAAGGGGACGCCACTAGACTAACTATTTTTTTTCATGTAGAAATTTTTTATTTAAAAGTTTATTTTAAAATAAGATGTTTTTTACTTTGAACTCCTACAATCCAATCTCACGTGACTATGTTTTAGTCTCTACAATCTACCTATTTATCAGACAGCCTTATAATCTTTCATGTTTCATTTAAAAGCTCCTACTCTTCCCTCCATAAGATACGATCCAAAAGAATATTAACTCATATATGGTTACCTCACCCATGTGTAGAAAAAAATAAAAATAACTCATATTTAAATGTGTGTGTGTGAGAGAGAGGGCGGCGAAGGGGTTCCCCTTCGACTATGATGCTTCCGTAATGAGGGGTGCGAGTAGAGAGAGAGAGAGAGTAGATAGAGAAAAAGAGGGTGTCAGAGGGTTTCCCCCCTCTAACACTAGAGAGAGAGAGGGGGGGGAGGGGGGGAGGACTTTTCTCCCTCTAATCTAAGAGAGTAGAGAGGGAGAGAGTACAGAGAGAGGGAGACAAGGAGTCTCGGCTTCTCGATGAGACAAATAGAGAAAAGGAGGGCACCAGAGAGTGTTTTTCCTCCAGCTCTAGCGCTCCCCTTAGTGGGCGGTGAGAGCAGGGGGAGAGAGAGAGCGGACATAGAACCCCTCAACGGGGAGAGAGCTAGAGAGAGAGAGTCCCATCTAACACTGATCTCCTAAAGGGGGTCTAAGAAAGAGGGAGGTTATTTTGAGAATTTTCATGTTTAGAAAAAATATTCTTTTCTTTTGTAACGCCATATTCTCTTTTTCTTCTATCTATTAACTATATAGACTTTTAAGCACGAGTTAGAGTATTTGATGGGTTTTTCGACCAATAGGTAGATTGTAAGTACTAAAACATAATTGTGAGATTGGAGGTTAAAAGTAAACTATTGTTACAAAAACAAGTATATAAATGATTTCTAAGATCTATCTTTTGTTCAAAATCATTGTGATGAAAATTATAAAAGTGAAGAGAATTTTCTCTTGTTGATTGCATCAAGGCATGCCTTCATGGCCAGTGAGATAAAACATTTAATCTATGAGACATGGAAGTTAAAATTCTTTTAGTGAACCATACATACTTAGTAAAGAAACATATTTTTCTAGGGATATACGATTCTTACTAAATGTCATAGTAAAAAAGAACCATAGGATATTGAAATTATATCTTGGAAAGTAAAGACTTAAATTATATTCTCACGTACACGTTCTATTTGAAACTAACCCATGTTCATTACTCAATGAATTGAATTTATGGACAAAACTCTCACTTTACTCCCTAAAGGCCAGTTTGTTTCTCGAATTGTCGGGCGGAGTTTAGGAGTTTATAACTGACGAGAGAAAAAAATGGAGGGGTCCACCCGCCCCCCTCGTACACAGGCATATTACCTGAGATCGGGTACCATATTCGACCCCAAAGGATCGGACACGATATCCTAATCGAGAAACAAATAGGGCCTAACTTAATAATTTAATCTCTATGGACCGCTTTGGTAAATGAATCGTATGCCGTATTTGTCGGTTCCTCCGCCAAACCGACTTTGATGGCTGCTGCATAACCAAGGTAGAAGAGGCTCTTTTCTGCACTTTTTAAAGGGGTTATAGGTAAATACGCCGTTCAACTGGGAGAGGTCGAATACTGTCATTCGAACTATGATAAGGCGAATTTTACATTTACCTATAATTTACTCATTTCCTTAGAGAAAAATTAACAATGTGCGTTCACAATTTAAAAATATAATTCATAAACTGAATTCAATTATACATCTCACTAACCCTCTATTTAATAGAAAAAAATTAACAGAAAAATACGCTAGATGTCTCCTTAAACAAAAGCCGGGATTTTTTTTAAAAAAAATGAATTAGGACCACAAGGATGCAAGATAATTGAATTTGAATCGACAAATTAAGGTGGTCTAAAGCGAAGAAGGAAACTGATATCACCCGTCGACCAGCAAATTATAACCCGGCAGCCACCGGAAAGAGAAAGATGAAGGCGGAAGAAGAGGTCGCCCATGAGACCTCCAGTCTAGAAGATGATATGTTATTTCGTTCACAAATTTCAGCAGAAAAACAAGAGGAATTCAGATGAGAGAGCAAGGAGGAGGAACTCATCCTGGATCCACCCCATCAAAAGAGTTGTAATGTTTTGACCAAACAGAAACTCCATATCTCATCACAATCTCATCCAACAACATAGGCCATAGCCCTGCAACAGCACAGGTTGTAAACTTCATGATAACACCGTATTTACAGGAAGATGGAAAATGGATACACACAGATAGCAGCAGCCATGAAACCACTCATATGCCGCTTGTACCCAGCAATCTATAGACGCATATATCTTTATTAAACTGCCTACACGAAGCCATTACCAGATACTAGAGCGTAGCCCGCTCATCATCGGGGCATAATAAGCCTCTAGTGGCGATGGTTCAGGAGGTCCAGGAAGCGCTTCACCAAGCCGCGCTCGCCCTCCTCGCCCTCTCTGTGCGGGCGAAATCTCGGAAACGGGCGCATCTCGTGAGGGAACCCCATCTCCCTCTGCTTGCCCAACTCCTCCACCGAGATCTCCTCCGTCATCATAGGGTGAGACCTTTCGATGAAGTACCTCCCGCCCTCGTAACCCCGGCGGACCTGCTCCTCGGACACCATCATGTCGTCGCCGTAAGGGATGACCGCCCCGCGGGGGCCGTGGTGTAGGTGGTGGCAGTGGCGGCCGAGGCGGTGCCAGAGGGGGCGGCCGACCACGCGGGGGTGGCGGTGGGTGAAGTCGCGGGGGATGGGGATGAAACTGACCTCGATCGGCACCGCCTGGGACTCCGCTACGGTGGGGAGGAGCTCGTCGACGGTGTTGGCCTCCGCCGTGGAGACGGAAGCGGTTGATTCTTCGGAGGGCTTGTCCGAGGGGAGGCGGATCGCTGCGGGGTCGTTGAGCTCGCTGACGACGACGGGGAAGGCTTTGGGTTCGGTGGGGAGGAGGCGGTGGGCGGGGGAGAGGAGGAAGAGGGAGAGGAGGACGGAGGCGGCGAGCGTGAGCTTGGCCATGGTTCGCTCGGTGGTGGGGAAGAGATGGAAAGGTGGAGAAGCGCTTCTGCAGGCTTTGATCAAATGTTGGGTTACGTTTATTTATGGGAGAAAATAAATATCGGGGGTGGGGGGTGACGGCGTGTATTCCACGGCAGAAACGAGAGAGAGAGAGAGAGAGAGAGAGAGGACCTTGACTTCCATGATCGTGGCGGGATCTGATTTTTTTTTTCTTTTCCACATGGTCGCTCTCATCGACCTTTTTATTTTTTAAAAAAAGTTGTTATGCCAATTTCTGTCAAAAAATAAATATATTTCTCAGCTTCATTTATAAATATATATTAATAAGAACGTCAATAATATATAGCCATAAATATTATTTTCTGGATGCAAAAAGTGTTCTATGTTATTTTTGTTATTAGTGCAAATCTCAATACATAAATGATGAATATGTAAATTTAATTATCGTTCTCTTTTTTGTTTTTCTAACTTTTTGCTCCCTTCTTTTGTTATTCAGAGGAACATGAGTGGTTGCAATCTCACGGATGCTTTTCCCTTGAATTGTTGTCCCTCCGGGGATGCGGATTGTTTATATTTTCGGGTGGTCACAAATTTTTTTAAGTAACTAATCACACATTTTGGAATTAAGAATCTTTATTTTGAAAATAATATGGTGGAGACATCGGGTCTACTACCGAACCCATTACTCGGAGCCGACGTCGCACCGCCCCGATCGCACCGAACTTGTGGCTCGGAGACTCATTCGAAGACTCGACGTCTTGAGTACGTATTTTTATATATTTTGATATTGTGTGTATTTTTATTTTTATGGTGGGATTTGTATTATTAAACCACCAAAGTCAACATATCTTATTTTATTTTTACCAAAGTCAAAGTAAGTTGTTGGCTTTTATTTTATTAGGCTAGGACATAGATACTATTAAGAAAAATTAAAAGTATGATTGTTATAGCTTTTCCTATATAAAGGAGGCTAACGTGTAAGGTTTTCATATGAAAGCTTTTGAAAGAAGAAATCCACGTGAAAGAGTTTTCTCCACTTGTTGCTTCCCTTCTCTCTTAACTCTATTGTGAGATTTGAGTGTCGCCCGGTGAGAGACCGTCCGGTGTGAGGTCGAGCTGCGCGAGACAGTGGTTATCATGTCCTGTTCGCGTCACTGGAGTGCCGTCGATCCTTCCTCCGACGCCGCCGCATCAAATTTGGTATCAGAGCCCAACAACGGCGTCTCCGTCAACTTCGACGTCCCCGTCATCCCCCCCTTTCTTTCGATTGTCAGAAGTGAAAAAAAAAAGAAAAAAGGGAAGAATAGAAGGGTTCTTTCTCTCGGCAGAAAAAAAAATTCAGTTCGCAGCATCGTCGCCCATGCCAGAATTCAAAAGAATTCCGGCCATTGCGGCCTTCCCCGCCGCCCGCACCCACCGTCGCCCGCGCCCACCGCTGCCCGCGACCGCGCCCGCTGCCAGTACCGCACAAACGCCCGCCCCCGGCCGCACCCGCCTGCGCCCGGGCCCGGCGCCCGCGCCCTGTGCGCCCGCCTGCGCCTCGTCGCCCACGCCCCACCCGCCGCGTGGCTACAGCGCCTCGGCACCCGCACCAGCCCGCTCCCGCGCGTGCGCCCACCGCCTCGTGTGCGTTGGCCCGCCTCCGCATGCACCTGCCCACCCGCCAACGCGTGGCCACACGCCTGCCGAGCGCTGCGTTGACCGTGTGGCTGCCTTCGCCGGCCCGCGTTGGCCACACGGTTGCCTGCCAGCCGAGCGCCGCCTGCGTGTGTTGACCGACCACCATCTGCGTGCAACGCGTAGAAAATTTTTGAAATTTGAAAAAAAAAGGAAGTGTTAAAAATATATATAATATATATATAAAGGGATATATATATCTATATATCTATATATATATATCTATATATATATATCTATATTATATCTATATCAATTGATTAAATTAGTAATTGTAGCACCCGAGTCCACCTTGGCGGCTCGATCGCGCCCGAGTCGATCGGTCACCGACACAGTCCGTAATTTACAGAGTGTGAGTGTCAGTAAGTCTCCCTGCGCGGAGAAACTTTGAATTAATTTGTTCCCAGCGCGGGAAATTTTTAAATTACGCAGTTTTGTAATAATTGTGCCCTCCCTGCATGGAGTGAATTTTTGTAACCGCTCAAGCTTCGTCGACGCCGTGCGAGCACGCACATCCCCGCTCACCTTCATCTCCGGTCGGAGTTGGACTTTTCAGTCTAGCTAGGTACGTGCTTCAATCTCTTGCTCATTTAGTATCCTTATCAATTGCCGCGCGACGAAGTGAGAAAGAGCCCTATCCATGCAGCCTAATTCCTGAGTGCATCGCTGTGGACGGAGAGAGAGAGCTTGTATGAGCCCCTCCTTTAAGCCCTAGAACTGCCGCATTAGGGCACCATAATTGTCAGGATGTAGTTTCACAACTACTTCGCCTACGGGCGAGCAACTCTCCATGACCGGTCCCTTCGCAAAAGGAATTGACCCTTTGTAATATTATCCAACAAATTGGGTCTACACCTTGCTAATTTTCGGTCTCAAGATTGCATCATTTAGCTCCAAGCCCGTGCATGCCATGTTGGTCTAGGAATTCATCAGGCCGTCTAGAGCGCCCTTCAACGCTACCATCACCCATGGATCAGAAGAGTGTGAGTGCTATGTTAGCCCAGCTCGAGCATAATCTTATGGCCCAATTTGAAGAATCCATAGGCCAATTACGAGCGGAGCTAGATGAGAGGATCCGAGCCTTAGAGGATCACGTGAAGAAAGAGGAAGGGAGGTTGAATGGCCGCGGAGATCCCGTAGCCAACCCTAGGGAAGAGAGAGACCAAGTCCGTAAGAATCAAGCTCCTCAAGGTAGAGAGCAAGAGGACCGTGCGCCTCGAGGGAGAGATCACGACGATGAGGATATCATCATACGGAACGTCAAGATCGACACTCCGAGTTTTGATGGGTCCCTAAATCCCGCCACATACCTTGATTGGGAGACCGGGATGGACCAATACTTTGATTGGCATCACCGCATGACCCCTGCTACAAGGGTGAGGTTTGTCAAAATGAAGCTCCTAGGTCAAGCCAAGACCTACTGGTACAATATTGAGAATCTCCTAGCCAGGAGACGTGAGGAGCCCATAAACACGTGGGAAGAAATGAAGGAGAAACTAAGGGAGAAGTATCTGCCACCCTCTTACCATCAGCGTCTTTTAGACCAATGACAGAAACTCACCCAAGATGGAAAGTCCGTGGATGAGCACATCGCAAATTTGATGAATTCTTCCTTCGGAGTCGAGTCGTGGAGGATACCTCTGTCACCCTCTCGCGATTTAGGGCTAGCCTACACGAGAGCATACAGTGGGAGCTGTTCCTACGAGAGGTTAACACCCTCGAGCACGCCTACCAGGTTGCTCGAGATGTCGAGCGATTTCAAAGGGTGGTCCCACTTCGGGTTCTCACCTACCGCCAACCTGAATCCCGAAACCCCATGATCTACTACTCTGAAAGGCATGGCCCCTCCACTTCCTATGTCCCTACTACTACCCCACTCCGGGCCGTTGCCCCTACTGTTCCTTTCATAAAGAACCCCTTACCTGCACCCGTTGCTGTGCCCAGGCTGGAGTACACTCTGCCAACTGATAGGAGGGATGACAAGGGAAAGGGAGTCATCCCTAGCACTTTCCAACTAGTCCATGTCTAGGGGATTCGCTGCTTTAGATGTCATAACCTAAGACATGTTGCCACCAATTGCCCCACCCGAGCCTTGGTCATCACTGACCCCCAGCCTGTGGAGCTTCCACCTTAGGAAGGAGAAGACACTGAGAGATATATGGCCGATCCTGATCTCATCGCCGAGTTTGAGGAAATGGATGCGGGATTTGATGGCACGCATGTCGAGTGCATGCAAGTAGGAGATATTGCCGAGAGTTCTAGTCAGAGAAGATTGGGAGTAGTTCGTTACATCTTAACACACTCCCAGGAGGAGGACTGGCGTCAAACCTCCATCTTCCAAACCTACATCATGATGAAAACCCAACCCTGCAAGGTAATCTTTGACAACGGGAGCTGTATCAATGTAGTCTCTTCAGACTTTGTCTCCCGTCTAGGTCTACCTACACATCCTCATCCTCGGCCATACAATGTGACTTGGGTTGACGACACGTCTATCCCAGTCACCACTACATGTGTCATTCCCATTCAGTTCCAGTCCTACCAAGGACAGATCTTATGCGATGTAGTGCCCATGAAGGTCGAAAGCATCATCCTAGGACGACGGTGGATCTATGATGTAGACCTTACTACATTCGGTCGATCCAACTAGTGTTCCTTCTCCCACAATGGGAAGAAGATACAGTTGTACCAGACACCCCCACCCACCCCGGGAAAGAGTTCCACCTCCACCCCCACTGGAACCCCCAAGGTTCAGGAGAGTCCCAAAACTCCCAATGAAGGGAAACTGTCCATTCCCTCTTCTCCTGCATCTATCACACACATTCCCAAGGCCCCTAAAATTGGTCACGACCTAGTTAGGCGCTTTAACTTCATCAGTGTCCGAGAGCTAAACAGAGAGGTTGCTGAGGGTGCCCCTGTTTGGGCCGTTGTCGTCACCGTCACACCCGAGGAGTCTCAAGTCTCAGTCCCACCTGAAGTCCAAGCAATCCTACAGGACTTCCAAGACATCTTCCCTGAAGACTTGCCTTCCAGACTTCCTCCCATGCGTGATGTACAACACGCTATTGACCTTATCCCCGAGTCCACCCTACCCAACCTTCCCCATTACCGATTAAACCCTAAGGAGCATGCTGAGCTCCAAAGAATTGTCGATGACCTTATTCAAAAGGGTTTCCTCAGGGTGAGCAAGAGCCCATGTACTGTTCATACCTTGCTCACACCAAAGAAAGATGGCACCTGACGGATGTGTGTTGACAGCCACGCCATCAACAAAATCACTGTCAAATATAGATTTTCCATCCCCCGTCTTGATGACATGTTTGACATGATGAGTGGAGCCACCATCTTCTCAAAGATTGACTTGAAAAGTGGCTACCATCAGGTCCGAATCCGACCAGGGGATGAGTGAAAGACATCCTTCAAAATAAAAGAAGGTATGTACAAGTGGCTCGTCATGCCATTTGGGCTATCCAATGCCCCCAGTACTTTTATGAGGCTTATGACGGAAGTCCTTCGTCCTCTCATTGTCGATTTGTTGTCATCTACTTTGACGACATTCTCATCTATAGCCACAACCCTCAGGACCACATCCAGCATTTGAGGAAGTCTGCAAGACTTTGAGGAGAGAAACCTTGTATGCCAACCTTAAGAAGTGTGAATTCATGACAGACCGGGTCACTTTCCTCAGATTTGTAGTTTCGAGTCAAAGAGTGTCTGTGGACCAATCCAATATCAAAACCTTAGTAGGGTGGCCTGAGTCCCAGAACGTCCATCACGTTCGCAGTTTCCATGGGCTAGCCACTTTTTACAGACGCTTCATTAAGAGCTTTAGCACCATTATAACACCCATTACGGATTGCATCTGTAAGGGGAATTTTGAGTGGACCAAAGCCGCCTCCCAGGCTTTCTCTGTCATGAAGGAGCTCATGACCAAAGCCCCTATCCTCCGCCTGCCAGACTTTTCCAAAGTCTTTGAGATATCATGTGATGTCTCTAGCGTAGGTATAGGAGGAGTGCTTAGTCAGGAAAGCCACCCTATGGCTTATTTTAGCGAGAAGCTTTTTGATGCAAAGCTTCGTTACTCCACCTACGATAAGGAGTTCTATGCCGTGGTCCAAACTCTCAAACATTGGAGATATTATCCCTTACCTCAAGAGTTTATCTTATACTCGGACCATGAGACTCTGAAATTCCTTAGCTCTTAGAAAGGCTTAAACCCAAGGCATGGTCGGTGGGTAGAATTCCTCCAGTCTTTCACATTTGTCCTAAAACATAAGGCTAGAAAAGAGAATAAGGTGGCCGATACCTTGAGTCGAAGGGTCTCCCTTCTTTCCACTGTTCGGGTAGAGGTCACTGGATTCGACCGCATGAAGGAACTCTATGGAGAGTGTCCAGATTTTAGCCCTGCCATTCTGCCATGTCCGCTGGAACCTCGACAGCATTTGTTAACTATCTACTCCAAGATGGTTTTCTTTTTCGAGGATAGCAACTCTGTGTCCCGAAAACTTCTGTACGGGACTTCCTGATTTGGGAAATGCATGTTGGAGGTCTTGCTGATCACTTTGGACGAAACAAGACCATCCATTCTGTGGAGGATGATTTTTATTGGCCTGACCTGAAGAAAGATGTGGCCAAAATTGTAGCCCAGTGTAGGACATGCACAATGGCCAAACATGTCAAACAAAACACTGGTCTCTACACTCCTCTCCCCATTCCTGATAGACCATGGGTTGATGTGAGCATGAATTTTATCCTTGGATTATCTCGCACTGCTCACAAACATGACTCCATCTTCGTGGTAGTTGATCGGTTCTCTAAGATGGCCCACTTCATTGCATGTTCAAAAACATCTGATGCATCTAGAGTAGCCCACATGTTCTTTGATGAAGTCGTGCGTCTGCATGGTCTCCCCCAAACCATAGTGTCTGACCGAGATGTCTAGTTCACTAGTTACTTTTGGAAGATACTTTGGCACCTAGTTGGCACTAAGCTTAAATTTTCCACTGCCTATCACCCACAAATCGATGGGCAAACGAGGTCGTCAATAGGAGTTTAGGGAATCTATTGAGGTGTCTTGTAGGGGATCATTCTGGCACTTGGGATCTTCTCTTGCCCAGAGCCGAATTCGCATACAATAGCTCTATCAATAGGTCCATAGGTATGAGTCCATTTGAGATCGTGCGTGGATACAAACCTAGGAAACCTGTGGATCTCATTCCCCTTCCCCTCGAGTCTAGAACATCCAAGTTAGCTGATGAATTTGCACAGCATGTCAAAAGTCTGTATGAGTCAATTAGCAAGCAAATAAACCTCAGTAATGAGACCTATAAACGATTGGTTGATTCGCATAGGCGTCACCATGAATTTCAAGAAGGTGACTTAGTTATGATACGGGCTCGACCCGAACGACTCCCCTCGGGAGCCGTTAAAAAGTTGCAAGCCCGTAGTGATGGTCCCTTCCCAATACTGCGAAAGATTGGCTCCAATGTTTATGTTATGGACTTACCTCCCGAATATGGGATTAACTCTACTTTTAATGTGGCAGACCTAGTGGCCTATAAGGAACCCACAGCGATTTCTAATGACCCTTTCGAGCTTTCTCCCCCCATTGAGAGTGAGCCCACCCCTATGCGTCCCACAGCCTCGAGAGCACCGTGCGAGCAAATTGAGAAGATACTAGATGAGCAGGTGACAGCAACACGGAGCAGGGTGTACCAGCGCTACCTTGTCCGCTGGCGGGACCGTCCACCATCTGATGATTCCTGGATCAACCAGGAAGATTGAAATATAAGATTTGTGTCTTTACTTATAACTTGGGTATGATACTTGTAGAGGTTTAAAAAGGGACTCAAGAGATCTAATATTAGAAATTATAAAGATGGACATGTATTTATAAACAAGATATAAATATTATTCTTTGAAGATCCTTTTACTAGTAAAAAAAGATAAAATTTTAACCTTTGATCGTAACGTCATCCTTGATTGCCATTACATATAATTTCCACCACTCACCTCCATAATTACTTTTCAAGTAGTTACGATGTGATTTTTTAACTTTTAAAATTGCATATCTCTGATTGGTTGGTTGTCGAGGGATCTCCTTTCTCCCTCTACACCAAAATTTGATGACTCGTTGATCCATATTGGATCGACTCAGTCCAAGTCACGTAAACCCTTCTACCCCTTCAACTCTCTCGCAGCCCCCCACCCCCACCTCTCTCCCCCTCCCCCCTCCCTCTTTCGATGAGATTCATCTGTTGCCTTGAGGGGAAGGATGAAGAGATGTATCTGCTACCGTTTCTGTCATTTTTGCTGTCATTTTTGTCGCCTGCTACCATCGCTACAGTAAATGCTAAGGAGGAGGAGGCGACTCAGTACAAGTTGATGGATCACGGATCAATTTTTTTCGAATCTAATGCGATACACTCGAATCAGTGTGAGTCGTACTGAGTAGATGAACCTTGCTCAACACCATGTAGGTTGGGTGTAAACAATGAATTAGACGACCTTGGCATGCACACTGACGTGATTGGCCCAAGGATTAGGAAGGAAGGAGGTGTTCGGACATGTGAGTCGGGGTGTCCGTCGTTCGGTTTGATTCAATTCGATTTGTGGATATATTTTTTTCAAATCGAATCGAACCAAATTTCATTATCAAATTGAATCTATCGTGAAATCAAATCGAATTAAATCGAACAAAATCGATTTGATTCGATTCAAATTATTTTTTTATATATTCTTATAATATATATAAATTTAATGACGTTTACGTATATAAAATAAAACAATAAAAATATTTATTTTTGTATGTTTGTATATATATGTAATTAAGTTGTTAAATATTTTTAATATAATATTAATATATATATTAAATTTAATTTATTTAATTTAATTTAATTTTACTTGTGATGAAATTGAATTGAATTTAACTTAAAATTAAATCAAATCAAATCGAATCGAACCGAAGCGAAGCGTTCGACGGAATTAATTATGAACACCCGTACTCGTGATTCATGGGGGCAATGCTCGGAAGATCTGCAATCAAAGGTGACTCTATTAAAATCAAGGGGTCGGCCATGGCAGCGTTGAGGCTGCGTCTGGGGTTTCTGTTTACGAGGGGTCATTCCAATCTCAACCCTTATAATTGTTTTAAACAATTCAATATCAAATCAAAGTTTTAAAAAAGCATTATGAAAAGAGGAGAGAGAGAGAGAGAGAGAAAAAGAGCTTTGAAAATCCTAAAAAATTGGCCAACATCAACTCTCTCTCTCTCTCTCTCTCCCCTCTCTCTCTCCCCATGGAACTGTGGAAAGGATCTATAATTCTTAATCACAATACCAAACACACCCTTAATCGGCTATATAGATGTCCTTGGGATAAACGCCAGAGGTTACGGTTTGATTTTGCCAAAAATCCATTGCCATTGCACATGGCCAACCTGACTGAAGATTGGCCCAACCAATACATTCGGGTTGTTTTGCTTTTGATCTCTTGTAGCTGTCTGACTGAATCCCACCGGTAACCACGCCTCCACCTCACTCTAACTAAAAATAATAATAATAATAATAATAATAATAATAATAATGTACTAAAATTGTCCTGGTCGAATCTCAACACGACGGGAGGAGAGAAAAAATCCCACCCCCAGCTGGGGGTCATCTAGATAACAGTGAGATGAGAGAATGGTAGAAGCGTATGGCGAGATGAGTTTACAAAAAATCCCAAAAAATAAAATTGAAACCATCTGAAATATTTCTTCGAAACTGAGAGAAGAGATTTCATTGTGACCTGTTGGAGGAGTATGGAATCTGTTCAGAGCACGCGTTGCCGTGTGGGGACGGACAGTCGGGGCCTGAAAAGCAAACATGAAGAAATGTCTGCCCACCACTGATTCCAAATCCGATGCCAAAGAGTCAATGGAAGACTCAGGCAACGCCGTAGCTGGTGAAACGTGGACTACACGTTCATACAAGTACGTCGGAATAAAACTCCCATTTGCTGTATTTTAATCTCAGAGACGACGAAAAGCATTTGTTTTTCTCTTTGCAAAATTTTTACATGAAAGCTCTGCATATTTGTAATAAAAATATTATGTGCAACGTATTGGTTGCACTTTCACCCGGTCAACGTGTAACACTAGCTTAGATTGGTCTAATCCAGCGTGACATAATGAGATTCTCAGAAAAACGAGGTGTGAACTATCACTATGATGGCAACATTAAATGAAGTCAATTCCTTTGTAACCTATTATTTTTCACCTACCAAAAATATCTTTTGAATATTTTTCTTTCCCTCCATTGTTGGTTTTGGCTATGAGAATGGGCGCTCCTTGATGTTACTTGTGCACGCAGTGGCGGAGCAAGGGGGGGCAATTGTCCCCCCTTGATTTGGATAAATTTCTCTCTCTCTCTCTCTCTACTCTCTTTGCATTTGCCCCCACCCCTGTTGGGTTTTTTTGGGTCTATTAGATGTCTATCGATGATAGATATCTAAGTTTTACGATTAAGTTAAAATATCTACTGATGGTGGGTATTTATCACCCACATTTATTGGTTGGTTGTTTAACCGTAAATCGACGATGGAGATTTTCTTTTGTAAGCTAGAAACCTAAAAGAGACAAAGAGGATAAAAGCAGTACAGTAGAACCGTAAAAAGGTATTGCGGCTGCCGGTTGAGAAATTTTGTCTGTAGCTATGTAGGGTTATTTTTTGATGGTTGAGCATAAATAAAAAAAGGCTATCGGGCTGTGCACAGGGTTGATTTGCAGGCTTGTAGAATGTCTCTCCGATCCGCACGTCTGCCACCCCCCCCCCACACCCCACTTATGTCAATACGGTGAGTTTTCTCCCTTGCTCAGTTCTCCTGTTATCTATTTGGTGACTTTTGCTGAGATCGTAGGGTTTTACCATGAGATTTTACGTGAGGAAGACATTTCATTCAAGACTTTAATTTTATCTTTCTTTTTAATTTTTATTTCCTGTATTTTCAATCACAGGGATTTTGCATGTCTCAGTAGCTTAACCTGGTTCTCCCTCTCAGTTATTCCTATTTGTGATTCATTATCTCGAGTATATAATACAAAGTCAGCTCCCACTCGTCGGAAACACTGCACCTGATTTTGAAGCTGAAGTAATTTTTGTGGTGATCAATGGATGAATGATAATTTTGTGACATATATTGAGAAGGAGGTATTCGAGAGTATTGACAATAAGATAATAATGTAACGCTTTCAGAATATGAAGATCCATCATGAACAACTCACTTGTAAAATGTCTTCTATTTAAATGAAAATAAATAATTTTTATTATATTAATTATATTTCCCCCCCCCCCTTTTAAATATTTCTGGCTCCGCCACTGTGTGCAGGTTGTCGAAAATCGAGTAGAGTTCTGCCATTGTCGGAGCCACGGTGGAACGGGGTTATCCATGACAGAGCTGACGGTAAGGAGATTCGATGTAAGGTATGTGCTCGTCAACAAGAAGAGACCCAGTTTCATCCAGTCGTACATCCTTGGTGGAGTTCATCCGAGAGTGCAGCATTGCCCTCTTGCCCAATGACCTGGGCAAAGAGGCGTGTAATTTTTTTTTTGTCCTTTGCTCTTGTGAGAAGCGACAACCAACACTTTAACACCTACGTTTCCCTTTTTCTTTTGTTAGTGTGAAGAGCTAGAGAGAAATGCCGTTCACCGAGTTAGGTGAAGAGGAGACCTCCACCAGATCTACACACCACCATGAGAAAGGTAGGTATCATTTAATAATTTTTTTCATTTTTCTGCATTGTGTTAGATTCCCCATTAACATATTTAATATCCACGCAAAAAATTTCAACCAGACATTCAAAGTCTTTCATTCTTATAATGAATAGTTTCATGTATATATGTAAAAAAAATATGTATAATCATCCAAGTGAAATGAGATGTTTCATTTGCATAATAAATCTTTTATTTCTGCAGGGAACTATTTCATTTGTCTGATAAAGTATTTCACGGTTGTTGTCATGTAATGTTTTACTTTTGAATCTAAATATTTTATTTCTATAATAAATTATTATATTTCTATAACAAAACATTTCATTTCTATTGTCAAATATAATGTTTCAGTTTTGCAGTATAATATTTCAGTTCTGTAACAAAATGTTTCCGTTTTGTCACAAAATATTTCAGTTTTGTAACAAATTGTTTCATTTCTATAGTGAAATGTTTCAAATGTTATATTTTGTATACGTGAACAAGTGATTCATGAAATTTTAGTTCTTTCATTTCAGAAAGGAGGAAGATACTAGTAAGACGAAAGAAAGCTTTTGTTAAGGAAGTTGAGAAGGTTGCATAATCCCTTACCCACCACTGTTATAAGCTATGGGGACCTGTGGACACCCATAAAAATTTCACTGGCAAGAACTCCGGGTCTCGTCAAGTCGAACAAACTCTATATCTCATCCGATCAGGACGAAAACACACCTGGTGGTCCGCCACCTGATAAAGAGGTTTCTCGACCTGAAGAAATATCCCTGGTCCCCCAAAACAAGGTGCCGAGGGTAACATCAGCATAAAACCCGAGTGACCCGTTCAGGGCACGCATTATGCCGAAAAGGTCCATGGGAAGCCGAAAAGCTGCCCAAAGAGGGTGAAAACACTTTAAATGATTGCCCACTCACTCTCCACATGCATGGAGCAGACTTAAGGACACAACTCATAGTGCCGAAGGCCGAATCAAGATGAAACCCGAGTAATCTGATACCGGTTCGGCACGTGTCGGAAATCACTCGGAATTACAAACCGAAGCCCAGGAGTTTCAAAATAAACACTCCGAAAGTGGTTCATTAAAACCAAGGCGCACCCTACAAGAAAATTGGTCTTTACCTACGTTTTTCAAACGTAAGTATAAGTCCAAAAAACATAGGTAAAACTTTTAACCACGTTTGCTTGCCACACTTTCAAAGCGTGATGTTTGCTCGCGTGACTATAGGTTATAGAAACGTAGGTATAATTCGACATATCCCTACGCTATCAAAGCGTAGGAATAGTCTAGCAAAAAGTGTAAGTAGATATCGACCTATACCTACACTTTGAAAACGTAAGAAAAGTCCAACAGAAGCGTAAGTTAAAACCATATACATACACGCATATAAGAGGTTATACCTACGTTTCTAAAAACGTAGGTATTACATTTGGCCACGTAGTGAAAGAAATGTGTGAAAATGTATTAGCATCATTCTCTTAAAAACGTACGAAAATAGTTTAATGTCGGTTAATAAAAAACATAGGAATATGTTATCTTTTTTTTTTAAAATCCTATTATATGTTCTCTTATCACCTATAATAGTGCATCCATTCATATCTTCACATTCATGGATTGTATCACTCACAACCATGTTGATCCACACAATTCTCATTCACACCTATGTACAATCCATTCACTGAAGATAATTGAGGAACATACATTTACAATCCATTCAATGAACAATCTATTCACATCAAATTACAATCCTTCATTTCTTAAAAACTAAGGTTCAACTAACAAAAAAACTATCAAACTTCCGACAATATTTCATGGACAGAACCCCATCCCCACACCCCCGACCAAAAAAAAATCCATTAGCACTTACACTTACGAATCAATCACAGGAGAAAGGATATATTGAGATAAAAATATGAAAAGTAAAAGATATCAATGAGAAAAAGACAAAGATTCTAGATAGCGAACCTTCATATAGTTCAAAATTATGGCAATTTTTTTTGTTTCATAAATGTGCAACTTCTTATCTTCTTAGTGCACACAAGGATAGCCATGTTTCTCAACAATCACCTTAACAAAAATTATTGAAGCATTTTAAAACACTAAAGTCCTCACATCAGGAAATCTATCAAATTTCCAATGATATCCAATGTACACCTAAATTGCCAAAGTGAGAAATATTTTCAACTTAATTTATCTACGAAAAAAAATCATATAACTGGGCAGATCACCATGAATAAGAATCAATTCTAACCCATGCAATATCTCCAAAGTTGAAATCACCCCCTCATAAACTAGGATATGTGGTCCCATTGACAACCTGACATTAATAGCATCAACCCTTCCTATAAGCCAATAATAAGCACCACCATCCATGAACCAGTAAATAATGACTATAAGAATATTTAAAGGGAATAGCCTTTTAGAAAAAAAAATCACCATGTAGAAGTGAACACATTAGGCATGAAATAGTTGTCTAGGAACAAATGTGTAACATGCTTATGGATGTGTTGTGCCCAGATAGAAACATGTTACACATTAAGATCAAACATGAAATATGGTGAAGTAACTAAAAAATAACATTAAATTATATGTATGAAGCCTGAAATTCCAAATCCCCAAATTCTTTGAAGCTATAAGAGCTGAGTTGTTGAGAATATGAGGATAACGACACCCACCCCACAATGCCCGCCCAGGTGATGAAATCACCATCTTCCAAAGGGACCACATGCTTAAAAAATTTAAACAAACAAAAATTTCATCCAACCTATTCCTTTTGATTCCAAACTTCCTTCTACCATTCCAAGAATGAAAGAAAATTTCCCAAGAAGTAGACTTCGAAGCTGACAGTACTCATGACTCTCTAATAACAAAAAACATATCAAGCTCTATTCCTATCTTCCAACTCAATGTCCCTCAATTCTTTTAGTATTACATCACATGTACTTTATTTTCAGGTTGGCATGGCACCATTCATGACACCAACAAATAACAAAACAAAGGTATTGATACATAGTTCAACATTATCATATGGCAGACATTATTAGCACATATGTTGAGATGATAAGAACAACCTATATATAGTGTGAGCAATTTTCCCATGGGTTATGATCCCTCAGTATAAAAGGAAAATGATTTTTTGAAATGATACAACTTACAATTCCCTTCTTGAGCCCACAATTGATGATTTCATGAGAAAGATAACTTAAATCACAACGAGCAGAAACATTCACAATTGCCTAATGTTCAATGTGCCTTGGTTCCAAAAGTTTCTGCATGTGGGATAGAAAGCATGAATTTCACTATTGTAAGCCAAAAGATTAGAAAAACACTAGACAATTATTTGACCTTATAGTTGAAGTTCCAGCGTCCATTTCGAGGAATGGATTCTTCATTACCAAAATGCAACTAAAATACATATGATAAAGTTTAGGCCCATGAAGAAAACTTGGATGAACATCTACTCCATTAGCATGAAAGATAATTTAAAATTCTGGAACAAGGTTAGGGTAGTCACCTTTGGAGCATCCGGAATACAACCATCAATACAAGTAAGTTACTTGTCAATAGAGATACCACATGAAACGAGCATTGGATCTTCATCATACCTATTACTTCTTACAGCCTGCCATGCAAAAAACTATTTTTTATATGACAAACATCAGAGCATTTATAAAAGTGTTTGACATGCCTCAAATTATATAATAATATTATAAGTCAAGTTAGATAACGAAAGCATGTGCTGGCTATCATACATTATACATGAACAATAGGGCTAGAGAAATTAAGAAAATCTGAAGTATAAACAAGGACATCATGTATTCTGAACTGAATTATTAGAAATGTTAAAGGACTCTTTGACAATAGCAAACCTATTCCCTCCACTTTCTCTAATACATACCGAGAACTGAATCATGCAAAATGCAGAGAACCTTGGAAACAATCACATGCAGAGTGATAAAAAAAGATAATAAATGAATCAAAGCAATTCAGAAACAAGAGTATGACATCAAGGACTCAACAGTTTATAGAAAATTCATTAAACAACATGGAAGTGCATTAAAGAACTAAACTACAAGTTTAGAGGTTTTTTAATCATGCACCATATTCAGAAGCTTACCAAAGAGAGCATATGTCACGCTGACAGAATTGAAAACAGACAGGTGATTAATAAATAGGTGAAGGTTCAAAATTGTTATGTGCATTGCTCATCTAGTCGGCATTGACAAATTGATGTAAGGTGAGACCTTAAGGATGAAGAACCTACGGAATACATTTCTCTGCTACCTCTTTTATTTTTTTGGTATCTCAATCTGCAGAACGAAGACAATGTCTTGTACAATTACATTTATCTGTGACTCTCCCTCCCCAAAGACTACCTGTAGAGTGCTAACAAGGGCAACTGGGCAACCGACCTTAGGGTTTTCATCCAACATGGTGTCCCTTCCACCTTTACTAAGTTGATGTTAACTATTTACATTTACAAATTGGAGGGGCACATGTTCTACTGCCCACAGCCATACATATGTTGTTTCAACACAACAATAGAAAAATATCAACATTCATGAGAGTTAATAGAAAAAATGCCCCATAGACTAAAAAAGCAAACGTAAATTAAGCAAATAACTTTTATCTGCAACAGACTGTCTCTGAAACTCAAGAGAATGCCAGTTCCTTTAGTTCCATGGTGAAAATTACACGAATGACTCTACCTCATGAATGCAAAAGCTAGCCTTATCTTAAAATTTATGTACAGGTGTGTGCATATATATATGAATATATATATATATATATATATAGTGCACCTGCAGGTTCAATGCATGGATGGGCAACCCAACTTCATATCTTAATTGACTCTGTGGAGCTTGATATTTTGCTTACCTATGTAGGCTATCAGAGTATGCCATACCAGAGAAATACAGCCCTTCTTTGCTAGTGATTTTAGCCACAGAGCCTTCTGGGGCGAGATTCCCATATAATAATATCTAGATGTGACCTGAAATCTTAACAGGGGGTTCTCCAACGGTCATTATTATTTTCTGAAAAAATGCAATACAAATTTGTTATGACTTCTTTCATGTTTGAATAGTAAACATACAATTATTTCCAATAGCTGAGATATTAACCACTTAGTTACATTTATAAAATGCATGCTCTTTATCTGGCCTTCAGCTAAAGCAGGGAAAAGTTTGGCATCTTCTGCAAGTGTCTTTCATGACTAATAAAAATTTGATAGCTAAGAGTTTCAAAGGCACAAAACCTGAGCCATCCACAACTATGTAATAGGAAAAAAAATGTTCATCTTACAATCCTCTCAAACAAACCCCATCTAAGAGCCCTTGCTCCAAAAGATGGCGTATCACTACAGGTGTTCCTCCAATCTACTAGACATTTAACCAGCCATCAAAAATATGGAAGCCACAAGTCAAAAGAAAGGTTGCCAATAAGGTGAAACAAGTATGTAATAATACACATCAATGAACCTTGTGAACATCTTCCATGACATATTTGCCACTAGGCTTTAGACCCGCAAGAAAAGGAACCTGATCACTAACATTTTTTAAAATCATCAAGGGTCAGGTCAAGGCCTACAGACCTGCAGGATACAGTCATCAATAAGACAGATGTATATATATATATATATATATATATATATAGGAAAGGAAAAGTTGCACATACATAAAAGACATCATATTCCGGTTGCCAATCAAGCAATAGCAATCAAATGTAGATGTAGCTAGGACTTAATAGGTTCACTGCAGTCTAAATGTAGACCATATATTAAAAGGCAGCTTGCAATGCTAGTGTCAGCCTCACTAAGGTAGTAACTTCCTAGATCCGAGGCACAATTCCCTGAAATCTCAATCCCCATTTTTGTGAAAAAAAAGACTACATCAAAGAAATGAACGGATGCTTAACAATTCTACATCCAAGAATAATTTATTTACTTGAACTACCTCAGCTTGAAGAATTGGGATCAGAGTAGCTAAAGGAAAAACTATTCACCTCAAAAGAGAATCTTTGGCATACCTTTAGCAAAACTGGCACAGTTGAGCAAAACAAAAACATCGTCAATACAAATCCAAGAAATGGCAATACCTGCAAAAGTAGAGCATACGTTCCCTTGCCACCTCCTTAAGGATGATGGTATCAAAAGACTTTGTTTAATTGACATCCCTAAGTTAACTTCCCCTGGCAATGGAACAGATTTTCTGCAGATGAAAACAATGGTCAACTGGCTCATAGGCGTAGTCCATTGATAGGACCCATGCAACCTACCCTCCCTCGGTCCAATTCTCTAAAGAACAAGAGCAAAGGGCTAGTAATAGGATGATACAAATACAAATCCCTTATTGAAGCCCTCGCTGCAGTCTGCAAGATTTATTGAGTGTGACAATATTGCAACATCACTGCAGAGTCAAAGGACTTGTGACAGAAATATCTAGTAATATAGATAGCATTAAGAACATTATCAACAAAAAGTATTCTCCTAGATGGTAATTCATAAGTTGCATATTATTGAATCAACTTTCAAATACAATGGCCGTCTACACATCAGAAATCAATAAGTAGTCCTTGACAGTCTGACACCCAGTTTACAAGCATCAGTCATCCTAAAAAATTTTGACCTTTTATCTATATAAGTGCAACAGATTATCTTTTCAAGGAGAAGTATGAAAGAAAAACAATTATCCGCATTGTTCTGACCTTTCTCATTTCAAGGATAGGTACATTGCAGTCACCTCCTCATAAATGAAAATGAGTCATCAGTCCTTTGACTTACACATAAAATCAAAATGAATCCTACCATATCATGGACCAAATATTTTTAAATCGAATCATTTTCAAATTCATTCCTAAAGTCGTACTTTCTATGTCTAAAAATAAGCCACCATCTCATTTTTGCTCTTAGCCAGTACCATATTGTTCAGAATTTGAAAAGAATAAGAAATTAATCACCATCACCAACATCAGAACACATCAGAGTTCTTGTAGTCAATGCTATGAAAATGAAAGATGATGCATCTTAGCACTGCACCTGACAAGAAAATTTAGCTATATCAACAATATATTTCTATGACCAGGTGTCATCACAGATTGCATCCAAAACATTTTCCAAAAAAGTAGAAATCAGGAAAAAAGATAGAGGGATTCAAACTGATGAAAAAAATGTACCTAAACTTGCAAATAAGCAGGTTTGACGCATAAAACAACCAACATCAAGGGTGAGTAACTGATTGACAAATCATTGACTTTCACCACACAAGCCGTCACATGAAACAGAGAAAAGAAATCAGTATTATGCTTTCCTTTTACGAGCACATTCTATAAATCTATAGGAACCGTTGCAAAAACATTGAATGTTGTTACAATAAATGGAAAAAAATTAAGACATGAAATTTTCAAGGAGGCATGCCATCGAGCATACAACTGTTCAGCTCTTTAGATTATGGATGAAGAGAAGTAGCTATTCATCATGAAGCCTACTATCCAGTTATGAGCCATTTGAAGGCTTCATCCAACAGCCAGGGCAAACACAAACTACTTCAGGATAACAGATGCACAAGCACAAAGTGCACGAAAACTGAAAGGAACAAAGAAACAGGACGAAAATCATTGATTGCCATTCAGCACAAGATCAACAGCAGTTCAACTTCAGATTTAAGGCATAAATAGCAACAGGCCTGCTTATCAGTATGTGCTACAGAGATCATAAGAACTGCCACCGTAGTTCGAAGCTGAACTGGTTGCATGCGGTGCTATTGATCACTGCAGCCCTGCTCTCAGCTTCAACAGGGAGGAGTGGACGTCGTTCATGTTCTGCCTGGCATCAGCTTCTATCTGCGTGCATGATACGGCTAGCTCCAGGAGCGTCACAGCCATCTGCACGGCCCTGGAGCTCGTGACCTCCATATCTGGGTCGAGCACAGGAATGGCCTTGTCAACTCCACCAGCAAGTGCCTCCACCACTAACTCTGGTAGTGCCAGGGGATGGCCATCCTTTCCTTCCACTGACGTTGGCCTCCTTCGGGTGAGGAACTCCATGATGACAAACCTTCGGTGTCACCTTAGTCATATATGCAAACTCTGAGAAGAAACACATTAGTCTCCCACAGAGATGTTAAGTGATAAGGTGAGCCTTCTGTTAGATATAGGGAAGGAAGTCAAAATAAAACCATTAAAATGGCCACAGAGAAAACACAAAAATTGTTACCTGGTGCCAAGTAGCCGATGGTTCTCTGTAGTGCAGAGGAAGTGGACAAGCTCCCACCACTATTTTGCAAATGGATCCCAAGCATCCGAGCTATTCCAAAGTCACTGATATGAGCCTCCCATTCTTGATCTAGGAGGATATTTGGTTGGCTTCAGGTCACAGTGAACAACAGGGAAGTCATAACCATAGTGCAGGTAAACTAGGCCATTAGCAATTGATATGCATACCCTCAACCTTTCAGAGACCTTCTTCCATCTTGACCTATCCAACCTTGTGTCATGTATTACATTTTCTAGACTTCCATTCTCCATGAATTCCAGTACAAGGGCTTTTAATTTGCCAAACTCCCAGGCATAACCCACCACTTTTACCAGGTTTCTATGCTTTAGGTATCCTAGGCTCTTCAACTCTGTAAAGAAACACTTATTAGACTTTGATGGGAATTGCTGCAGGTTTAGCTTCTTCACAGCAACAAGCCTCCCACCATCCTGAAGCCTTCCTCTGTAAACAATGCTTAGGCTACTACTGCTAATCACATTCTCTTCCTTGAAGAACTCAGTAGCAATCTGCAAATCCTCATCTGTAAATCTCGTCAAACCTTGTGCTGATCTTAGTTGTTCTTCTAAATCCTGGATATTATCTTCTGGACATCTCCTTGCTTGACACCTTTTCTTGACAATAAAAGCAAGTAGCAAGAGCAAGAGTAGACCTAGTGATGATGGTAACACAATCGCCAAGAGGGCCTTCTTTGAATAATTATGGTGCCTTTTGTTGTAGCAGGGAGCATGAATTTTGGCTCCACATAGTGGAAGGTTTCCATCCAGACTTCAGGGTTTCAAGTTCTTAAAAATCCCACCTTCTGGGATAGGACCATGTAATTGGTTGAAAGAGAGGTTGAGGTATGTTAAACTGGTGAGGTTCTCCAAACTCTTTGGGATTGCTCCTTCAAACTCATTTTGAGAAAGATCGAGAGATATAAGTTGCTTCATCTCAGGTATACCTACTGGAATCTCCCCTACCAGTTTATTGCTGGAAAAAGCTAGTGAGTACACTAAAAGGAGGAAATATCTTACCAGGAAGTTGGCCCGATAATATATTTGCCGAAAGGTCAAGGGAACGAAGGTTCTTACACCCTCCAAGTGATTGTGGAATGCTTCCAGAGAGATTGTTGTGAGAAATATCAATCTCCTGCACCATTTCTAGCCCACCAATCTCAGTGGGGAGAGAACCTTCGAGCAAATTGTTGGATAGGTTGAGATACAACTGCAAACTTTTCATGCCTGTGATCACTGGACCAGATACTGTCCCAACTAGTTGATTGTGAAAGATCCACTGAAAGTAGATTTTGAAGATGTTTGAAGCCTCTGGAAACAAGACCACTGAGTTGGTTTCCATGGAGGTCCAGGTGGGAAAGGCTTCGGAGTTTTGATATTGTGTCTGGTATGGATCCAGTGAGCTTATTCTGCTGCAATTCTAGAACATTGAGCCGCTCCAATTCAAATAGTTGTTCGAGGATCACACCTTCTAGAGAGTTCACTTGAAGGGAAAGCCATTGGAGGAGTGAGAGCTTTGATATTTCTGTGGGGATTTGGCCGAAAAATATGTTTCCCCCCATTTTCAAGCCTATCAGCACTGTCAAGTTGCTGATTTCCCGCGGAATTGGCCCTGAGAATGCATTTACTGTTAGATATAAGTACTTCAAATTGGATAGCTTTCCTATTTCGGGCTTCAGAATCCCACCGAAACTGTTTACATGCATGGTCAACATTTCGAGCTTGGTGCAATTGAGTAGATCGCTGGGTATTTCCCCATACATTCGATTTCGGTCGACATGGAATTCTCTCAGGTTCTGTAGCCTTCCCAAGCCTAGAGGGATCTTCCCTGTAAACCGGTTGAGGGCAAATGTTGCATCAGTGAGACGGGTGCAATTGGCTAAATTGGAAGGGAGGGAACCACGGAGGGCATTGCCGCCGACATTCAGCACCTCTAAGTTGTAGAGTGACCCCAAGTCTAGAGACAGGACTCATGCCCAATGTGAATAGAAAGGTCATTTTGAAGAAGCCACATATATTTGTTGAACATTTGAACCTACAATTTTACAGTGCTTTCACAAGACTTGAGGATAATAATCCAAATAGTCATGATGAAGTGCCCACACTATGATCAAACATTTTTGCATTGAGGATGATATTTCTATGTCATCTTGACAATATCAAGGCTAAAAGTAAGTTGGAAGAAGGCCAACACTAGAGAGAAGATACTTAACATTACCTGGTAGTTTCTTATCAATAAAAAACACAACCAAATTTACTGTGTACCTAACATAAATGTAACATTTTATACATTACTAGTTAATGAGAAGTTATTTTTTTAACAGTAGACTAAATTTGTATTGTACCATGCAACAACAACATCTACTGTGCATTTAAATAAATAAAAAGAGACTAAATTTGTCATTGTACCATGCAACATCAACACCTATTGTGTAATGCTTGCAGGAGGATATTATAAGTAAGCTTTGAATAGCAGCTATCAGCCAAGCAAGCTACTTGATAGTCATGAAAAGGCATTCAAAAATTAAAGGAGTGCATGTTATAAGTTTTTTTGAAAGTAACTTCAATAAGAACATCTAGCAGAGAAATGTTCACAATAACTATCACTAAAACAGAAAAAGGGGGGAAAGTACATGCTCTCCGAATAGAGCAAGGGAGACCAGGCAGAGGAGGTGGGCCAGACAGCTGGTGGAGCCAAGCGTGGGACAGCTCCTGCAATGATGTAGGTGAATATATTTTAGTGTATACTATGGTTTTGACTAGGATCCAGGACACATAATGTAGGTGTTGGCATCCTCGGAGGAAGGAGAGGAAGGCGTCAAGATTTGAGTCTGTAATGGATTCCACATACCATAGCAGTTCTCTCATATTCTTGAACACAAATTTCCCACCTCCAATGCCCCCCGCAATAGCCATGAACTGCCAGACATATTTCAGCATCATCAAATTAGATAGGAACTAATATTAGCACTTACCTTCCACTAGGTATATATTCTTGGAGAAATCAAAATCAAATGAGCGTGCAGCAACAATCCCAGAACCACGAAGAACCAATCGTTCACAGAGAGTATCTCCACAACGGAGACGGCCGACATGATCTCCTTCCAAGCCCGCTTCGACTAGGAGGTGCGCCAGTGGAGTGAATGGAGCTTGGCCTCGCGCAGTCGCAGTGGCACGCTCTTCAGAGACAGGGTGGTGATGTTACAACTGAACATGAATGACCTGAGGTGGGGAACGTCGAGGGCGACCACCCAGGAATAAGCCTTGATGCTCAGGCCCCTGAGGCGTTGGTTCACCGTAGAAGACACCTCGATCGACACCAAACGGCAGCACATTTCAATGTTGAGGCTCTCCAGGAGAGGGCACATGGACAACAGAGGGCGCAGCTTCTTCTGAGGTAGGATGCCTCGGGCGAGTTGGAGGGTGAGAAGAGACGAGAAGCCACCGGCGTGGTAGGGGAAATTGATCCAGTCGCAGTCGCAGTCGCTCAGCGTCAGTGCTGTCAGTAACCGACTACAGTCGACGACGGACGGGGGCAGCTCGAGGAAGGGCGCAGCCTAGAAGATAAGGTGGAGCTCCTCTACAGACCTCCCTGCGACGAACCAGACCCACCGATCGGTGCGGCGACGTGCCTCGTTGATGGGGGACTCCCTCTCGCCGCTGTCATCCTCCTCGTCCCACACCAGGATGATGTCGACGGTGGGTCACCGCTCTGCATCGGAGGGTCACCGCTCTGCAGGCTTGTATGCAGCAGTCGACGACATAGGAGTTAAAGGGGCAGCCGTCGCTCTCGCGGCAGAGGTCGAGGGCGGAGCAGTGGGTCCAAGGGTGCCTCTAGCGGCAGGAGAGGATGCTGGTGGCGGGGCGGAGCTTGGTGGTGGGAAGGAGGGAGAGTATGTTGACAAGGATCTTGTCTGGCATATGGCTGATCCGGTCTCTCATATCTCCTTCTGCTCGTCAGATCTGGGAGGAAATAGAAGAAAGGGGTGGGGAAGGAAGAGCAAGAGGGAGAGGATGGGTTGGAGTCGGGAGAAATGAGTGTTAAAATGTCAAAAAATGAAAAATATCGGGCGGTAGCTTTCCCGCCATTGGGGCCAGCTCAATTCCTACATTTTTTCTTTATTATTATTTTTATTTGAAGTGACTTACTCCTACGCTTTGTTAAAAGTGAGAGAATATCTCTGACTTATTCTCACATTTATTCACGAAACGTAGAAATAGATAAACTTTTCCTACATTTTTCAATGAATCGTCGGAATAGGATGACCATATAGCTACGTTATAATCAAACGTAGGAAATTTATCTACGTATTTTTAAAAACATCGGAATACGTCGTATATACTTACGTTTTTTACAAACATAGGTAAAATTCGTGGCTATAGGCTAGTTTTCTTGTAGTGGCAGTACCGAACATCAAGCGTTCGTCTGAGCCAGTTCGGAGTCAACGAAGCAAGGAAAAATAGGGAGTTTACCAAAATACCCCTTAGCCAAGTGAACCGGCACACTCCCTTTTGCCAAGTGACACGGCACACAAAAACACTCCCTTTCGCCAAGTGATACGGCACACAAAAGCCCCCCCCCATGGGCCAAGTGATACGGCACAAGAATACCAAAGTCAAGTGATACGGCACACCCCTTGGCCAAGTCAATCGGCACACCCTCATATGGCATGTGATCCGGCATGCCCTCTTCCCTCTTGGCAAGTGAACCGGCGTGAGAAGGCCTCTTGGCCCTCTCGATACGGCGCGCCTCCTCCCTTCGCCACTTGATACGGCACAGCAAGCTTCTCTCCATGCACAATGAACCGGTGCCAAGATGGCATATGAACCGACGTGGGAAGCATCCCATCGCCAATACGGAACTCTATTTCCGTGAAATGGGCAGAACAAATGAGGAAGGAAGAAGCAAGCCAAGGCATTTATTGCCCCAACTGGCGGACCTTCGGATACGCATTCCGCCCAACGGTTCCTCGCCGACAGATCGCCGAAGAGCTCATCGATGTCGTTGTTGGCCACCATCGACCAATCCCGTGGAGGCATCTCCTCTACTCTCCTACTGTCCCTACGCATAGGCCACTTGATGGCTCCGATCGGGGTGAAGAAGAAGAAGAAGGGGGTGAAGGGCTTCGAAGGCTCCAACCTCTGCTCTCTATAAAAGGATCTCAGGCTGTGTCGATGAAGGGGCTGCTGATTCGGTTGATGAGAAGAAAATTTGTTGTCTGCCAAGAAAAAAGAGGAGGGAGTTGAGTGCTCGCCTGTGTCTCCAGAGCGAATAAAATAACAAGGGCGAGGGATAGAAGAGAGTGAGAGAGGTGAGGGATTAGGGGGGGAGCATGTGCTCCGTTCCCCCCCCCCCCCCATCTTTGTATTCTTTTTTTCTCTTCTCTTTTGGTTTTTTTACCATGATGTATGCTTCCTCGTTTACTCTGTCATTTTGACAGAGAATGAAAGAATCCCACTATTTTGATGTTATGGGCTTGAGCTTCGTCCCTCCTTCTATTAGCTTAGACAGTACTTCCCGTCTCTTTGAACGTCTGGCTTTGTGCTTATTGGATGTATGGTGCCCCTTTTTGAAGAGATGACAGTTGCCCTCTCACCCACACCGATGGGCTGTGGGGGCTCCGTCCCCTCCTTGCAGTCCATTAGAGCTCATAGCTCCCCTCCACCTATCAAGGTGCTCCCTTTCCTTTCTTCTTTTGGTGATCACTCCGGGCCCTCAGAAGCTTGCTCCCTCGTAGCATGGCTCTTGGAGGATCCCATCTGAGAAGTGAATAATGAGGGCCAAAGGTCCGGCAATATGCTAAAACTCCCGTCCCGAATTTTGGAAATTACAGCCCATGGGTCGCCGGAGCCCTTCGTAGGCTAGTCCTCACGGTTTTCCGCCCCCCAACTCGGGCTTCTGGGTAGCCATCCTCAGCTTACTCGATGATTTGCGAGGCCACCTCGGATCTTTCCGTGGGCGAGTCTCTATTTTTCACCCCACAAATCCCAGGTCCGGGGGAGATGTTGCCGAAATTCCGCTAGGAACGCGGCTAAAAGAAAACGCATGTCTTAATAACGTTAACTATATATGAGAGCAAGATAAAAAAAATAATGAATTAAAAGACCCTCACGAACAAAAAAAAACTGCAATCCAAAGTCAAAGACTCTCCCTAACGCCAGTTCTGTCTTGCCCAATTTGAACCTCCTGCGTCGATTCCCTGGCACTCCGGGGTCGACCCCACTAGCCGACGGTGAATCAGCGCACGCGTGCCACCTTCTTGCCCCGTATCACTCTTGTGCGCGCCGATCCACTCCTCTCATCTCCCTTCTCACCTCACACACCTGCGCCGACTCACTTTAACCCCCTCTCTCCTTGGGCCGTTTCAACACCATCACCCACTGCGCCCATACACACTCTCCCTTCGTCTCCCATCATCCACATGTGCCGATTCACCCTTGCATACCCCATGCACCGATACACACGTTCACCTATCCACTTGTTAGCACATGTCAACATTAAAAAAAAAGAGAAAAGAAAAGAAAACACGTAAACACACGTTCGAATAACACTCTAACATGCATCCTCCCACTCACATTTCCCTCTCTCATGCCTCATGTGCCGATTCACACCCTCACATGCTAACACAACACACTCTTATACTCACACACCTACGTGATATATCTAACATGCATAACACACACTCTCACATAAACTCACACTAACCCACATACGTAACCCTGTAATGGCATAGGAATCGGCGCACACTTCCCTCCCCATCTTCCCATGTTAATAAAAAAGAGAAACCACATAACACATTCACCCACACACTCACGTAGCACTTCTCCACTCTCCCCATTCCCTTTCTCTCATGCATAAAAGAAAAAAGAAAACACACTCACGTAACACCTCCCTTTCCACTGCGCCGATTCACACGCCTTCACATTCTCACGTAAAACAAAAAGAACACACCCATGCACTTAATACCCTGAACCCACGTAAACACTCTCACTCACCCAAAACAAAAAACACACACACCATCTCTCACGTAACACAGCTAACACCCACTTAATAGAGACCATAAACACATAACACGTCCCACACATAGCCCATACCCAAGAAAATGCCAAGCGCCCAACCGTGGTGAATCGGCGGGCACTGAATCGACGCAGGTCAGTGTTCCTTTGCATTTCGACCCTTTTTTTTTCTTTACTTTCATCAATATATTCTATTATCTACCTCTTGCACTTAAAAAAAATAAAAAGATAAAAGTGATGGATAAATAAATAGATAAATAATAACAAACAACGTTAAAGTAGAAATAAATATATATACGAAAGCCAAAACAAAAAATGACATAATAAAATTGAAATAAAAAAGGGGAATGATGAAATAAACGAACAACGAAAAATGGGGTAATAAAATTGATAAAAATAGAAAATATAATGATGAAAGTGGTGCCATAAAAACATAAAAAAATGAATAAGAACACCATCAAAAAATTTTAATTAATGACGATTGATTCGAAACTCTCACCCTCCTAGACTCGGAATGAAGGGAATATCAATGACGTTCCAGCAAGTTACGTTCGGACCTCGGGGATCACCCTAATATGGCCGTGACTCGGTATTACCCCAGGCCAATAGCTTAATAAATCGGACTCGTTTCCACTGAGATCTAATCCCGATCTCTTATCAAACTTGCCGCATACTTGGCAGACATTTGTACGGGTTCGTCACTGCCTTCATCACGCTTTCAATACGAACTTCCGTTCGAACATGAAATTGTCGATGAGCGACCAACATGATTTAGACGTTTACACCCCAATCTGGGGACATATTAACGCAATTCGATATCTTCATTATCTCATTTTACTAATGTCAATCTTAGGCCATAGGGCCCCTTTTCCTGACAATCAATCAAGAGTTTTTTCCTCTCCGAGAGGATGTAATTAACGCCATGACCTTTATGGCACGGTAGGTTTTTGTCCCGACACGATACTTATAATCGTCTAATTAGTCAGATGGCGCGCAGCAAGGGCTTCCTCGAAGTCCGAATAAATCGTCACTTATGTGACTGGCACGCCCACGCACCAAATAAACTAAATAAACGAATAAACAAACGATCAAACGAATAAAATAATTAGAGTGTTCCGAAAGTGCGTCCACAGGTGTCACGCCCCGAACCGATAACAGCAGAAGACATGCTCTGAACATGGCAGTGATTCATTCATGATACAGAGCGAATAAAAGACATAAACACAAGACAAATGGTGCCAAAATAAATATAAGTTTATTAATATCAAAAAGTCATTATTACAACCTAGACTCCATTACATTGGTAAAAGAAACGGAAAATGACTCAATATTACAGGACTTGACTTAAGAGAAATAAAAAGACACAACTCTCAAAACTCAGGAACTCCATCACTCTTGCCCGTCCCCATTTGCAGTAGTTTCTTCGGTAATACCTGAAAAATGTTGAGAGAAAACTGGGTGAGCAAGAAGCTCAGTAGGAATTACACTCTATCATCAGGCAGAATATAAGTGATAATTAGCCATTTAATAATGCATGGAAATAACGACAATGCTTGACCGAAAACATATTCATTATTAAAAGAGTAGCAAGGTCACATGGAGGCTCAATAATAAGATAACAAGAGACAAGTACAAGAACATGATGGAAAGAGAATAACTTTGAACATAATATTCATATCACAAATTGTCCCTTCCGGACCTCATACTCAAACATATCAAGTCACGCATATAAGGAAGATGCCCATGATGTAAATATGTCTAGCTCGAATCTTGCGTCTAGTTGGTGCAATGTCACACCTGATCATTCATAATACCGGTACATGTATGGGCTTTGCCTCGCCCCTAGGACTAGATCCGGGCCCTAATAGTTTATGCCTAGCATTGAGTATCATATTGGACCCAAAGTCCTATATCACGTATTCCCAGACAATTTACTAATGGCATCGGAATTCTAAGAATAGCTCATGAAAGCAAGATAACCTGAGTAGGAAGTTGATTCCTTGAAGACTTATAATTATCAGGCTTATTAATTCCAAGGGAAAGTCATTTAGGAAAAATGACTTCAAGAAGGATATTGAATGGATATAATTCTAGAATAGACCCAATAAAAGACCATAATCTCGAGGTCGAATAGCCTGGAGAGGTTAGAATGGTCTAACACAAAATAACCACGGAAAATAGAAAATTCTGGGATGGTGAACGAAGAAACGGTCAGTCCTGAGGGAACCGCAATCGAGTGGGTTAGACCCACCCGGCTAAACCAATTCGGGTCCTAATCATGAATGCGTCTTAGAAAACGGACGCCTTTAAATGAAGGCGTCGGGGACACTGGACGCATCAAAAAGTGGCCACATGACTCCGAAAAGAGGACAGTCTAGGCAAGACCGCCATTAAGTGGCGATCTTGGAAGGGCCGCTTTCATAAATCTGACAGAATTTCGGCAGAACTTAGACAGGACCTCGTTCCGCCAAAAATAGACTTCCAGTGGGTTCAGGACTTGGTGGTACATCCTGCTCGACGTCCTAGTGGGAATCATGGGCTCACGGAGTCTTACGGAGGCCTCGGAAGACGAACACCTAGTCTGGAGGAAGGAATATCGACAGAGAGGTATTCGATGTCCAAGAATTAATGGCCCAAAATCAGTGAAAAACGAGTGTAACAGTAAGTCGAAATCACAGGAGTGGCACGACCCTCAAATAATCCTAAGAGTAACAAGTGATGAATAATAGTTAAGAGATAGTACAAAAAATTACAAGTTGAACCATGTTTTTTGATCATTTATTCTACACTTTTTCCAATAATAGAAAGACAATTAATGATCCAAATTAGAGCTTGTTATTCCAGTAACCTAAATGGTCATGTTCTGTAGTGTTTTTGACTTTAGCAGGATGCAATATAACAGCATAACAAAGCATAAAACGTAGGAAAACGGACCGGCTTCATGCTGGAAAACGAGAGAATAAGACGGTCATGTGCAGGCCGCAACTAGCATAAGACGGTCTTAGGAAGACCGCTACTGTAAAACCATTTATATCCTTTTTTTTGAAATTAAAGTATGAACGTGTCTATGAGTCTGGACGTGTCTACGAGAAGGCGTAAGGGGACTAGGGCGGTTTCATAATATCTCATAAATATTAAACTAATTAATATATATGAACGCGTCTTGAAGATGGGACATGTCAATTAAAATAATATATATTTTTGAAAATCGGGGTGAGGAGACGGTCTATCGCGTGGCCGTCTCTTAAGAAGGCGGTCTCTGATACGACCGTTTTAAAAATCGAGAATCGCCCGCGGTGAACTCCGACAGACCTTGACTAAAACGACGATTGCGATCAATATAGTGAACAGAATTTAGGTAAATTGGTATCGTTGGAAAGAGCATTCAAAGACGAATAAGATAGCATACTTTAATTAGGGTTTAACCTAAAATAAACTGACATAAAACTGACTTAAAGTGAAGATAACCTTTCAGATATACCTCTGAGTAAAACAACAAATTCGATTGACATGGTATATGGAAATTGGGCAAACTAGTATGAAATGAAAGAGAACATAAAGATGAATAAGATGGCATATTTTATTATCAGTTCAGCCTGAGAGAAACTTACCTTAGATCGACGAGAAGTGAAGGGGAAGAAGTCATCGGAACCCTAACACGAACCACCCTAAACGCCAAAATCCTCCCACGATCGAGCATGCCACCAGCCGTCGAAGCAAATAGGGTTTCTAGGGATCGAGGGCCACCTATTTATAGAGTCTATTGAGGCTTCTAGAGTTAGAATCGATCTAAAGAGTCCAAAGAGGGGAAAACGGCAAGAAACTCGGGGTCGATCAAATCTGCCGTCGTCGCGCCGAATTGGAGGGTCTAGGGTTAAGGTTTAGTTAGGGAAAATGATCACCTAACATGGGCCAAGAGATTGGGTTCGATCACAACCCATTAGAGCTCGAATTAAGCCCTAAATGGATCGGATTTGGGCGGGGTGTTCTAAGTCTGATTTAGTCTAATTCTCTGATTTTGGGCTTAAACCAAATTTTATTTGGATTTCTTTCTTTAGGAAAAGTTGCTGAAAATTATATCTTCTACCATATACATATTTTTTCATATTTTTATTAAAATTTTGAAATTTAGGTCGAGATGATATTATTATCTTATTCATTTAAAATTTCGGTTTAAGTCAATCCGATTTTTTTTATTCATGTAAAAATTTAGATATTATTATTTTATTTATTCAAAAATTCTGGTTGCTACAACGGGACCATAAACTTCAAAGATTGTTATAAGAATCTGCTGAAGAATACTCCCTTCGCAGTATTTATGAGCATGTCCTGAATTTCCTTTGACAATTTTTTGGTAGATTATATACTGTCATGTCATTGGAAGGGGAATTTTTTTTGATTTAGACAAAAGCAATTGACATTTACTTCGGAGGATGTGGCATTGATCCTGAGACTTCTATGTTATGGAAGGAAGATCCATCATGCATAAACTCGGTCCAAAATATCTCATTTGAAGGAGCAGTTTGGGAAGAGGATGGCCACGAAGAGGTAGGGGTGGTCCAGCTCATTAACGAGCTCAATGAATCAAACGCATAGGAGGGCATTGAAGACACTATCCGCTTGTGGATTATTTTGATATTCATTTGTCCGTATGCAAGTTTCACCTGCCCAAAGCAGCTGCTATATTGTCTTAATGATCTGACTGTAATTGGATCTTTTGCCTAGGTCATGATCATGAAGAAAGTTTTAATGCTCATATTATTTCAATTTTTCGGATGGTGAAGCTGAAAAGGTCCGGGAAGAATGTAAAGGACTTTTGTGATGTCCTACAAATTTATAGTATTTTATTTATTTTAAAAAATGATTATGCCTAAATATATAAATGATTAGTCTTATTATATAAATTTTAGTCATGGTAAAAAAAAGAAAGAAAGAAAAGAAAGATATTTAATGGTTAAGAGAAAGAAATAAAAAAAGAAGGGGGCTAATTGTAAAAATAATAATAATAAGGTCTAATTGTTAACAAAAAAATTAAAAGGTTAAATATAAAAAGAAGAAGGTCAAAAATGAAAAAAAATATTAAAAAAAAAGGAGGCCGCAGCAGCCTACGCGCGCGCGCGCGCGGGGGCGCCTAGGCGGCGCGCACAAGCGCGTCTGCCTCCCCTCCCGTGGCCGCTTTGCGGCTAATTAAAAAAAGTTTTTTTAATTATTTTGTTTAACCTTTTTCATTAGTTTAAACCTTTGCTTCTTTAGTCAAATCTCATGTGCTCTATAGACATATAAAAAAAAGAAAAAATATGGGATAGTCAAAAAGAATGGGATGAGTGGGATGGTAAAGTTTTAATGTCAAATTTTAATTAAATAATACTAAAATAAATATTTAATCTCCACCATTGATTTAAATCAATGGTTAAGATTGGTTAGAGCAAATCCCCTATAAATAGCTGGGTAGAGCCTCATTTACTTCCTTTGAGGGCTGGCTATGTGAAGTGCAGAAGGAGAGGGAGGAAGGCTAATTAAGGTGGTGTTAAAACATCATTAAGGTGAGGGATTTAGCATTTAATCCTCTAGATTAGCATGATTAGTATATTTAGAATAATTTAAGGTGTGTTAATTAGCATCTTTATAGATAATTAAATCTAGAGATCTTTGTTTCATTATGTGTGATCATATCTTAGTCAGATTAATATGAGATCATTAATATTAAGGCATGTGATTAAGGGTAAATCAGTGTTTAATATACTATAATTAGCATCGGTGCATGGTAAATTTAGAAACTTTTCAGAACCATGAGATCTGATGTTCTAAGACCTCTGTAAAAATTTTCATGTCTAATTCAAATTATCTTCACATTTATGAATATTTTAATATTATCCTAAAGAGTTTAATTATACAACAGGGTTAATGGGGTGATATAAAATCACAACGAATTATAGAAATGCATGTTACTGTAAGATCCATGTGTAGGAAAATTTTCATCATTTTTGTATCACGATATTTTTGTTAATGAAATTTTAATACATGAGAGAAAAATAGATAATTGTATAGAAATTAGATATCCCGTTCTTAAAATTTTAAAATTTTACAGTATGGTCATTCTATTGAGTGTACTATGTTCTGTAAATATTAGTAATTGTAGATGTCTGTGAATGGAATTATAGAATTTTTAATATTTTATTCGAAGAATAAAATTATGAGATAAATAGAAATATTACATAGAAAATTATGAAACTTCATCAGAAGACTTACATGCGTAATATAAATTATTTTTTAATTTGCATCTTATTTTGATCGTTGAGTCCTGACTTATAAATTTTTTAAGGTTTGAACAAATGATTAAAAAAATGGAATAACTGTTAATATTCTGTGAAAAAATTTGAGAAAGTTACAAAACTGATAATTGATATTTATAAGTTAATTGTTAGTATATGTTAGTCATTTTAAGCATTCAGAATAATTTTCTCTATTTAGAAGCTATTGTTGTAAATCTTAGAAATTGATATAAAATTTTAGAAATTTTAAATACTGAATGAAAAATAGTGAATGTTTCCCTATATACTACTTCTGCCTGGAACAACGTTCTGTAAATTGTTAGTAATTTGTTGATTATTGTGGATATATTTAGTTAATTTTCCATATATATGATGATTTAAATGATTCTGTAAAAATTCAAATTCCTGCATGAAAATTTATGAAAACTTTTCTGTGTAATGTTACACGTAAATGTGATATGCAATAAAAATTTAATGATCTTCAGAATATGGTAGACAAATTTAGTCAATTTATGATACATGTTGAAGTACAAATAATTCTATAAAAATTATAAAAAATATTTAAAAAATATTGATAATTTTTAATTTCGATCCTACATGTTAATGTGTCAGACCTCTGAAATGTCCACCAATTCTGAGCTCTGTGAATAAAATTAGAAATTTCGATGTATAAATTGAGTATAAGTAATTCTGGAAAAAATATAATTGATGTATGAAAAATGATAGAAATTTTCTGTTTTGATTCTTCCTGTAAATATATTGGTTCCCTGAAAGTTTAATGCATTCTGAGTTCTGATAACAGAATTAGATATTTTTGATGTATAAATGGAGTATAAATAATTCAGGGAAAAATATTAATACTATCTGAAAAATGATGATAACTTTCCGTTTTGATCTTTCCTGTAAATGTATTGATTCCCTAAAATTTCACTGCATTCTGATCTCTGTAAATAGAATTAGTAAATTTTGATATATATATATGTCATTATATTTGAATAAGTTGAGAATTTTAGAAATAAAAAAAAGATTTTCAGTAATAGAATATTTCATACTTAATGTTCATATCATGATTTTTGAGTGGCATGGGTCCATTGGATATGAGTTATGTATATATATAATTACTGTACTGTTATTACTGGCAAATGGACACTGTCACCATACGGGGAGACTGGAACCAAGCCATAGAAATGCCCCTATGGGGAGGTTCACACTGTACTGGCCCCGAGGGTAACAGGGATTGAAATCCTGGAGGTGGACAAGTACCACTCGTTAAGGTGGAGAGGACTTCTCCCGATTCTGCGCAGTAACCAAGACTCAACACTATTTTTACCTAGGTGATCGAGTACCTACTGACTGTCCTTCTAATGGTGGTTTGGGCACTGTGTCTTGGCTATTTACCACTGTTACTACTCATTGAACTGAAATTTAAACTACTGTTACTGGTTATTAAATTGATATTGAAACTACTACTATTGTTCACTGAGTCATTATTAAAATGACTATTACTACTCACATAATTGATATTGAAACTACTGCTACTGTTCACTGAGTCATTATTAAAATGACTATTACTGCTCACTGAATTGATATTGGAACTGCTACTGTTCACTGAATCGATATTGAAACGACTGTTACTACACTGAATTGATATTGAAACTACTGTTACAGTTCATTGAATCGATACTGAAACTACTATCACTGCTCATTGAACTGATATTGAAACTAGTGTTATTGCTTACTGAACTGTTATTACATTTTACTGTTATTACATTGTAAATATTTACTATTAATAAATCTTCAGTATATCAAATGGTGAATTGGAAAAAGGTAGATTAGGTCTGTCTGGATCCTTTCACTATGCGTGAGACTTTACTCCGCCTTGTACTGGAATCATTCTATTGATAAAAGAGTCAAATTATATTATATGTTAATGTTTGCAAATGTTGAATTCTCATTGATAGAATAAAATTTTAATGTACATGCTTATGTGTAAAATGTTAATAGCATGACTTATGATCGTAAATTTGAAATTGGGTTATAATGTGTTAATCTCAGGTTATCTATTTGAAATTATGCCTAAGAATGATTTATAAAATGAAATATCGTAACTCACTTTGGATATGTTTACCCATGCTATGACTGGGGACTATGCTTAGTCTCTTACTGGGTCTATTCGTAGACTCACCCTGTTGAACATTTTCAGGAGAAGCGGTAGAAGAAAGTGGGGAGTGATCTCGCAGTGTTCAGACCACGGCTCGGGTTTTACTACGAGTCATTGTCTTAGGTAGTTATGTTAGAAAAAAAATGTGTGTGAAATTTGATTATGTAATAAATGACTTGTTAAATCGTTACCTTTATTTTGATCTATGTGGGTGAATTCATTTGAATGTAAGCTGATGATTCGAGTAATTTCATTTCCGCTGCAATGATATCTCAATGTTTATGTAAAATTCTCTACCGTAATTGTACCATTTGGGTTGTCCCACTGTGACGTTCCGATTAAAATCTAATGTGAGTCTTTACGACTGGACCGGGTTTACGAGTCGGGGCGTGACAGAGAATGGTATCAGAGCCCACGGTTGAGAATTTACATAAATAGTCATCAGCTTAATCCACATTCTAAAAAGTCCTGATCTAGTAGGGAGCTATGATGAAAACTTAACCATACAATCGTATTGTTAGACCATGGCGGGAGAAGGTCGTCGTGCTGTTCAGAATGACGATGCTCCAGAGGAGCCGAGAGGACCCCCATCTCCACCCCCACCACCTTTGGTGGATTATGGGATGTTCATGGAAGGCCTGGTTCAGGCTATGCAGACCCAGGCTCAGACAAAGGCAGCACTTCATGTGCAACTCCAGACTCAGGCAGCATCACCCCAGGAGCAAGTTTCGGGAGGGGTGACAATGATGGAGAGGGTTCGGCGGATGGCTCCACCCTCTTTTAAGGGGGATAGTCAGCCAATCATGGCTGAAAACTAGCTCCACGAGATAGAGAGGATTTTTCGGGTCATCCGGTGTGCGGATGAGGACAAAACCAGTTTGGCGGCGTACATGCTACAAGAGGGAGCAGACGTATGGTGGGCGTCTGTGCTAAGGAATCGACCTGACAGGCTAGAGCATGAAATTACTTGGGAAGAATTAAGGCGGCTATTCACAACAAAGTACATACTGGAGCATGTGCAAGATAAGATGGAGCAAGACTTTTTGGCCCTAACTCAAGGGTCGATGACCGAACTCTAGTATCAGGCTAAGTTGGCGGAATTATCAAAGTATGCACCGCACATTGTTACAGATGAAAGAAGGAAGGTGAAGAAGTTTGTGGCGGGACTACGACTGTCGCTTCGGACCCGCCTAGTTGCATTGGATCTTACTACGATGGAGGCGGCTCTTGGCGCGACATGTCGTCAAGAGAGCGACATGGAATTATATCAAGAGGAGAAGAGGAATTCAACAAAGAGACCATCGGCACCATCTCATCTAAATGACAAAGGCAAAAGAGTGATGGAGAATCCGCTGCGATCGTTCGTGAAAGGGAAGATCACGCCACCAGCAAGAGACAACAATAAATCAGAATGTAAATACTGCAGCAAGCGACATGGCGGGGAAGTATGCTGGATCGCCACCGGCATGTGTCTTCGTTGTGGTGAGAAGGGCCACATGATCCGAGATTGTCTGAAGATGATGTTGTAACATCTTGGATTCTTAATGGGTCTTGTCGGACCTTTATTAGGTCTTTCGGATCCTTTTTGGAGAGTTTTGGATCGCTTTTATAGCTCTCGAGTTGAGTTTTACGATCCGTGTAGATTTTTCTCTCGTACTAGTTGTGGAACTCTACGGTGAGTGTAGTTCTCAATTCATCGACTCGTGGACGATACAGTTGTGATGTACTCTTCGCGACTATCGTTTCGACTATTTTTACGTATTTTTCTGAATTAGTCCAATTTCGGGTTAATTATTAGATTTTCAAAATTTAGGAAAATTCCTAATTTCTTTCCCTTTTTCTTTTCCTTTCCTCTCTCCTCCTCATTTTCGCCGCGACCCTCTCTCTCTCCCGTTTTCTCTCCTCTCTCACCGTTCTGGCTCCGGCTGCAGACGGAGGAGGCACGTGGGCGAGGTGGCGACGGCGTGGGGACGGTCGGCTGCGCGATGGGACGAGGATCGGATTGGTTTTGGCGCGATCCCGAACGGTGGATTCAAAGCGACTGTTGAGTTCGCGTTGTGATTTTCAGCGTGGTTTAGTCGCTCGGCGCTCGGTTTCTTCGGTGGAGGTAGGGAGACGGATCATCACTTCCTCCTGCACGTTTTTCCTACTTCTGTGCGTGGTTTGGTGCTCAGACGGGCTAGATCGGGCCATTTCTAGCAAAACCGTCATTTTCACAGTTTTTAGGGTTCGCCAAAAAACGGCAGCCATTTTTAGTCTAATTAGTGTCAAAATGACCGTTGGGATGTCTAGATCCCATTCATGTAAGTTTCGTAGTGTTTGGTCGTCATTCGGGGCCGGTATGAGTCCGGGAACCTCGGTGACTCGTTTAGGGTCGATTCGTCAGAATCGCCCCGATCTCACGATTCAATGCGTGCATGTGGACTTTTTAGCTTCCAGAAGTTGTTTTTCGTCGTGTGGCTTTATTTCCCCAGCGCTTCGGCTTGAATGGGGCGTGGAATGGGCCGATTCGGCTTTTTCACTATTTTTCCCGTCGTGACGGTGTAGCGGTCATCCCAGAGACCGTCACAGTCTCTGACGGCCCTACGATAGACCGCCACAGCCGTTGGTCGTGTTGGATCTTTCGAGGCTGGGTGAGCGTGACGGCTCATCCTTGGACCGTCACACACCTCTGACGCCCCTATGCTGGTGCCTTACAGCCTAGTTGTTTCTCAAAGTCTGGGTTAGTCGGTCCGCTCTAACGGCCTTGCCTTAGACCGCCGAGCATTGTGACGCGCCTTCCATAGGCCGTCACAGCTCGTTTGACCGGATTTGACTAATTAAGTCGGTTTCCCTGACGGCCCATCCTTTGTGCGTCAGAGCCTTGTAACGCGCCTTCCTTAGGCCGTTACATGTTGTTTGACCGTGTTTGACTGGCTATGTCGGTTGGCTCTAACGGCCCAACCTCCATGCGCCAGGGTGCTGTGACGCGTCCATACTGGACCGTCACATGCTGTTTGTTCGAACCTTAGGCTTAGGTCTGTTGGCCCTGACAGCCCAATCTGGGTGCGTCAAAGTCGTGTAACGCGCCTATATTAGGCCGTTACATGTCGTCTATTTTAGGTGTTTGAGTAGGGCGGTGTCTGTGACGGCTCATCCCTCGACCGTCACACCACTGTAGCGTGTCTCCATTCGACCGCCACAGTCCTGTCTCCTCTAGAGTGTAACGGCTCACCCTTAGACCGTCACCTCCGTGTAGCGGTCTAAAGGTGGAGCGTTACAGCCTTAGAGTCCTGATTTCCGCTGTTTTGGTTTCTTCTTGTCTTGGCTTGTCCCTGTGGTCTGCCTGCTTTCCCGTGGATGTCTTCTGACATCCTATGAAGTTCAAGACTACGTTATAAGGCAGCCAAGAGTCTTCTTGCTTGTTATTGTCTGGTTCCGGTCAACCCGGGGTTACCCAATGGTTGATAGGTAACCTTATGTGTCTCGACGGTTCTGTCCAGTTCGAGACATAGTTCTGGATACCTCGAGGTGTCATCCTACCTCGTTCTGCCTGTCCAGGTGTGCTGAGGGTCCTCGGCATTCCCTCAGGTCTCCGCGTGTCATTTCCTTTGACAACGTCGTTTTCTCTGGCTTAGGATTAGACCGATTGGCGGCTTGTTCCACTGTCTGTGACGATCTTGCCTCTGAGTCATCTGACTCAAGGATCATTACGTGAGTATGTCTAGTTGCCTGGTCCTGAGTCTGTCGATAGTTGTTGTGCTGCCATTGGTGCTTCGAAGTACGTGCGATAGTGCTCTCTTGCCTGTCTGTACTTCTGCACTCATGTTTTGAGTCTCCGTGTCTTGTGAGCCTTCACTGGTCGTAGCCTTACGTCACGTTACGGCGTGACGGCTCTTGTAGCGGGGCACTTTCCTGATTTACGGTTCTTAAGCTAGTTCCGTGGGCTCCCGGTCCAACCGTAGCATCCTTCGGTAGGGGAATACTAGCTAGAGGCCTGGCTTAGGCAGTGGGCCAGTGTGTGCACAAGTGGTCAGGGGATTTGGACTTACGTCGATGGGCGTAACCCTAACTAGTTACTCGCGACTGTGGTTACTGTTCTGGTTCTAACAGTGTCTTAGTCTCTGCCTGCTGTAGACACGCCATTCTTGACGCCCCCTGAGAAAGTCTCATATTACTATACGACGTCCCGCAACGGCTTACGCATTTTGAATCACTCGAGTGCTCCCTTTTCTTGGGTCTTCCTCTGCCTTGTTCGGCATTCGGAATCGTCCCGTCACGGCATTCGGGCAGCGTCAACACCAGTCAGACGCATCAGGAGGTTCCGGAACCAAGAAGGATGTCTGCCGGGCGGCCGCTGACTAGGACCCGGGTGGGTCTTAATGGGGGCGTCCAGGCCCCTGGATGCCCCCATCTTTTTAATTTATTTTATTATTTTATTATTTTCTCAGGGCCCAAAAATAAATAAAAATATATATATTTTAATGGAGGAGTCCAGGCCCCTGGACGCCTCCATAAAAACTAATAATAATAAATATTTATAAAATGCCACTTGGCATAAAAAAGACAAAAAATAATTAAATAAATATATATATATTAATGGAGGCGTCCAGGCCCCTGGACGCCTCCATAAAAACAAATAAAAAAATTTTAAATTGCCAGCCCTGGTATAAAAAAATAATATATTTATGGAGGCGTCCAAGTCCCTGGACGCCTCCATCAACTCCCTCACGGGCGCCGGCCACCGAATGACGGTTTGTCGTGTGTGAAAAAATCCAAATTATAGAGACGTCCAGTCAGCTGGACGCGCCCATTTCTGAATCACGAGGCGCCGCTCACAAAACCACGCGTTGTGCCAAACCGCGTGCGGCCGTCGTCGGCTTTCGGTGGACCTGCTTGAGGCATCCGGGACCCTGGACGCCTCCACAAAAGTATTCCAAAAAAATCAATAAAAATAGAATAAAATATTATTTCGGCCCTGATGGAGGTGTCCAGGGTCATGGACGCCTCCACCCTCCGGAGCCCTATAAATAGAGGCCCACCCCCTCAGTTCTGGGAGAGCTCAGAAGTGATCCGATAGGCTGCCAGAGCCCAGAGGCTACGGAGCCATTTTCTAACCCGTGGGTTCTTTTTGTAGGTGGAGGTTCTGCCGGCTTCTCGGGTGCTCACGCTCGCGAGAGGAAGGTCGTCTTCATCCACCGCGCTTCCACGTCGTCCCCACGCTGCCGGAGCTCCGCCGGATTTCACCCTCGGCTCATCCAATAAGCCATTTCTTCCCCTTTTTCTTCGTAGTTCTTTTGCATTCATCATCTCGCATCCTCTATCCCCCTTCATAAGGGCGCCTCTTCTTTTATACTTCTTGCATCCATCATCTCATTTTCCTCCTACTCGAGTCCGAGAGGGGTTTAAAAGATAACACCAACCAGGTGTGTGTCTTGCCATCATTTCGTTATTGTTATAGCAAGGATTTGAATACTACACCTCCATCTTTCTAATCCACTTGTCATTTGTTTGTCGTTGTTTTGCAAGGGTAGCCGAGGAAAGCCCTCTCCGTCGGCCGGCCGGAGGGAGAGGAAGAAGCAACCCGCCATCTCCCGCTCTTGAGGTAGGCGCGATCACTTTCTTATTTTGGGGTGTTTCAGCCCCTGGCGATCACATCTTATTTTCGAGGCCGCGGCGAGTCACTTCCCCAATGGCCGTTTAAATTTCCGTTCTTATATTCTCTTATACTCTGTTATATTCTGCTCATATTCTCGAGGCCGCGGCGAGTCACTTCCCCAATGGCCGTTTAAATTCCCGTTTTTATATGTTATATTCTTATCTATTCATGTTCTCGAGGCCGCAGCGAGTCACTTCCCCAATGACCGTTTAAATTCACATTCTTATACGTTATATTCTTATCTGTTTGTGTTCTCGAGGCCGCGGCGAGTCACTTCCCCAATGGCTGTTTCAATTCTTGTTATTTAATTTTTGCACCATTCCCGTCCCCCCGAGGCTGCGGCGAGTCACTTCCCGCTATGGCCGTTTAAACCCCATATTTTGCTATATCACACTTGTCCCGCTCGCCCCGCCGGAGCAATCTCCCGTGGTGGCCCCTTCTCTCTCTTCTCTTATTTCTGTGTTGCAGCAAACAAACACCAAAAAGAAAGAAAAGAGGAGCCCGCGCGCGCTCCGCATCCTCTCCGCTCTTCCCCGAACCGCGTGACGTCGCTCACAGATTGGCGATCACGGTGGGACCTCTACTGCTTCCTTTCGGCCACCCTTGCAAGTTCGGCACCATCCGTGCCTCTCCATCTTGGCGCCCGCGTGCGCCCCTGTTGTGCTCACGGCAGCACTGTCAGTTGATTGGTTGTTTGTTTATTATATGTCTGTTATTTTTGTTGTTTTCCCACTCCATATATCTGTCAGCATTCCATTGCATACATCCATTCCTCCTTTCTATCTTTTTTTCATTTTTTAAGGATCACCCTTTCCCGGTGAAGGAAGGACTCTCCGTTTGGGAATTCCTCTCAACGGACTAGAATCTCCTACACTGGGACCTCCGTAAGTCCCCGACATCGAAGAATCTCCTCTTCGTTCACTGGGCTGGTTGTACCATTGAAGTTCCCCGGAGTTAGTCATTTCATTCGTGGTGAGACGAGAGACCCTAGCTGACACGGCGGTGAAACAAAAAAAAACAAACTAGGGTCCCCACTTTGTGTGAACTTCGGATCTCGCTAAAAATACAAAAAAATCATCAAAATCAAAACACAAAAAAGGGCGTAAAGGCATCCACTTGTTTGATAATCTCTGCTACCTACTTGCTAGTGTATGTTTTTGCGTTCTGGGAAAACTGTGAGCATGTGTCACGAGTCTTTTGAGGAGAACCACCCTAGCCGTGGTTTGACAGCCGACCCACGAGTCTATGCTATGGACTCGGGTCCTTCTCATGACCCCTCGCATGAGGTGCAGGTTATTGCCGGGGACACGTCCCCGCCACAGGATATCACTTCCTTACTGGGCGTCCTCGCCAACACGGAGCTTACCTCTGAACAGCTCCGGGCCTTCCAGGCCATTCTAAAAGGGAAATATGTTTCCCCTACGCCCCAGGAATCAACTCCGGCCATCGCACCTCTCCAAGAGTCCGTGCAGGCCATTCCATCTCACTCATTGGCGCAAGCCATCCAGTCTCCCTCGCTTCAAGGACAAGCGAGCCAACAACCACCCTCATTCCAGTTCCCGTCACAATCTCAAACTCCCGTTGTTCCCCACACGCCGCTTCAGCCAGGGCCAACTGTCGGCGGTCCGACAGCTCCCTCTCATTCGGGGTTCCCCCCTCAAGTCTCCGGGAGACAGTTTCTCCCCCAGTGGCAAGTGCCACCTTCACCCCCAGAGGAGCTCGCCCAATCGCTCCTCAATAGGTTCAACCGCATGGACGAGCAGTTTCAAAATCTGAGAAGGATGGTGGACGTGAAAGCCACCCCGGAGGTTGCTTTGCCAATCCTTCCCGTCATTCATCTTCCTCCCTCCGAAATGCCCACGTACCGCAGATACAATGGTACCGGCAACCCCTTCATTCATCTCAAGGATTTCATGTACGAGTCCTCTTACTAGCAAAACGATCAGAGGTCCCTGGCATACCTCTTTCGGAGATCATTGGATGGTCCCGCGCTTGAGTGGTTCTATTCTCTGGAGCCCCGCGAGGCCGAGAATTTTGAAATAGTCCAGAGAAGGTTCTTGCAGAAATATAGGGATAGGGTCGGTCCCTCACTCTCCATTACCGACCTAGTGGCCGAAAAGATGAAACCCGACGAGGATTTTGTTCGATATGCTGATAGATGGAGGTCTCTGGCGGAAAGAATAAGGGATACCCTCTCCGAGCCCGAACAAGTGAAGATGATTGTGTCTAATGCAACCCCACAGTTCAGACATGTCCTGGCCATGAATAAACTTACTACAATGGAGGAACTCTATGAAAGGGCCCGGTACATCCAAACCCAGTTAAAAGACTCCCCCATCATGAACATGTTTGAGTCGCCGAAGCCCAAAGTGGTTAGAAAGACAGGCGCTGGTGTCCTGGGCGGAGCCACAGAAGGGGTCGTGACAAATGAGCAAGTAAGTGCGGTCAACAATGCCAACTATGCGGTCAACCCAAGGCCTCCACAAATGCCCCGACTTCCCCTTCAACCAGGTCCTTTCCCTCTTCGTCCTCCACCCCAAAATAATCCACCCCAGGATAATATGCCTCCATTGCGCCAACCCCAGCAACAACAACCACAACCTCAGCAACAACAACCACCGCTTCAGTACAACCAAGTTCCACCCCCAGGGAACTATGGTCCCCAACAGCAACAAAGGAGGCCGCTCGGTCCCAAAAGAGCCTACTATCCACCATTGCCGGAAACCTTAGCAGACATTTTTAATGCCCTCATGGCATCAAACCAACTCACCCTACCCAGAGAAAGGCCCGCGTGGCCCCCCAATGTTGATACCTCCAAATACTGCGTCTACCACAGGCAACCGGGACACACAGTGGATTACTGCTTCCATTTCAAAGATTACATCCATGATATGAATGATGAACATCAAATAGATTGGGATGAGATGAGACGGTACGTCGCGGCTCTCAAGGCTAGGAGATCTCCTCAGAGGCCACAACAGCAGTTACAACAGCAGCAGCAGCAGCAACCACAACAACAACAACAGCCTCAGCAGGCCCCACAACAACAGCCCGACATGGGAATAATCCATAATCCATTACCAGAGCACCAACAGCCCAATCATCAGGTTAACCACATCTCCTCCTTCCCGGAAGTCGGGAGAGAGCAGGTGTGGCACCGGGAAAGTACCTCCATTCTTTCTACCTCCAACCTTATCATCATGCAACACCCTTGCCTTGCCCGGGTAGCACCTCTCTCTCATCAACCCGCGTTAGTATCACCATCACCATTTCCACTACCATTACGCCCTCTCATCCGTACCCCGACCTCCTATCAACCGACACTCTCCACTACGCCTTCACACCCTCTCACCTTCTCTCACTTCCCCACTTTACCATCCACCTCTACCACATTTACCCCTACGCCTTATAAACCCCTTATCATCCGTCAACCATACATAACCCCGTCCTTCTCCACCACATCACCACTAATGCCTTCAAAACCACTCATCACCCACCATCCACCTCAAAACCATTACCCGTTTCAAACCTTACCCACTTCCACTTTGCCTCCGCCTCCACCTTCCAGACCCCTTATCCTTCATAATCCGCGCGATATCCCCTCTACCTCCACCATGCCTCCACCTAACAAACCCCTCATCAGAATCCCTGCTCCCGTCATCAACCCTGCTTCATCAACCATTCCTCCACTACTACCCCTCAAACCCCTGTTAAAACCCACTGCTACCCCCACAGAGGTACAAAAGCCGCAGGCAATGGTGCTCCGGAGTGGAAGGATTTTCCACAGGGTTTTCCCCCACAACAGTCAGAATCCCGAGCAATCTCAACCAGAGAAGGATGATGCAGAACAACCAGAAAGAGCTATCCCTGGAACACAGTATGATCTATTGAAACATTTGGACAAGACACCTGCCCGGATCTCCATCCTAGAGCTACTTCAAAGATCCACATCTCACCAGGCGGCCTTGATGGAATATCTTCAAAGAGTCATGGTTAATGAAGACCTCCCCGTGGAGAAGATTTCGACAGTCCTGACCCCAACAGACACACAACCGGCCATCATGTTTCACAACTACGAGCTCGCCCCCAAGGAAGCTCGGAAATATGCATTGTGCATTTCAATAAAAATTAATGGGGTATCCATAAACCCGTGTCTTGTGGACACGGGTGCATCCATAAATGTGATCTCCATGAGCACTCTTCAGTTGTGTGGGGTCAACGAGGAACAAATAAGACCTTCCTCGATCACGGTCACGGCCTATGACAATAGCAAAAGGCCGCCGCAGGGGATGATTATCCTGAAGGCAGAACTAGGCCCCATGTCAATTCCCACGGAATTCCATGTCCTCGACATGGACCCCACATTTAAGGCTATACTGGGTCGCCCTTACATCGAAGCCATGGACGCTGTGCCTTCCACCAACCATCAGTGCATGAAGTTTCCTTACAATGGGAGAATTATTAAAGTGGTCAGTACACCTGTCCTCCACACAGTGGATGCTATCAACACCTCTCTGCCTTCTGTTTGGCCGTCTCATCGGCCCATATTGTCACTGCTGGACGTACGTGATCCATCTCATATTCCGCTAGCACCAAAGGAGCCGGTCAGGGTAGCCACAACATCATGTCTCCCTTTTCACTCCAAAGGTTGGGAGATTATGAGGAACATCGGCTATCAACAGGGAAAAGGTCTGGGCGCACAGTTACAGGGTATGCTCAAGCCGCCAAAAGAAATTAGGCCGAACCGTAGGTTTGGCCTGGGCTTCAAAGGACCGTTCAAGGCAGATTGGAAGCCCCTCACGTGGACTCTATCAAACCACTTCAACAGAGGGCCCGTTGTTCAGATGGGAGATCACCCACGAGAAGCATATGGGGGATCACATGCTGTATATTTGGCTGAAAAATATCCGAGGATCACCAAAAGAGGCAAGATCAAAGATCCGGAATGCGAGTGGGACAAATGGTTCGACATACGGGACATTTCCGTTGCACTGGAAAGGATGTTCTCGTCTCCGCAGCTTGAAGGACCACCATTGATCTCCGAAATACCAGAGAATATTACCACTCTTGCCAAGGTTCCAAACTATCCTCGTCCTCGCCAGAAGGACCCTGTCATCGACGGATCTTCATCCGTCCTCATCATTGCCGTTGACGGCTCATTAGCCGTCATCTTCTCCATCCACTCGTCTCAGCCTTTGCTGATATCTTCTTCCTGGGCCAGACAATTGTCTGATGATCTTCCCAGGTCCCCTTCTTTGCTTACATACCTGCGCGGGCTTTTCAACCCGCGCCAGGTCTTCAACCATGATCTGCTCTATGAGCCTTACAATCCTCTAGCCATAACCCCTTTTCTCTCCCCTCCAATCTCTTTTCACTGCTTTGTCATTAAAAATAAAAATGAAAAAAAAACGTCAATTTTCAAACTCCCCAACAACACATCTTTGTTGAGGAAACCTGCTACATCTCCCACGGGTGCGTACCGCCTTGCGGACCACCCGTCCAAGGTCCGATGAGCGACCTTTTCTACCCCTCCTCTGAGGGGTCTTCTCCTGTACATTCTACACCATCCTCTTCGTCTTCCTCTTCTTCTGTAAATATTGTCAGTCGATCTAGGAATGATAGGCCGAGGGTAGTACCTAGGAAGAAGTCCAAGGGGAGGCAGATCCCTCGTCGATTCCTTCTGGATTTGGCCGCCAGGTGTCAGGCCCTTCTTGCCATCCCCCAGTTGTTAGAAAATCCCATCCAGCTACCCGAAATAGAATGCGAGGGCGACTGTGCATCTGATGAAGGGTATGGAGTCTACGAGATCACGGATGAAGAATGCCCCACTGAAGATGAGGGTGAAGAATATGAGGATGCGGCGGGCGCATACGCTAGTGGAATGAGGAGATTCGACGAGCCGTCAACCGCCGTAGAAGAATCCACCAAAGAAGTCAACTTGGGAACTGAGGAAGACCCTAGGATCATCCTCATAAGTGACAACCTACCACCCTCTGAAGAAGAGGCATTAATTGAGGTTCTCAAGGAATATAAGGACACGTTTGCATGGAGCTACGAGGATATGCCGGGTCTGGATTCAACCTTGGTCGAACACCGTTTAACCCTAAAACCAGGGTCCATCTCGGTAAAACAAAGGTTAAGGCGTTTCCACCCTCAGATGGCTTTGAAAATGAAGGAAGAGGTCGATAAGCTCCACAAAGCCAGGTTCATTAGAGTCGTCCTTTATCCTCAATGGGTGGCGAACATTGTCCCGGTCATGAAAAAAGATGGGAAAGTCAGGATTTGCATCGACTTCCGGGACCTTAACCGCGCGTGTCCAAAGGATGATTTTCCCTTGCCTCACATTGATGTGTTGATTGATAACACGGCAGGCTATGAAACCCTCTCTTTCATGGATGGATTTTCAGGATACAATCAAATTCGTTTGGCAGAAGAGGATCAGGAAAAGACGTCATTCACTACCCCTTGGGGAACATATTGTTACGTGGTCATGCCGTTTGGGTTAAAGAATGCTGGAGCTACTTACCAAAGAGCGATGATGGCCATATTTCATGACATGATGCACATATATCTGGAAGTGTATGTGGATGACTTATTGGTGAAATCAAGGACCAGGATGGAACATCCAGAAGTTTTGGCTAAGGTCTTGCAAAGGTCAAGAGAGTTCCAATTGAAAATGAACCCGAAAAAGTGTGTGTTTGGTGTGTCGTCGGGTAAATTGCTGGGGTTCATTGTGAGTAAAAGAGGGATCGAGATAGATCCCGACAAAGCTAAGGCCATCAGGGATATGCCGCCTCCCAAGAATTTGAGGGAAGTCCGAGGTTTAATCGGGAGGTTGCAGTTTATTCGTCGGTTTGTGTCTCAACATTCACAAAGGTGTAGACCTCTCTACGAGTTGACCAAGCCAGGAGTAGAATTCCACTGGAATTCTAAATGTCAGAAAGCTTTTGAAGGGTTGAAGGAATATCTGGCTAGTCCACCCGTTCTCATTCCACCCAAACCAGAAAAACCTCTGATCCTTTACGTCTCAGTCTTGGATGACTCCGTGGGAGCCGTCCTCGCACAAGCTGATGAAGAAGGCAAGGAACGGGCAACCTATTACTTGTCCAAACTTCTCAATCCCTGTGAGCAGAAGTACACCGGCATGGAGAAAACCTGTGCTGCCCTCGTTTGGGTAGTGCAGAAATTGAAGCACTACTTCTTGGCTCACGAAGTCCACTTGATTGCTCGAATGAATCCTATCAAATTCCTTCTGGAGAAATCCGTCCTTACGGATAGGCTAGCACGCTGGCAAAGTTTTCTCTCTCAGTTCGACATCACCTACATCCAGCAAAAGGCGATTAAAGGCTATGCCATAGCCGAGCATCTCGCTCACCATCCTCTTCCCAAGTTCGATCCCGTCCAATCAGAGTTTCCAGATGAGGAACTAATGTCCGTCAACCAATCAGATGAGCCAATGTGGACACTATATTTTGATGGGGCTCTGAATTCTCAAGGAAGAGGAATCGGCATCGCCCTCCTGTCACCTGAAGGCCTCACATTCCCATTAGCATACCAGCTCAAATTTTCAGTTACCAACAATATAGCCGAATATGAAGCTCTTCTAGCTGGCCTAGAACTCGCTCATTCTTTTCGTATCACTGAGTTGCGAGTCGTAGGTGATAGTCAACTCATCCTTCGCCAGGTGCTCACTAAATATCGCACTCGCGATCCCAAACTCAAGCCATACCAAGAACTCACTGCTGCCTTTGCCAAACTGTTCGCCAAACTGATCTTTGTTCATGTCCCTCGTCATCAGAATATTCTCGCCGATGCCCTCGCCTCGTTGGCATCATCCATAAGGTTCCCTCTAGGAAGATGGTTTAAGTCCATTTCCATCTACAAACTTCATGCTCCTGCAATCGATGATGCTTCCTACGTAAACATCAAAGACAGGATAGCAAGGAAGATCCTGCAGGAAGATATCCTTGAGAAGAGGGAAATCATGTTGGCAGAGGTCGAAGAAGAACTGGCTGATGAAGAGAAACCATGGTTCTATGAAATCGCCAAATACTGCCAAGATCAGTCTTATCCTGAAGGGGCCACCACAGAGGACAAGAAAGCCATAAGAAGGGTGGCTCAGAAATATACATTAATTGGAGGTCTACTCTATAGGAGGAGCCTTACTGGTATTCTGTTAAGATGTCTTGGTGACGATGAGGTTTGGAAATGTGTAGAGGAGACGCACTCGGGTGTGTGCGGTGGCCACGTGAATAGTCAGATGCTCGCCAAGAAGATCATTCGGCAAGGCTTTTACTGGCCCACTATGGAAGAAGATTGTGCTGTCTATGTCCGTAGGTGTGTCAAGTGTCAACTTCACGCCGATAAAATCCATTCACCATCTTCCTCACTTCATCCAATATCCTCCCCATGGCCTTTCTCCATGTGGGCATTCGACATCATTGGTCCCCTAGGTGATCCCAATTCCCTCACCAAGCAGAAATCTTTCATCCTTACTGCGACGGAATACTTCACCAAATGGGCCGAAGCCGAAGCTTACGCGGAAATCAAGGCGTCAACAGTCTGCAAGTTCATCATGAAGAACATCCTCGCCAGATTCGGCGTCCCAAGCACGATCGTCACCGACAATGGGCCACAGTTCATTTCTCAGGACCTACAGGACCTCTGCAAAGGGTACGCAATTGCATTGCATCATTCATCGCCTTATTACCCACAAGGTAACGGCCAAGCGGAGGCCACCAATAAAACATTGCTCAAAATCATCAAAAAAACCTGCGAGTCTAGTAAGTTTTCAGACTGGCCAGAAAAGCTTATCGAAGCCCTATGGGCCTATCGCACTTCAATCCGTACCCCCACCGGGCAGACTCCATTTGCCCTCACTTATGGTATGGAAGCGGTAGTCCCGTACGAGACTCTGATCCCTTCTCTCAGGGTACAATTGGATGAGGAATTTCCCCTCGACGATCGTCGTAATTCACTCCTCGCCCAGTTGGAACTCTTGGATGAGAAGCGACTGGCCGCTGCCGAACACGCGCGTGTGTATCAAAATAGACTCGCTCGCTTTTACCAAAAGAAAGTCGTTGAGAGAAAATTCAAAGTCGGTGAGATGGTCGTAAAAAGAATTTTTGTCAAACCTGGAGGTCCGCGTTCTAAACTCCAACCCAATTGGGAAGGACCATTTGTAATTCAAGCCGTGTACCCTGGCAACGCCTACAAGCTAGTCAACGCCGAAGGGACCGAGTTATCCCACCCTTGGAATGGGCTTTATCTTAAGAAATACTACCCTTAGCACAAAACAAAAAAAATGATGAAAAGATAAAAAACATCAAAAACAAAGAAATATTGAAAACCACTAAAAATATGGAAAATTCAAAATGCCGATGCCTGGCAGCCACCATGTAGTTAAGTCCCTGCATTTAACCTTCATGTTAGGATAGGGCCCATTAAGGCTTGGTAGGCACCGGGTCTTGGTTTGCCAGAACCGTGGAGACCCCTGTCCGGCCACGTCGGCCTATGCTCGCTCGAAGGAAGCTAACATGTGTTCACTTATGTATTTTATTCAAAAAAGTTGGTAGCATCACCTACGGTAGGGCCACACCCAGAAGATCTCCGGAAGCTGTAATCTTTATTCTTTTCTCTTCGACCAAATGAGACAGTCGGCGCCCTTAAAACGCTGAGCATGAGAAACCGAAACTCAAACCCCAAGGGCAAGAGTAGGATCCATTTCCTCGAGCATCGATCAGTGCACGAGAAGAGGGCAGTGTCCCCGCAGGCATACAAAAAGGGAGCCCACAAACGTCAAACGACTATATCTCCCTCACAAAAAAAGAAATACAAAGTCAAAATCAAGAGAAAAGCCTGGTCGTGACTGTGCCTGTTGCGATAGACGGAACCCCTCAAAGCAAAAGTCTGAATCCACAAAAGGGGTCGTGGAATGTAAATGCTCGAGATTTGGTCCGAAGTTGTCCGAAAGGAAAGAGTTAATGGGCCCTTATTCGCTCGCCGGGTTAACGGCTTTGCCGGTCCTCTCAGGAGGTTTATCCCCTACGCCCTTCCTTCTCCCTCTAAAGATGAGGGTTCGATGGAGTTTCTGAAGGGTGAAAACTGCCTAGGGTCTGCGACCTTATTTTAATATACACATATGGTTGCCTACTTTGAAAAGCAAAAGCTATCGCTGCGAAGGAGTCTCCGTGTTTCTGGCTGGTCAAGACCCCTATTTACCACCTTGATGTCTTCTTGTTTAACCTCGGGCTTAGGCCAACGCAAGCGCGTCACCTATGGGTGCGACGACGTCTGATTCCGGGTCAGCGTCGTGCGGTTGGTCGTTAGGGTTCCAGGGTGTTCCATCATATACCATCTAGAGTTGTGAGGAAATAGACCCGGGTCGGGCAAATCATTTACCTCAAACACCTTTTGGGTGAATCCCTGTGGTCGGAAGCGACTGGGAGCCTAAGCATGGCATGACGGTATTGTCATCAGGGTAAGTCTTAGCCGGCGGGATCATCATTCGAGGGGTCTAGAGGCCCAAATCAACCTAGATGTGCACTTAGGATACCTGGGAGGTTAGTAAGAAACCCCTGTTCTCACGAAGGTCAGGTGCCATTTGGGTGCTTGCCGGGCATTAGCAATAAAAAAAATTTTGAAATGATAAAAGCAAAAAAAATGGAAAAGAGAAAATGTACATATTTGCAAACAAAAAAAATATTTTTATGATAAAACAAAAAATATCAAATATAAAAAAGAAAACAAATCAATTTTGCATGATTACATTTGCGTGCAGCATCTCACTTTTAATACCGCTTGCATTCGTGTGCTTGCCTGTCACATTTATCATCACCGCATCTTTCCCTCGCCTTCGTTAAATAAAGGCTTGGCCCCTTGACCAGTTATCAAGGACAGTCACAGTGACCATTTGCTTATTGAGCAAGGGGCCAAGTCAGAACAGAAATTCTGATTTGTTTGTTTCAGTGATGTGTGCAGGGATTCAGGCAACAGAAGCAAAGGTGAAAACCAAACAAACCAAACCTTGTGTTTTATTCCAAAAAAACCAAAAAAATTACATCAAGTTCCGCCCTCTCTCTCTGCATTACTCGTCCCACTACTCTCCGGACAAAACACTCTCAAAGGTGCTACCCAACTACGAAAAGTGGTACTCCTACCGCTCTGTACTCCTCTTCCTATTCCCGCATCCCGGCGTTGATCTACGGAAGCAGTAGAGAAGCTACCAACACGAAAGCCACGCTCTCGTGCTCTTCGGTAGCGCTCCTCACCATCTCTCAGCCACTGTTCAGCAAGACCAAGGCTGATTCGGAGTTCGAATAGTTGGGCCTCCATGGCCCTTCGTTCCTCCCTTTCAGTCAATCTGTTGGCTCTTTCTCTCTCTGCGTCTCTTTCTCTCTCTGCACGTTCTCTCTCACGGTCTTCCCTCTCCAACTGGAGAGTGATCCTCAGTTCCTATCATGGCATCCCGGACATCCTGCAGCCTTACAAGTCAGCATTTTCACCAGAAAACCAAAAAAGGAGAAAGAAGAAGAGAAAAAGGGGAAACCTACCTCCACAAGTCCCCGGGGTTGGAGCCGCTCTGCGTACTTTGTCCTATATAGACGCAAGTAGTCCTCGCTATCCCGCGCCTGTGATTCTACAATCGTGCCACCCCGTTGCCAGTCCTCATACTGTTCGGGGAATCGCACGCGCCAGTCAATGCAGGTCGCCGGTCCCCGCGTCTTTCTCCCGACACGAGGTGGCGCAGCTGAATCCACCCATTCTTGAGCCAGTCCTAAAGTCCTCATAACTAATCGTAGCCGAAGCGGCTCGATTTCATTCAGGCAGTGCATCCACAGTTCCCGTCCGAACCGGGCACGACTTGCTAGAACCCACGGCTGGTCGGCATCGACCATGTCTGAGTAGGGTCTCCAGTTTACCATCGCTGCAGGGAACTCCTGTAGCTCTCGCCTTAGCACCATCAGTTGGTAGGTTAGGGGTGCCGCACTCATGATGGGTTCCCACCGCCTGGCTAGCGGCACCATCGCAGGTCGCCAATGCCGAGCTCTCCCCATAGGGAGGTAATAATAGCTCCACAGCTGCTCGGCGCAGGTCATCAGAACTTTGCAAAAACACAAAAAAATACAAAACAAGCAAAACCAAAAATACCTGGATGAATGGTGTGAAACCACTCACAGTCATCTCACGATCCGTTTCTTGGAATAGGCCTGCAAACAAGTGTGCCAGCATGGCGGCTCCCCAGGCATAATACCCTACTCTTTCAAGGTCTGACAGCAGCTCCAGGAAGCAACATTGGATACCGTCCCCTTTCGAGCTCAGTACCAATCTCCCCAAAAGGAAGAGGAGAAATCTCCTCAAATCTATGTTGCATCTTTCCCAGTCGCCGAAATCTGTGCAGTACACGGCACGGCATCCTATTTTCATCCTTTCCATGAACTCTTCTGAGGATTCATCGTCCCGCCGACGAGTGTCGGTGAGCCCTAATGCATCCATCAGGGACGCCCTAGCTACCGACCTATTTTTCCGACCATCCAGGTCCAAACCCAGTAACTTCTGGGCACCTTCTCTGTAGTCCGCGTAAGTGACTCCGGTCACTGCCTCGCCCTCTACCTTCAGGCTTGTGATCCGGACCACATCCTCCAAGCTGGGCACCATGTGCCCCCAGGGCATCAGGAATGCCCGGCTCACTGGGTCCCATCTCTCACACAAGGCTTGGATCAGGACTAGGTCAAGCTGGATCGGCTCGATCCGAAGGAAGGTACCAAATCCCATCACGTCTAGCCTCGCCTTCTGAAAATCTGGGAGGCCCCTGTACGCTGCTACTACCAACTCCCATAAGATTTGTGATTTCATCACAACCTACACATACAAGGAATGGGGGTGAGGTTTGGTCAGAAGAAAGGAAGAAAGAATGAGAAAAGGGCAAGAAAACTTGGCTTACGAGTTGTGATTGGGCCCTTTCGCTGAAGTGCCCTTCAAGGTCTGAAAGCCTCCTGGAACTACTACCACTGGACCTGCTTCTCTTCGAGGAATGGGAAGATTCGCCCTCCATCCAACTCTCAGAATTTTGAACTCCTCCTCTCCCGTAAGAAATTGTGCTCCTCGAGTTAGCTCTCGATATACCTGGGAAGATAAAAGGGACAAGAATTTATAGAAATGGAAGGAGTGCGGGCCAAGATTGCCTCCATCACCTGTCAATGATAGCCCTCGCAGTGAGGCACCTGCCAAGCGGTCCCATGTGTCGCTTCACCGCTCGCACAGGGTGATTGACTGAACGAAGAATAGGACGAATAGCCCCTATGTTGTCTAGGGATACCCTATCATGATTTGGAGGACGTCCGCAAAATTTGACATAACATCCGGGAAAAGGAACTAGGGCCGTCATTATTGACTTCGACGGCAGATTCCCGTGGAAAATGGTCACAACAAGATGCGATTCTCTGCTTGGGCGGAGTCTCGACAGACCTATCACATGGGAACAGTGCAAAGGAGAAGAAGTGTAGGGAAGAAGGAACGCACAAAAGAATAAATAAACAGCAGAAAATCAAATCACTCCATTCATAATTCTACATAAGCTGTCACAAACACTACAATCATAGAGAGGTGGCGGGTCCACTAGCTCGCCAATCCTCACCATCACTCATCTCTCTGGGCACTCTCCTCCTCTCCCCCGAGGTGAGGGTCCCTCAGAAGCCTCCGGGATCCCCGTGCAGTAGCACCTGCCTCGCCTCTGGGCGCCTGCTCCGCAGCAGTGACTCGCTGCTCCTCCCCTGGCGTGGCAAAGAAGCCACTGGCGGCAAAGCGACCGGACTGGCGGAGTCGCTCCCCGAACTCTCGCGCTCTCTCGTAGCGCGTCTCCATCCCTCCTAGCCTCTGCACGACGGCCTGAAGGCCCAGCTGGAGCTCCCTCACTTGGGCCTCCAAGGCCCTCCTCTCGGTCAGATCCCGCTGTCGCTCGGACCTTCTCTCGGCTTTCTCTCTCTCTGCCTCTCTCCTCATCATCTGCAGAAGAACCCTTAACTCCAGGATGTCTGGAGAAGGTCTCTCCTCACCGCGATGCCGCAGCTCCGCTACAGTCGCCACCCAGGCATCACGCTCCTCTTCCGCCCGGGTCGCGCGGGCCACCGCACCGGCAAGTTGCTCCCGGAGGGAGGCAATCTCGAGAAAAGGGGCCGAGGAACTGGAAGATCCGCCAGCCACTCCCACCGTCGCTGTCTGCTGGGCACGCTGGAACAAAATAAACAACGGCCGTCAGTGAAACTCCAAAATCTGAAGTTAAAAGTGCGGCACATAACTTACCAGGAGCGACAACTCATGTTGAGCGACGGCCAGCTGCCGCCTAGTCTCTGACAGTTGGGCGCGCGAGCCGCCGATGCCACGCGTGTCCCCAGCTTGGGGAAGCCCCGCGTAGCTCTCTCTCTGCCGCCGCAGGAAGTCGGCACTGTCCTGCACCAGTATACCCCCTTGCTGTCCAGGGAGACGTACGGGCCACTCCTCGAGCCTCGCCTTGCCGCGACTCTCCCTCCTGACGCGGCTCGGCTCGTCCGCACTCGCCCACTCATCGGCCAGACCCAGGGTCCTTGCCATGTCCTGCACCAAGAAAGGGGTCCCATATCAGTCAAAAGGAACGCGTCCCCTGTCTAGGACGCGTCCATCATTTGAGTGCAACACTCGCCGAACCCTTTCCCCCTCGCGCGGCTCGCTTCAAAACCCAAAATGAATTAAAAGAGGAAGAGATCGAGCACCTACCGACCGTGTTCACCTCCTCCCACGCCATCGGGCCCCTCAGGTCCCTCGGGGGCCCGGAGCGGCCCTTCCTCCTCCATGGACGCCGTTCCGTGCTCGGGCGCGTCCCTCCTTGGGCGAGGGGTCCTCGTCCCTCTCCACCTTCACCATGGTCAGGCCCACCGAACTCCATCGATCAAAAGAGGAGGAAGACGAGAAAAGGGGCGAGCGAGTTTCGGCAGAAGGCGGGCTCGTTTGCGGGTAAGGCACGGGAGAAGAAAGGCCACCCGACGCTTTAAATTTGAATTCAAGGATTAAGACGCGTCCTCGCGCCTGGACGCGCCCAAAAGGGGGAAAAGGAAACAAAATCCCCCCGTGCAAAGCGTAGTTCCCCGCTGTTCAGGGCAAGGTCTCGCGGAGCGTGCCTCAAAGGACAACTCAGTGCAAAGAAGAAAGTGTGGGAGAGAGAAAGGTACACACAACACAAAAAGCCATTTCATTTCATATAATAGCCGAAAGTACATCATACAGTGAGAAGGGTGACGTACAAGCAACTCTCTAACTCTCACCGTCACCCTCCTGGTCATCTCTCTCCTCCCTCCTCTGCCGGGGATCCCTAGGGGGCCTCTGCGAACCCTGAGAAGCCGTGCTCGCCTCGCCCTGCGGTGGCACTCCAGCCTCGAAGGCGCGACGACGCTCCTCGGCCGAAGAGACCAGATAGCTGCCCATGGAAAAAGAACCAGACTGACGAAGTCGCGTCCCGCGTTCCTTCGCCCTCTGGTACCGCTCCTCGCTCTCCCGAAGCCTCCCCTCCGCCGTGCCGAGACTCAATCGGAGCTCCAGCAGCTGGGCCTCTAGAGCCCTCCTCTCGGTCTGATCCCGCTGTCGCTCCTCCCTCTCTCTCTCCCTATCCCTCTCCCTCTCTCTCTCCACGCTCTCCCTCTCTCTCTCCACGTTCTCCCTATCCCTCTCCCTCTCCTCTCTCTCCCTCATCGCCTCCCTCCTCGACAGCTCGAGGGCGATCCGCAGATCCAGCACGTCACGAGGGAGCTCCTCAGCCTCCCGTCGACGCTCCTCCTCCAGCTCCGCAATCCGGGCGTCACGCTCTGCCACCCAGGCATCGCGCTCGCCAGCATCGCGCTCCTGCTCAGCACGAACAGCACGGGCCAGGGCCTCCCGAATCTCGGCCACCTGTCAAAGCACGCATGCACCGTAAGAGAACAGTGATAGAAGGAAAGCAGCTAGAAAAGGGTCGGGGCCAAGCAAACACTCACTCGAGCCTCGCGGTCACGCTCGGCCTCCTCAGCCCGAGCCACCGCGTGCGCCAGCTGCTCCTGGAGGGCAGAAACCTCCGGAGGAGGGCCCCGCGAACTGGAACCCGCTCCACCAGCCATCCCGGCTGCCGCTGTCTGGTGGGCCCGCTGAAACACGGGGCAAACGTCAGTCAAAGGCTAAGCATCAAAAATCCAGGTCACAAAAAAATGCATCACATAAACTCACCAGGATCTCCAACTCCTGTCGGATGGCCACCAACTGTCGCCTGGCGTCCGCCAACTGGGCCCGCAGGTCGGCGATCATGGTATCACGAGCATCCTGCATTACACATAAGTTAGTGTCCCATGCATATACATATAGAAAGGTGGAGCATTTCATTTCACTTACCCCTGCCATACCACCCAAGGAGAGGCGGTCCCCGTACGTAGCTCGGTACCGTCTCATGTAGTCTGTGCTGTCCTGTACGTGGGACACCACTGGGACCCCGCCCTGCTGCCAGTCCTGGTACTGTGCTGGGAAGCGCGTACGCCAGTCCACAATCTTCGCCTTCCCCTTGGTCTTCCGCCCAATGCGGGCCGGCGCATCTACGTCAACCCACTCCTGGGCCAGCCCCAACGTCCTCATGACCAGTCTAAGCCGCAGCGGCTCAATCTCGTTCAGGCAATGGACCCACACGTCCCGCCTGAAGCGAGGAAGACCCGCTACAACCCAGGGCTGGCCAGCATCGCCCATGCCCAGGTAGGGCCTCCACACCACCTGCATCACCATACATACATTATGTTAGTTACCATTCAGTCACATGCATAAACACAAAAAAAATCATACGCATCATACCATGGCCTCGGATACTCGCTCAGCTCCCGACGAAGTGACGCCAGCTGGTAGCCGTGGGGTGCTGCAACCACGACCGGCCTCCACTGCCGCGCCAGAGGCACGGCCCTCCTGTTCCCATGCCTAGCCCTCCCCATCGGGAAATAGTAATAGCTCCACACCTGCATCCATCATACATCATTAGTACAATAATTGCATATTTAACTGTGGGAATGCATAAATAAAATGTTTACCTGGAGGAAAGGTGCGAAGCCGCTGACTGTCATCTCCTTCTCCAAAGTCTGGGAGAGATCAGCAATCAAATGGGCAAGCAGAGCCGCTCCCCACGCATAGTGTCCCACTCTGTCCAGATCCGCCAAGATCCCGAGGAAACGGCAGTGGATGCCATCCCCCTTCGTCCCCAGCAGAAGGCGGCCCAGGAAGAAGAAAAGAAACCTCCGAAGGTCTAGGTCCACCAGCTCCCTCTCGCTCGGATCCTGGGTGAAAGCTGCACGAGCATCCCCCTCCAGTCGAGCCAAGAACTCCGCTCCAGTCTCGCTAACCCGCTGGCGCGGGTCGACGAATCCGAGCGCCTCCATGATCTCCACTCGGCCGACTACCCTGCTGTCTCTATCAGTCACGCTCGTCTCTAACCACAGCAGGTCCAGGGCACTCTCTCGGTAGTCGGGGTAGGTGACCCCGCTGACTGCCTCTCCGTCAACTCGTAGCCCGGTGATCCGAGCCACGTCCTCCAGCGTCGGCACCATGTGCCCCCAGGGCATCAGAAACGCCCGGCTCGGTGCGTGCCACCGCTCCCTCAGTGCCTGGATAAGAGGAAGGTCGAGCCGGAAGGGCTCGATCCTAAGGAAAGCTCCAAAGCCCATGGCGTCCACACGCGCCCTCTGGAAATCCGGCAGCCCACGGTATGCTGCCACCACCAAGGACCAGCTGATCCGGCCCTTCATCACGCCCTGCACACCACAAAAACCAACAAAGAACACATCAGCATCATGAACAGTAATAAACAATAACACTGTATATATACTACTTATTCTTTTTATTTTATTTTTACTTTTTTTAAAAAAATATTTATATTTTCTTGTGGAGGCGTCCAGTCCCTGGACGCCTCCTTCCTATTTTCTTTTTTCTTTTTTAGAAAAAATCCAAAAACCAAAACAAAAATATATAATAATATATATATTTTATGGAGGCGTCCTAGGCCTTGGACGCCTCCTTATTTTTTAATTTATTTTATTATTTACGTAAATAAATAAATAAACAAAAAGAAAAAGAAAAAGTGGAGGCGTCCAGGCCCCTGGACGCCTCCTTCTCTCACTACCCGGCCTTCTCTCACAGCCTCTCGCACGCCCGTTTTAGCCTATTGAACCACAGAGTGAGAATTCCGAAGTACTTACCGGGTCGTGATCGTCCTCTCCCGCGTCACCAGCATCCGCAGCGGCCTCCGCGGCCAGAGAGGCACCTCCATCTCCTCCTCCGCAGCAATCTCCTCTGCTACGGCCTCCTCGGCATCATCCCTCAACCTCCTCGCACGACGAGCCAGTCGTTTCGCTTCTCTGGACCCTGGCTCGATCCTCCTCGCTCCATTGGGACTAAGAATGGGTCGTTTGGAGTGGCTGGACGGTCAGAATGAACAGTATAAGTGAGTAGGGGGGGAGCCACCCCCTATATATAGAATGACCTTTATTGGGGCGTCCAGGCGCCTGGACGCCCCCACACTTTTTATTTTTTTAAAATATTCAAAAAAATAGGGGCGTCCAGGCGCCTGGACGCCCCCAAAAATAAAATAAATAAAAAATAAAAAAAATCAAAATAGGGGCGTCCAGGACCCTGGACGCCCCAAAAATAAATTGTCAAAAAAAATAAAAAATAATAAAAATAAAATTAGGGCGTCCAGGCCCTTGGACGCCCCCATAATAAAAAATTTTCACATAATATATTTATATAAGAATATGTATATAATCCAAACAAAATAAAAAAACACAAAGAAAAAGAAAAAACCATAAAAAAGATAATAATTAAGGGGACGGGGGTCCGAAACATCCAAATGCCAAATTTTATTCCATCAGAAAAGCAGAATGAGCTACATCAGGGGTTTAGGCGCCTTAGGCCTTAACTTCCCCAGTTCGGTTACATAAGCCCTCCACGGCTCGCATTCTTCCACCACGTGCGCTAAGGCCTTTCCCGCAACACTTGTCTTCCAGGGAGCTTTAATGGCCTTCGCTTCCTTCGCGTCCGCTTCAGTGCCCAACTCCCTCTTCTTCAAAGGAACGATGCCAGTCGGTGGCGGGAACGAATGGCGTGGGATGCCAATCTGGAGGCAGCACCGATGCGCATTATAAAGGACGAACTCGGTCGCGCCGATCAGTTGAAGATCAACTTCGGGAGAAGACCTCATGAGGAGATCTAGCGAAAGCAAACATGCCGGTGCGCAAGTAAAGAAGCCTTGTGTCACGGTGCGGAAGTGAGACCGCCAGTCTTCACGTTTCTTCAGCCACGGAACGCGGTTCACTACAGTACCACCGAAGCCTAACACGTCGGCTATGTGATGAAGAGGGCTTTGTTGGAAGAGCTTCGAAGCGGTTGGCATTCCCTCGCGGTGGTCGAATTTGAAATGCAAATCCAGCCAGCAATTCAAGACAAGTGCACAACCAAATGGAGGCTTACCCATGCTCGAGGCAGTAAGACCGCTGTAAAGATAGGCGAGGACGGCGGGTCCCACCCTCTTTCCACGCCAGATCCCGCAGATAGCACCCAGTTGGTCTTCCTCCACCATGTTGTCGGTATAAGGGAACAAGAGAGCACCCGCCAGACAAATGGTGAACCCCTTCATGATTCCCTCCAAATAGTCATCGTCTGGTGACCCTCTCAGGGCGTCCATGACCCACTCCGCAAGCTTTTGGAGATCGATCCCCTTTTGAGTACGGACCTTTCTGGCTGCGTCGGGCGGCATGAAGCTTCCAAGGACACTTTCAGAAGTCCCCCGTGTCAGCATCCGCATAGCCTTCACCTTCCCGTCACTCTTGAATTTCTTCAATCCGAGCAGAAGTTCCACCTCCTCGAGGAGGATGGTCACCTCGAAGGTCGGGAAGATAAAAGTGTGGGTCTGGGGATGCCAGATCTCCACTAGTGCGCCCATAGCCGCCCAGTCCATACGAATCTTCTCGTAATGCTTGGCGTGAATAAGGAGCCCCTGCAGATGCCACTTCGAGAGTATGGCCCTCATGCCAATGGAGATATTGGAAGTTAGCTTTGAAAGCCATGGCAGTTTGGAAAACTTCCTCGGGCCTGGGAAGAGTGGATATGGCTGGAAGAGGAAAGAAAGAAGAAATGAAGGAAGTAAGAAGAAGGTTCACGTGGAGAAATTTGAAAAGAGTCAGCTTACCATATGCGACATGATCGTCCCACTCAGATGACCCTCGAGGTCGAGAAGTCGCCTGATCTCGCTGCTAGGCTTGCTCCTCTTCATAACGCGGGAAGACTCTCCTTCCATCCTGAAATCTCTAGATTCTCCTCTCCTTCCTCTCCTGAGCTTCCAAAACCCACCTTGGTGCATTTGAATGAACTAGCCTAAGGGGAGTTCTTATAGGAAGGGAAGGTCGCTACAGGACAGAACATGTCACATCAGTGGTCATTGTCAGATTTTGTCTGGATCTCCTTTGAACTGTGGTGCGATTCTGCTATGATTCTGCTACTTTCTGATGTTGCTAACCTTTGCTGGCCTGTGCAGGTTTTACTAACGGACGTCTTTGTCCTATCTCCTGTCCCACCTTTCATTGGTTGGTCCCACCATGTCATGCATCGTAGTATATGATACTTACGCTACTAGAACATGTCAAGGACCTTGCGGCCGAACGAATCTGGGATCTGAGTTCCCCTTCAACAAAAACGGTGATGATCCCGGAAGAATTTGGGTTGTACGGATAGGCCGTCAATTTGTGATAGAATGGGGACGACGGTTCCATTCAGTGAGTTGGTGCGCGGATAAACGGGCCCCAGCCCAGTATCAGCTCACCGGGTCGGTATCCTGACCCGTTCTTCACAAGTTGACAATATTATCCTTGGCTATTTTCTATTTTAGTTTGTTTTAAATTTTTCTTTAACCCAGCATGCATTCATATAGGACTTTGATTTATTGCGGAAGATCATTCAAGTGATTCGATTGTGAAAGCCGTTGTGTTCAATTCCCACAAATATGAGATATTCCACTCCGAATGAAATACTGAGTTTCCTTGAGACAGCCCTACGCTGCTCTTCCAAAGGAGACCCTTGTTTGGACAGACCCTCAGATATTCCTTTACCTTTTTTGACCCACCTTGGCCGCAGCACTTCCACATTGGCTGGTAACCGCTCCCCAAAGGTGAAACCTCCGGTTTATGACCCAGGTACTTCCACACCGAGAAGTTGGTCTCTTTTGTTTCGTGCCTGAGCGCACATCTCACCCTCCCTTATTTGATCTCCGTCCAAGCAATCGTCAATATTTGAAAGACCTTCTTCAAGGTCGCCTCATTGAAACTCCAGGAAAGATTCCAAACAGTAACGTCAAAAGCGTGTCTCATCACACCTTGGCATCAACTTATCAGTCCGCTCCCACTTCACTCCACTCCACTTCGATACCATTCCACTACGTGTCGCTCCCTTGCAAAGCAGACGCCAAGGCGGGGCAGCTGTAGACACGCCATTCTTGACGCTCCTGAGAAAGTCTCATATTACTATACGACGCCCCGCAACGGCTTACGCATTTTGAATCACTCGAGTGCTTCCTTTTCTTGGGTCTTCTTCTGCCTTTTTCGGCATCGGAATCGTCTCGTCACGGCATTCGGACGGCATCAACACCAGTCAGACGCATCAGGAGGTTCCGGAACCAAGAAGGTGTCTGCCGGGCGGCCGCTGATTAGGACCCGGGTGGGTCTTAATGGGGGCGTCCAGGCCCCTGGACGCCCCCATCTTTTTAATTTATTTTATTTATTTTTCTCAGGGCCCAAAAATAAATAAAAAATATATATATTTAATGGAGGCGTCCAGGCCCCTGGACGCCTCCATAAAAACTAATAATAAAAATATTTGTAAAATGCCAGTTGGCATAAAAAACAAAAAAATAAATAAAAATATATATATTAATGGAGGCGTCCAGGCCCCTGGACGCCTCCATAAAAACAAATAAAAAAATAAAATGCCAGCCTTGGCATAAAAGACAAAGAAAAATAAAAAATAATATAATTTTGGAGGCGTCCAGGCCCCTGGACGCCTCCATCAACTCCCTCACGGGCGCCGGCCACCGAACGACGGTTTGTCGTGTGTGAAAAAATCCAAATTATAGAGACGTCCAGTCAGCTGGACGCGCCCATTTCTGAATCACGAGGCGCCGCTCACAAAACCACGCGTTGTGCCAAACCGCGTGCGGCCGTCGTCGGTTTTCGGTGGACCTGTTAGAGGCGTCCGGGACCCTGGACGCCCCCACAAAAGTATTCCAAAAAAATAATAAAAATAGAATAAAATATTATTTCGGCCCTGATGGAGGTGTCCAGGGTCCTGGACGCCTCCACCCTCCGGAGCTCTATAAATAGAGGCCCACCCCCTCAGTTCTAGGGGAGCTTAGAAGTGATCCGATAGGCTGCCGGAGCCCAGAGGCTACGGAGTCATTTTCTAACCCGTGGGTTCTTTTGTAGGTGGAGGTTCTGCCGGCTTCTCGGGTGCTCACGCTCGCGAGAGGAAGGTCGTCTTCATCCACCGCGCTTCCACGTCGTCCCCACGCTGCCGGAGCTCCGCCGGATTTCACCCTCGGCTCATCCAATAAGCCTTTTCTTCCCCTTTTTCTTCGTAGTTCTTTTGCATTCATCATCTCGCATCCTCTATCCCCCTTCATAAGGGCGCCTCTTCTTTATACTTCTTGCATCCATCATCTCATTTTCCTCCTACTCGAGTCCGAGAGGGGTTTAAAAGATAACACCAACCAGGTGTGTGTCTTGCCATCATTTCGTTATTTTTATCGCAAGGATTTGAATACTACACCTCCATCTTTCTAATCCACTTGTCATTTGTTTGTCGTTGTTTTGCAAGGGTAGCCGAGGAAAGCCCTCTCCGTCGGCCGGCCGGAGGGAGAGGAAGAAGCAACCCGCCATCTCCCGCTCTTGAGGTAGGCGCGATCACTTTCTTATTTTGGGGTCTTTCGGCCCCTGGCGATCACATCTTATTTTCGAGGCCGCGGCGAGTCACTTCCCCAATGGCCGTTTAAATTTCCGTTCTTATATTCTCTTTATACTCTGTTATATTCTGCTCATATTCTCGAGGCCGCGGCGAGTCACTTCCCCAATGGCCGTTTAAATTCCGTTTTTATATGTTATATTCTTATCTATTCGTGTTCTCGAGGCCGCGGCGAGTCACTTCCCCAATGGCCGTTTAAATTCACGTTCTTATACGTTATATTCTTATCTGTTTGTGTTCTCGAGGCCGCGGCGAGTCACTTCCCCAATGGCCGTTTAAATTCCCGCTCTTTGTATTCTCTCTATATTCTGTCATCTTATTATCTGCTCATATTCTCGAGGCCGCGGCGAGTCACTTCCCCAATGGCCGTTTCAATTCTTGTTATTTAATTTTTGCACCATTCCCGTCCCCCCGAGGCCGCGGCGAGTCACTTCCCGCTATGGCCGTTTAAACCCCATATTTTGCTATATCACACTTGTCCCGCTCGCCCCACCGGAGCAATCTCCCGTGGTGGCCCCTTCTCTCTCTTCTCTTATTTCTGTGTTGCAGCAAACAAACACCAAAAAAAAAAGAGGAGCCCGCGCGCGCTCCGCGTCCTCTCCGCTCTTCCCCGAACCGCGTGACGTCGCTCACAGATTGGCGATCACGGTGGGACCTCTACTGCTTCCTTTCGGCTACCCTTGCAAGTTCGGCACCACCCGTGCCTCTCCACCTTGGCGCCCGCGCGCGCCCCCGTTGTGCTCACGGCAGCACCGTCAGTTTGATTGGTTCTTTGTTTATTATATGTCTGTTATTTCTGTTGTTTTCCCACTCCATATATCTGTCAGCATTCCATTGCATACATCCATTCCTCTTTCTATCCTTTTTTTCATTTTTTGAGGATCACCCTTTCCCGGTGAAGGAAGGACTCTCCGTTTGGGAATTCCTCTCAACGGACTAGAATCTCCTACACTGGGACCTCCGTAAGTCCCCGACATCGAAGAATCTCCTCTTCGTTCACTGGGCTGGTTGTACCATTGAAGTTCCCCGGAGTTAGTCATTTCATTCGTGGTGAGACGAGAGACCCTAGCTGACACGGCGGTGAAACAAAAACAAACTAGGGTCCCCATTTTGTGTGAACTTCGGATCTCGCTAAAAATACAAAAAAAATCATCAAAATCAAAACACAAAAAAGGGCGTAAAGGCATCCACTTGTTTGATAATCTCTGCTACCTACTTGCTAGTGTATGTTTTTGCGTTCTGGGAAAACTGTGAGCATGTCTCACGAGTCTTCTGAGGAGAACCACCCTAGCCGTGGTTTGACAGCCGACCCGCGAGTCTATGCTATGGACTCGGGTCCTTCTCATGACCCCTCGCATGAGGTGCAGGTTATTGCCGGGGACACGTCCCCGCCACAGGATATCACTTCCTTACTGGGCGTCCTCGCCAACACGGAGCTTACCTCTGAACAGCTCCGGGCCTTCCAGGCCATTCTAAAGGGGAAATCTGTTTCCCCCACGCCCCAGGAGTCAACTCCGGCCATCGCACCTCTCCAAGAGTCCGTGCAGGCCATTCCATCTCCTCATTGGCGCAAGCCATCCAGTCTCCCTCGCTTCAAGGACAAGCGAGCCAACAACCACCCTCATTCCAGTTCCCGTCACAATCTCAAACTCCCGTTGTTCCCACACACCGCTTCAGCCAGGGCCAACTGTCGGCGGTCCGACAGCTCCCTCTCATTCGGGTTTCCCCCTCAAGTCTCCGGGAGACAGTTTCTCCCCCAGTGGCAAGTGCCACCTTCACCCCCAGAGGAGCTCGCCCAATCGCTCCTCAATAGGTTCAACCGCATGGACGAGCAGTTTCAAAATCTGAGAAGGATGGTGGACGTGAAAGCCACCCCGGAGGTTGCTTTGCCAATCCTTCCCGTCATTCATCTTCCTCCCTCCGAAATGCCCACGTACCGCAGATACAATGGTACCGGCAACCCCTTCATTCACCTCAAGGACTTCATGTATGAGTCCTCTACTGGCAAAACGATCAGAGGTCCCTGGCATACCTCTTTCGGAGATCATTGGATGGTCCCGCGCTTGAGTGGTTCTATTCTCTGGAGCCCCGCGAGGCCGAGAATTTTGAAATAGTCCAGAGAAGGTTCTTGCAGAAATATAGGGATAGGGTCGGTCCCTCACTCTCCATTACCGACCTAGTGGCCGAAAAGATGAAACCCGACGAGGATTTTGTCCGATATGCTGATAGATGGAGGTCTCTGGCGGAAAGAATAAGGGATACCCTCTCCGAGCCCGAACAAGTGAAGATGATTGTGTCTAATGCAACCCCACAGTTCAGACATGTCCTGGCCATGAATAAACTTACTACAATGGAGGAACTCTATGAAAGGGCCCGATACATCCAAACCCAGCTAAAAGACTCCCCCATCATGAACATGTTTGAGTCGCCGAAGCCCAAAGTGGTCAGAAAGACAGGCGCTGGTGTCCCGGGCGGAGCCACAGAAGGGGTCGTGACAAATGAGCAAGTCAGTGCGGTCAACAATGCCAACTATGCAGTCAACCCAAGGCCTCCACAAATGCCCCGACTTCCCCTTCAACCAGGTCCTTTCCCTCTTCGTCCTCCACCCCAAAATAATCCACCCCAGGATAATATGCCTCCATTACGCCAACCCCAGCAACAACAACCACAACCTCAGCAACAACAACCACCGCTTCAGTACAACCAAGTTCCACCCCCGGGGAACTATGGTCCCCAACAGCAACAAAGGAGGCCGCTCGGTCCCAAGAGAGCCTACTATCCACCATTGCCAGAAACCTTAGCAGACATTTTTAATGCCCTCATGGCATCAAACCAACTCGCCCTACCCAGAGAAAGGCCCGCGTGGCCCCCCAATGTTGATACCTCCAAATACTGCGTCTACCACAGGCAGCCGGGACACACAGTAGATTACTGCTTCCATTTCAAAGATTACATCCATGATATGAATGATGAACATCAAATAGATTGGGATGAGATGAGACGGTACGTCGCGGCTCTCAAGGCTAGGAGACCTCCTCAGAGGCCACAGCAGCAGTTACAACAGCAGCAGCAGCAGCAACCACAACAACAACAGCAGCCTCAGCAGGCCCCACAACAACAGCCCGACATGGGCATAATCCAGAATCCATTACCGGAGCACCAACAGCCCAATCATCAGGTTAACCCCATCTCCTCCTTCCCGGAAGTCGGGAGAGAGCAGGTGTGGCACCAGGAAAGTACCTCCATTCTTTCTACCTCCAACCCTATCGTCATGCAACCCCCTCACCTTGCCCGGGTAGCACCTCTCTCTCATCAACCCGCGTCAGTATCACCATCACCATTTCCACTACCATTACGCCCTCTCATCCGCACCCCGACCTCCTATCAACCGACACTCTCCACTACGCCTTCACACCCTCTCACCTTCTCTCACTCCCCCACTTTACCATCCACCTCTACCACATTTACCCCTACGCCTTCTAAACCCCTTATCATCCGTCAACCATACATAACCCCGTCTTTCTCCACCACATCACCACTAATGCCTTCAAAACCACTCATCACCCACCATCCACCTCAAAACCATTACCCGTTTCAAACCTTACCCTCCACCTCCACCTTCCAAACCCCTTATCCTTCATAATCCGCGCGATATCCCCTCTACCTCCACCATGCCTCCACCTAACAAACCCCTCATCAGAATCCCTGCTCCCGTCATCACCCCTGCTTCATCAACCATTCCTCCACTACTACCCCTCAAACCCCTGTTAAAACCCACTGCTACCCCCACAGAGGTACAAAAGCCGCAGGCAATGGTGCTCCGGAGTGGAAGGATTTTCCACAGGGTTTTCCCCCACAACAGTCAGAATCCCGAGCAATCTCAGCCAGAGAAGGATGATGCAGAACAACCAGAAAGAGCTATCCCTGGAACACAGTATGATCTATTGAAACACTTGGACAAGACACCTGCTCGGATCTCCATCCTGGAGCTACTTCAAAGATCCACATCCCACCAGGCGGCCTTGATGGAATATCTTCAAAAGGTCATGGTTAATGAAGACCTCCCCGTGGAGAAGATTTCGACCGTCCTGACCCCAACAGACACACAACCGGCCATCATGTTCACAACTACGAGCTCGCTCCCAAGGAAGCTCGGAAATATGCATTGTGCATTTCAATAAAAATTAATGGGGTATCCATAAACCCGTGTCTTGTGGACACGGGTGCGTCCATAAATGTGATCTCCATGAGCACTCTTCAGTTGTGTGGGATCGACGAGGAACAAATAAGACCTTCCTCGATCACGGTCACGGCTTATGACAATAGCAAAAGGCCGCCGCAGGGGATGATTATTCTGAAGGCAGAACTAGGCCCCATGTCAATTCCCACGGAATTCCATGTCCTCGACATGGACCCCACATTCAAGGCTATACTGGGTCGCCCTTACATCGAAGCCATGGACGCTGTGCCTTCCACCAACCATCAGTGCCTGAAGTTTCCTTACAATGGGAGAATTATTAAAGTGGTCAGTACACCTGTCCTTCACACAGTGGATGCTATCAACACCTCTCTGCCTTCTGTTTGGCCGTCTCATCGGCCCATATTGTCACTGCTGGACGTACGTGATCCATCTCATGTCCACTAGCACCAAAGGAGCCGGTCAGGGCAACCACAACATCATGTCTCCCTTTTCACTCCAAAGGTTGGGAGATTATGAGGAACATCGGCTATCAACAGGAAAAGGTCTGGGCGCACAGTTACAGGGTATGCTCAAACCGCCAAAGGAAATTAGGCCGAACCGCAGGTTTGGCCTAGGCTTCAAAGGACCGTTCAAGGCAGATTGGAAGCCCCTCACGTGGACTCTATCAAACCACTTCAACAGAGGGCCCGTTGTTCAGATGGGAGATCACCCACGAGAAGCATATGGGGGATCACATGCTGTATATTTGGCTGAAAAATGTCCGAGGATCACCAAAAGAGGCAAGATCAAAGATCCGGAATGCGAGTGGGACAAATGGTTCGACATACGGGACATTTCCGTTGCACTGGAAAGGATGTTCTCGTCTCCGCAGCTTGAAGGACCACCATTGATCTCCGAAATACCAGAGAATATTACCACTCTTGCCAAGGTTCCAAACTATCCTCGTCCTCGCCAGAAGGACTCTGTCATCGACGGATCTTCATCCGTCCTCAACATTGCCGTCGACGGCTCATTAGCCGCCATCCTCTCCATCCACTCGTCTCAGCCTTTGCTGATATCTTCTTCCTGGGCCAGACAATTGTCTGATGATCTTCCCAGGTCCCCTTCTTTGCTTACATACCTACGCGGGCTTTTCAACCCGCGCCAGGTCTTCAACCATGATCTGCTCTATGAGCCTCACAATCCTCTAGCCATAACCACTTTTCTCTCTCCTCCAATCTCTTTTCACTGCTTTGTCATTAAAAATGAAAACGAAAAAAAAAACGTCAATTTTCAAACTCTCCAACAACACATCTTCGTTGAGGAAACCTCCTACATCTCCCACGGGTGCGTACCGCCTTGCGGACCACCCGTCCAAGGTCCGATGAGCGACCTTTTCTACCCCTCCTCTGAGGGGTCTTCTCCTGTACATTCTACACCATCCTCTTCGTCTTCCTCTTCTTCTGTAAATATTGTCAGTCAATCTAGGAATGATAGGCCAAGGGTAGTACCTAGGAAGAAATCCAAGGGTAGGCAGATCCCTCGTCGATTCCTTCTGGATTTGGCCGCCAGGTGTCAGGCCCTTCTTGCCATCCCCCAGTTGTTAGAAAATCCCATCCAGCTACCCGAAATAGAATGCGAGGGCGACTGTGCATCTGATGAAGGGTATGGAGTCTACGAGATCACGGATGAAGAATGCCCCACTGAAGATGAGGGTGAAGAATATGAGGATGCGGCGGGCGCATACGCTAGTGGAATGAGGAGATTCGACGAGCCGTCAACCGCCGTAGAAGAATCCACCAAAGAAGTCAACTTGGGAACTGAGGAAGACCCTAGGATCATCCTCATAAGTGACAACCTACCACCCTCTGAAGAAGAGGCATTAATTGAGGTTCTCAAGGAATATAAGGACACGTTTGCATGGAGCTACGAGGATATGCCGGGTCTGGATTCAACCTTGGTCGAACACCGTTTAACCCTAAAACCAGGGTCCATCTCGGTAAAACAAAGGTTAAGGCGTTTCCACCCTCAGATGGCTTTGAAAATGAAAGAAGAGGTCGATAAGCTCCACAAAGCCAGGTTCATTAGAGTCGTTCTTTATCCTCAATGGGTGGCGAACATTGTCCCGGTCATGAAGAAAGATGGGAAAGTCAGGATTTGCATCGACTTCCGGGACCTTAACCGCGCGTGTCCAAAGGATGATTTTCCCTTACCTCACATTGATGTGTTGATTGATAACACGGCAGGCTACGAAACCCTCTCTTTCATGGATGGATTTTCAGGATACAATCAAATTCGTTTGGCAGAAGAGGATCAGGAAAAGACGTCATTCACTACCCCTTGGGGAACATATTGTTACGTGGTCATGCCGTTTGGGTTAAAGAATGCTGGAGCTACTTACCAAAGAGCGATGATGGCCATATTTCATGACATGATGCACATATATCTGGAAGTGTATGTGGATGACTTATTGGTGAAATCAAGGACCAGGATGGAACATCCAGAAGTTTTGGCTAAGGTCTTGCAAAGGTCAAGAGAGTTCCAATTGAAAATGAACCCGAAAAAGTGTGTGTTTGGTGTGTCGTCGGTAAATTGCTGGGGTTCATTGTGAGTAAAAGAGGGATCGAGATAGATCCCGACAAAGCCAAGGCTATCAGGGATATGCCGCCTCCCAAGAATTTGAGGGAAGTCCGAGGTTTAATCGGGAGGTTGCAGTTTATTCGTCGGTTTGTGTCTCAACATTCACAAAGGTGTAGACCTCTCTACGAGTTGACCAAGCCAGGAGTAGAATTCCACTGGAATTCTAAATGTCAGAAAGCTTTTGAAGGGTTGAAGGAATATCTGGCTAGTCCACCCGTTCTCATTCCACCCAAACCAGAAAAACCTCTGATCCTTTACGTCTCAGTCTTGGATGACTCCGTGGGAGCCGTCCTCGCACAAGCTGATGAAGAAGGCAAGGAACGGGCAACCTATTACTTGTCCAAACTTCTCAATCCCTGTGAGCAGAAGTACACCGGCATGGAGAAAACCTGTGCTGCCCTCGTTTGGGTAGTGCAGAAATTGAAGCACTACTTCTTGGCTCACGAGGTCCACTTGATTGCTCGAATGAATCCTATCAAATTCCTTCTGGAGAAAGCCGTCCTTACGGATAGGCTAGCACGCTGGCAAAGTTTTCTCTCTCAGTTCGACATCACCTACATCCAGCAAAAGGCGATTAAAGGCTATGCCATAGCCGAGCATCTCGCTCACCATCCTCTTCCCAAGTTCGATCCCGTCCAATCAGAGTTTCCAGATGAGGAACTAATGTCCATCAACCAATCAGATGAGCCAATGTGGACACTATATTTTGATGGAGCTCTGAATTCTCAAGGGAGAGGAATCGGCATCGCCCTCCTGTCGCCTGAAGGCCTCACATTCCCATTGGCATACCAGCTCAAATTTCCAGTACCAACAATATAGCCGAATATGAAGCTCTTCTAGCTGGCCTAGACTCGCTCATTCTTTTCGTATCACTGAGTTGCGAGTCGTAGGTGATAGTCAACTCATCCTTCGCCAGGTACTCACTAAGTATCGCACTCGCGATCCCAAACTCAAGCCATACCAAGAACTCACTGCTGCCTTTGCCAAACTGTTCACAAAACTGATCTTTGTTCATATCCCTCGTCATCAGAATATTCTCGCCGATGCCCTCGCCTCATTGGCATCATCCATAAGGTTCCCTCTAGGAAGATGGTTTAAGTCCATTTCCATCTACAAACTTCACGCCCCTGCAATCGATGATGCTTCCTACGTAAACATCAAAGACAGGATAGCAAGGAAGATCCTGCAGGAAGATATCCTTGAGAAGAGGGAAATCATGTTGGCAGAGGCCGAAGAAGAACTGGCTGATGAAGAGAAACCATGGTTCTATGAAATTGTCAAATACTGCCAAGATCAGTCTTATCCTGAAGGGGCCACCACAGAGGACAAGAAAGCCATAAGAAGGGTGGCTCAGAAATACACATTGGTTGGAGGTCTACTCTATAGGAGGAGCCTTACTGGTATTCTGTTAAGATGTCTTGGTGACGATGAGGTTTGGAAATGTGTAGAAGAGACGCACTCGGGTGTGTGCGGTGGCCACGTGAATAGTCAGATGCTCGCCAAGAAGATCATTCGTCAAGGCTTTTATTGGCCCACTATGGAAGAGGATTGTGCTGTCTATGTCCGTAGGTGTGTCAAGTGTCAACTTCACGCCGATAAAATCCATTCACCATCTTCCTCACTTCATCCAATATCCTCCCCATGGCCTTTCTCCATGTGGGCATTCGACATCATTGGTCCCCTAGGTGATCCCAATTCCCTCACCAAGCAGAAATCTTTCATCCTTACTGCGACGGAATACTTCACCAAATGGGCCGAAGCCGAAGCTTACGCGGAAATCAAGGCGTCAACAGTCTGCAAGTTCATCATGAAGAACATCCTCGCCAGATTCGGCGTCCCAAGCACGATCGTCACCGACAATGGGCCACAATTCATTTCTCAGGACCTACAGGACCTCTGCAAAAGGTACGCAATTGCATTGCATCATTCATCGCCTTATTACCCACAAGGTAACGGCCAAGCGGAGGCCACCAATAAAACATTGCTCAAAATCATCAAAAAAACCTGCGAGTCTAGTAAGTTTTCAGACTGGCCAGAAAAGCTTATCGAAGCCCTATGGGCCTATCGCACTTCAATCCGTACCCCCACCGGGCAGACTCCATTTGCCCTCACTTATGGTATGGAAGCGGTAGTCCCGTACGAGACTCTGATCCCTTCTCTCAGGGTACAATTGGACGAGGAATTTCCCCTCGACGATCGTCGTAATTCACTCCTCGCCCAGTTGGAACTCTTGGATGAGAAGCGGCTGGCCGCTGCCGAACACGCGCGTGTGTATCAAAATAGACTCGCTCGCTTTTACCAAAAGAAAGTCGTTGAGAGAAAATTCAAAGTCGGTGAGATGGTCGTAAAAAGAATTTTTGTCAAACCTGGAGGGCCGCGTTCTAAGCTCCAACCCAATTGGGAAGGACCATTTGTAATTCAAGCCGTGTACCCTGGCAACGCCTACAAGCTAGTCAACGCCGAAGGGACCGAGTTATCCCACCCTTGGAATGGGCTTTATCTTAAGAAATACTACCCTTAGCACAAAACAAAAAAAATGATGAAAAGATAAAAAACATCAAAAACAAAGAAATATTGAAAACCACTAAAAATATGGAAAATTCAAAATGCCGATGCCTGGCAGTCACCATGTAGTTAAGTCCCTGCATCTAACCTTCATGTTAGGATAGGGCCCATTAAGGCTTGGTAGGCACCGGGTCTTGGTTTGCCAGAACCGTGGAGATCCCTGTCCGGCCACGTCGGCCTATGCTCGCTCGAAGGAAGCTAACATGTGCTCACTTATGTATTTTATTCAAAAAAGTCGGTAGCATCACCTACGGTAGGGCCACACCTAGAAGATCTCCGGAAGCTGTAATCTTTATTCTTTTCTCTTCGACCAAATGAGACAGTCGGCGCCCTTAAAACGCTGAGCATGAGAAACCGAAACTCAAACCCCAAAGGCAAGAGTAGGATCCATTTCCTCGAGCATCGATCAGAGCACGAGAAGAGGGCAGTGTCCCCGCAGGCATACGAAAAGGGAGCCCACAAACGTCAAACGACTATATCTCCCTCACAAAAGAAATACAAAATCAAAATCAAGAGAAAAGCCTGGTCGTGACCGTGCCTGGTGCGATAAACGGAACCCCTCAAAGCAAAAGTCTGAATCCACAAAGGGGGCCGTGGAATGTAAATGCTCGAGATTTGGTCCGAAGTTGTCCGAAAGGAAAGAGTTAATGGGCCCTTATTCGCTCGCCGGGTTAACGGCTTTGCCGGTCCTCTCAGGAGGTTTATCCCCTACGCTCTTCCTTCTCCCTCTAAAGATGAAGGTTCGATGGAGTTTCTGAAAGGTGAAAACTGCCCAGGGTCTGCGACCTTATTTTAATATACACATTTTGGTTGCCTACTTTGAAAAGCAAAAGCTATCGCTGCGAAGGAGTCTCTGTGTTTCTGGCTGGTCAAGACCCCTGTTTACCACCTTGATGTCTTCTTGTTTAACCTCGGGCTTAGGCCAATGCAAGCGCGTCACCTATGGGTGCGACGGCGTCTGATTCCGGGTCAGCGTCGCGCGGTTGGTCGTTAGGGTTCCAGGGTGTTCCATCTTATACCATCTAGAGTTGTGAGGAAACAGACCCGGGTCGGGCAAATCATTTACCTCAAACACCTTTTGGGTGAATCCCTGTGGTCGGAAGCAACTGGGAGCCTAAGCATGGCATGACGGTATTGTCATCAGGGTAAGTCTTAGCCGGCGGGATCGTCATTCGAGGGGTCTAGAGGCCCAAATCAACCTAGATGTGCACTTAGGATACCTGGGAGGTTAGTAAGAAACCCCTGTCTCACGTAGGTTAGGTGCCATTTGGGTGCTTGCCGGGCGTTAGCAATAAAAAAATTGAAATGATAAAAGCAACAAAAAAATGGAAAAGAGAAATGTACATATTTGCAAACAAAAAAATCTTTTTATGATAAAACAAAAAAATATCAAATATAAAAAAGAAAACAAATCAATTTTGCATGATTACATTTGCGTGCAGCATCTCACTTTTAATACCGCTTGCATTCGTGTGCTTGCCTGTCGCATTTATCATCACCGCATCTTTCCCTTGCCTTCGTTAAATAAAGGCTTGGCCCCTTGACCAGTTATCAAGGACAGTCACAGTGACCATTTGCTTATTGAGCAAGGGGCCAAGTCAGAACAGAAATTCTGATTTGTTTGTTTCAGTGATATGTGCAGGGATTCAGGTAACTGAAGCAAAGGTGAAAAACAAACAAACCAAACCTTGTGTTTTATTCCAAAAAACAAAAAAATTACATCAAGTTCCGCCCTCTCTCTCTGCATTACTCGTCCCACTACTCTCCGGGCAAAACACTCTCAAAGGTGCTACCCAACTACGAAAAGCGGTACTCCTACCGCTCTGTACTCCTCTTCCTATTCCCACATCCCGGCGTTGATCCACGGAAGCAGCAGAGAAGCTACCAACACGAAAGCCACGCTCTCGTGCTCTTCGGTAGCGCTCCTCACCATCTCTCAGCCACTGTTCAGCAAGACCAAGGCTGATTCGGAGTTCGAATAGTTGGGCCTCCATGGCCCTTCGTTCCTCCCTTTCAGTCAATCTGTTGGCTCTTTCTCTCTCTGCGTCTCTTTCTCTCTCTGCCCGTTCTCTCTCACGGTCTTCCCTCTCCAACTGGAGAGTGATCCTCAGTTCCATAGCATCCCTGGATGAGTCGTCATCAGGATGACGCCGCAGTTCCCTCTCCAGTTCTGCTATCCTAGCCTCCTTCTGCGCAGCTTGGGCAAGCGCTTCTTCCGTCTCCTTTTCCTGCCGAGTGTACCATCTCAGATACGCGATAAGGCGTAAACAAAGAGAACTCAACGCTGAAACTTTTACCTGTATACGGAGCATCCCTTCTGCCTCCGCAGCACGCTGCGTGGCGTGAGCAAGTTGCTCATGAAGCGAGTCAAGTTCTGAGGTGGGAATCCACAAGCTGGAAGAGGCACCACCTACTCCCATCGCTGGGGAGCCGCGCCAATCTGGGCATGCTACGACCATGTGAATTAGCAGCCAACATCTGGAATCTGGGGTTTTAATTAGGAACGTACTGTACACCTACCAAGGCGCTCGTAGCTCCGCGGGCATCGCCCAACTGTTGTTCCATCTCTGCCAAGCGAGTTCGTAAATTCGCTATCATGGCATCCCGGACATCCTGCAGCCTTACAAGTCAGCATTTTCACCAGAAAACCAAGAAAAGGAGAAAGAAGAGAAGAGAAAAAGGGGAAACCTACCTCCACAAGTCCCCGGGGTTGGAACCGTTCTGCGTACTTTGTCCTATATAGACGCAAGTAGTCCTCGCTGTCCCGCGCCTGTGATTCTACAATCGTGCCACCCCGTTGCCAGTCCTCGTACTGCTCGGGGAATCGCACGCGCCAGTCAATGCAGGTCGCCGGTCCCCGCGTCTTTCTCCCGACACGAGGTGGCGCAGCTGAATCCACCCATTCTTGAGCCAGTCCTAAAGTCCTCATAACTAATCGTAGCCGAAGCGGCTCGATTTCATTCAGGCAGTGCATCCACAGTTCCCGTCCGAACCGGGCACGACTTGCTAGAACCCACGGCTGGTCGGCATCGACCATGTCTGAGTAGGGTCTCCAGTTTACCATCGCTGCAGGGAACTCCTGTAGCTCCCGCCTTAGCACCATCAGTTGGTAGGTTAGGGGTGCCGCACTCATGATGGGTTCCCACCGCCTGGCTAGCGGCACCATCGCAGGTCGCCAATGTCGAGCTCTCCCCATAGGGAGGTAATAATAGCTCCATAGCTGCTCGGCGCAGGTCATCAGTACCTTGCAAAAACACAAAAAAAATACAAAACAAGCAAAACCAAAAAAATACCTGGATGAATGGTGTGAAACCACTCACAGTCATCTCACGATCCGTTTCTTGGAATAGGCCTGCAAACAAGTGTGCCAGCATGGCGGCTCCCCAGGCATAATACCCTACTCTTTCAAGGTCTGACAGCAGCTCCAGGAAGCAACATTGGATACCGTCCCCTTTCGAGCTCAGTACCAATCTCCCCAAAAGGAAGAGGAGAAATCTCCTCAAATCTATGTTACATCTTTCCCAGTTGCCGAAATCTGTGCAGTACACGGCACGGCATCCTATTTCCATCCTTTCCATGAACTCTTCTGAGGATTCATCGTCCCGCCGACGAGTGTCGGTGAGCCCTAATGCATCCATGAGGGACGCCCTAGCTACCGACCTGTTTTTCCGACCATCTAGGTCCAAACCCAGTAACTTCTGGGCACCTTCTCTGTAGTCCGCGTAAGTGACTCCGGTCACTGCCTCGCCCTCTACCTTCAGGCTTGTGATCCGGACCACATCCTCCAAGCTGGGCACCATGTGCCCCCAGGGCATCAGGAATGCCCGGCTCACTGGGTCCCATCTCTCACACAAGGCTTGGATCAGGACCAGGTCGAGCTGGATCGGCTCGATCCGAAGGAAGGTACCAAATCCCATCACGTCTAGCCTCGCCTTCTGAAAATCTGGGAGGCCCCTGTACGCTGCTACTACCAACTCCCATAAGATTTGTGATTTCATCACAACCTACACATACAAGGAATGGGGGTGAGGTTTGGTCAGAAGAAAGGAAGAAAGAATGAGAAAAGGGCAAGAAAACTTGGCTTACGAGTTGTGATTGGGCCCTTTCGCTGAAGTGCCCTTCAAGGTCTGAAAGCCTCCTGGAACTACTACCACTGGACCTGCTTCTCTTCGAGGAATGGGAAGATTCGCCCTCCATCCAACTCTCAGAATTTTGAACTCCTCCTCTCCCGTAAGAACTTGTGCTCCTCGAGTTAGCTCTCGATATACCTGGGAAGATAAAAGGGACAAGAATTTATAGAAATGGAAGGAGTGCGGGCCAAGATTGCCTCCATCACCTGTCGATGATAGCCCTCGCAATAAGACACCGGCCAAGCGGCCCCATGTGTCGCTTCACCGCTCGCACAGGGTGATTGACTGGACGAAGAATAGGACGAATAGCCCCTATGTTGTCTAGGGATACCCTATCATGTTTTGGAGGACGCCCGCAAAATTTGGCACAACATCCGGGAAAAGGAACTAGGGCCGTCAGTATTGACTTCGACGGCAGATTCCCGTGGAAAATGGTCACAACAAGACGCGATTCTCCGCTCGAGGCGGAGTCTCGGCAGACCCATCACATGGGAACAGTGCAAAGGAGAAGAAGTGTAGGGAAGAAGGAACGCACAAGAGAACAAACAAGCAGCAGAAAATCAAATCACTCCATTCATAATTCTACATAAGCTGTCAAAACACTACAATCATAGAGAGGTGGCGGGTCCACTAGCTCGCCAATCCTCACCATCACTCATCTCTCTGGGCACTCTCCTCCTCTCCCCCGAGGTGAGGGTCCCTCAGAAGCCTCCGGGATCCCCGTGCAGTAGCACCTGCCTCGCCTCTGGGCGCCTGCTCCGCAGCAGTGACTCGCTGCTCCTCCCCTGGCGTGGCGAAGAAGCCACTGGCGGCAAAGCGACCGGACTGGCGGAGTCGCTCCCCGAACTCTCGCGCTCTCTCGTAGCGCGTCTCCATCCCTCCTAGCCTCTGCACGACGGCCTGAAGGCCCAGCTGGAGCTCCCTCACTTGGGCCTCCAAGGCCCTCCTCTCGGTCAGATCCCGCTGTCGCTCGGACCTTCTCTCGGCTTTCTCTCTCTCTGCCTCTCTCCTCATCATCTGCAGAAGAACCCTTAACTCCAGGATGTCTGGAGAAGGTCTCTCCTCACCACGATGCCGCAGCTCCGCTACAGTCGCCACCCAGGCGTCACGCTCCTCTTCCGCCCGGGTCGCGCGGGCCACCGCACCGGCAAGTTGCTCCCGGAGGGAGCAATCTCGAGAAAAGGGGCCGAGGAGCTGGAAGATCCGCCAGCCACTCCCACCGTCGCTGTCTGCTGGGCACGCTGGAACAAAATAAACAACGGCCGTCAGTGAAACTCCAAAATCTGAAGTTAAAAGTGCGGCACGTAACTTACCAGGAGCGACAGCTCATGTTGAGCGACGGCCAGTTGCCGCCTAGTCTCTGACAGCTGGGCGCGCGAGCCGCCGATGCCACGCGTGTCCCCAGCTTGGGGAAGCCCCGCGTAACTCTCTCTCTGCCGCCGCAGGAAGTCGGCACTGTCCTGCACCAGTACACCCCCTTGCTGTCCAGGGAGACGTACGGGCCAGTCCTCGAGCCTCGCCTTGCCGCGACTCTCCCTCCTGACGCGGCTCGGCTCGTCCGCACTCGCCCACTCATCGGCCAGGCCCAGGGTCCTTGCCATGTCCTGCACCAAGAAAGGGGTCCCATATCAGTCAAAAGGAACGCGTCCCCTGTCTAGGACGCGTCCATCATTTGAGTGCAACACTCGCCGAACCCTTTCCTCCTCGCGCGGCTCGCTTCAAAACCCAAAATGAATTAAAAGAGGAAGAGATCGGAGGACCTACCGGACCGTGTTCACCTCCTCCCACGCCATCGGGCCCCTCGGGTCCCTCGGGGGCCCGAAGCGGCCCTTCCTCCTCCATGGACGCCGTTCCGTGCTCGGGCGCGTCCCTCCTTGGGCGAGGAGTTCCTCGTCCCTCTCCACCTTCACCACGGTCGGGCCCACCGAACTCCATCGATCAAAAGAGGAGGAAGACGAAAAAGGGGCAAGCGAGTTTCGGCGGAAGGCGGGCTCGTTTGCGGGTAAGGCACGGGAGAAGAAAGGACCACCCGTCGCTTTAAATTTGAAATCAAGGATTAAGACGCGTCCTCGCGCCTGGACGCGCCCAAAAGGGGGAAAAGGAAACAAAATCCCCCCGTGCAAAGCTTAGTTCCCCGCTGTTCAGGGCAAGGTCTCGCGAGCGTGCCTCAAGGACAACTCAGTGCAAAGAAGAAAGTGTGGGAGAGAGAAAAGTACACACAACACAAAAAGCCATTTCCATTTCATATAATAGCCGAAAGTACATCATACAGTGAGAAGGGTGACGTACAAGCAACTCTCTAACTCTCACCATCACCCTCCTGGTCATCTCTCTCCTCCCTCCTCTGACGGGGATCCCTAGGGGGCCTCTGCGAACCCTGAGAAGCCGTGCTCGCCTCGCCCTGCGGTGGCACTCCAGCCTCGAAGGCGCGACGACGCTCCTCGGCCGAAGAAACCAGTAGCTGCCCATGGAAAAAGAACCAGACTGACGAAGTCGCGCCCCGCGTTCCTTCGCCCTCTGGTACCGCTCCTCGCTCTCCCGAAGCCTCCCCTCCGCCGTGCCAAGACTCAATCGGAGCTCCAGCAGCTGGGCCTCTAGAGCCCTCCTCTCGGTCTGAACCCGCTGTCGCTCCTCCCTCTCTCTCTCCCTATCCCTCTCCCTCACTCTCTCCACGCTCTCCCTATCCCTCTCCCTCTCCTCTCTCTCCCTCATCGCCTCTCTCCTCGACAGCTCGAGGGCGATCCGCAGATCCACTACGTCGCGAGGAAGCTCCTCAGCCTCCCGTCGCCGCTCCTCCTCTAGCTCCGCAATCCGGGCGTCACGCTCTGCCACCCAGGCATCGCGCTCCTGCTCAGCACGAACAGCACGCGCCAGGGCCTCTCGATCTCGGCCACCTGTCAAAGCACGCATGCACCGTAAGAGAACAGTGATAGAAGGAAAGCAGCTAGAAAAGGGTCGCGGCCAAGCAAGCACTCACTCGAGCCTCACGGTCACGCTCGGCCTCCTCAGCCCGAGCCACCGCGTACGCCAGCTGCTCCTGGAGGGCAGAAACCTCCGGAGGAGGGCCCCGCGAACTGGAACCCGCTCCACCAGCCATCCCGGCTGCCGCTGTCTGGTGGGCCCGCTGAAACACGGGGCAAACGTCAGTCAAAGGCTAAGCATCAAAAATCCAGGTCACAAAAAATGCATTGCATAAACTCACCAGGATCTCCAACTCCTGTCGGATGGCCACCAACTGTCGCCTGGCGTCCGCCAACTGGGCCCGCAGGTCGGCGATCATGGTATCACGAGCATCCTGCATTACACATAAGTTAGTATCCCATGCATATACATATAGAAAGGTGGAGCAGTTTCATTTCACTTACCCCTGCCATACCACCCAAGGAGAGGCGGTCCCCGTACGTAGCTCGGTACCGTCTCATGTAGTCTGTGCTGTCCTGTACATGGGACACCACTGGGACCCCGCCCTGCTGCCAGTCCTGGTACTGTGCTGGGAAGCGCGTACGCCAGTCCACAATCTTCGCCTTCCCCTTGGTCTTCCGCCCAATGCGGGCCGGCGCATCTACGTCAACCCACTCCTGGGCCAGCCCCAACGTCCTCATGACCAGTCTAAGCCGCAGCGGCTCAATCTCGTTCAGGCAATGGACCCACACGTCCCGCCTGAAACGAGGAAGACCCGCTACAACCCAGGGCTGGCCAGCATCGCCCATGCCCAGGTAGGGCCTCCACACCACCTGCATCACCATACATACATCATGTTAGTTACCATTCAGTCACATGCATAAACACAAAAAAATCATACGCATCATACCATGGCCTCGGGATACTCGCTCAGCTCCCGACGAAGTGACGCCAGCTGGTAGCCGTGGGGTGCTGCAACCACGACCGGCCTCCACTGCCGCGCCAGAGGCACGGCCCTCCTGTTCCCATGCCTAGCCCTCCCCATCGGGAAATAGTAATAGCTCCACACCTGCATCCATCATACATCATTAGTACAATAATTGCATATTTAACTGTGGGAATGCATAAATAAAATGTTTACCTGGAGGAAAGGTGCGAAGCCGCTGACTGTCGTCTCCTTCTCCGAAGTCTGGGAGAGATCAGCAATCAAATGGGCAAGCAGAGCCGCTCCCCACGCATAGTGCCCCACTCTGTCCAGATCCGCCAAGATCCCGAGGAAACGGCAGTGGATGCCATCCCCCTTCGTCCCCAGCAGAAGGCGGCCCAGGAAGAAGAAAAGAAACCTCCGAAGGTCTAGATCCACCAGCTCCCTCTCGCTCGGATCCTGGGTGAAAGCTGCACGAGCATCCCCCTCCAGTCGAGCCAAGAACTCCGCTCCAGTCTCGCTAACCCGCTGGCGCGGGTCGACGAATCCGAGCGCCTCCATGATCTCCACTCGGCCGACTACCCTGCTGTCTCTATCAGTCACGCTCGTCTCTAACCACAGCAGGTCCAGGGCACTCTCTCGGTAGTCGGGGTAGGTGACCCCGCTGACTGCCTCTCCGTCAACTCGTAGCCCGGTGATCCGAGCCACGTCCTCCAGTGTCGGCACCATGTGCCCCCAGGGCATCAGAAACGCCCGGCTCGGTGCGTGCCACCGCTCCCTCAGTGCCTGGATAAGAGGAAGGTCGAGCCGGAAGGGCTCGATCCTAAGGAAAGCTCCAAAGCCCATGGCGTCCACACGCGCCCTCTGGAAATCCGGCAGCCCACGGTATGCTGCCACCACCAAGGACCAGCTGATCCGGCCCTTCATCACGCCCTGCACACCACAAAACCAACAAAGAACACATCAGCATCATGAACAGTAATAAACAATAACACTGTATATACTACTTATTCTTTTTATTTTATTTTTTACTTTTATAAAATATTTATATTTTTGTGAGGCGTCCAGCCCCTGGACGCCTCCTTCTATTTTCTTTATTTCTTTTTTCAAAAAAAACCAAAAACCAAAGAACAAAAATAATATATATATAATATATATATTATTATGGAGGCGTCCTAGGCCTTGGACGCCTCTTATTTTTAACATTTTTATTATTTACATAAATAAATAAATAACAAAAATAAAAAGAAAAAGTGGAGGCATCCAGGCCCCTGGACGCCTCCTTTCTCTCACTACCCGGTCTTCTCTCACAGCCTCTCGCACGCCCGTTTTAGCCTATTGAACCACAGAGTGAGAATTCCGAAGTACTTACCGGGTCGTGATCGTCCTCTCCCGCGTCACCAGCATCCCGCAGCGGCCTCCGCGGCCAGAGAGGCACCTCCATCTCCTCCTCCGCAGCAATCTCCTCTGCTGCGGCCTCCTCGGCATCATCCCTCAACCTCCTCGCACGACGAGCCAGTCGTTTCCGCTTCTCTGGACCCTGGCTCGATCCTCCTCGCTCCATTGGGACTAAGAATGGGTCGTCTTGATGTGACTAGGACGGTCAGAATGAACAGTATAAGTGAGCAAAGGGGGGGGGCCCCCTATATATAGAAGTACCTTCTTTGGGGCGTCCAGGCGCCTGGACGCCCCCACATTTTTATTTTTTCAAAATTCAAAAAATATGGGGCGTCCAGGCGCCTGGACGCCCCCAAAAAAAAAAAAAAAAAAAAATAAATAAATAAAAGTTGGGGCGTCCAGGACCCTGGACGCCCCCAAAACAAAAATATCAAATAAAATAAAAAAAATAAAATTAGGGGCGTCCAGGCCCCTGGACGCCCCATAATAAAAAATTTTCAAAAAAAATATATATATAATAAAAGTAAAAAGATAAGAGTATGTATATAATCCAAACAAAATAAAAACACAAAGAAAAAGAAAAACCATAAAAAAGATAATAATAATTAAGGGGACGGGGGTCCGAAACATCAATGCCAGATTTTATTCCATCAGAAAAGCAGAGTGAACTACATCAGGGGCTTAGGCGCTTAGGCCTTAACTTCCCCAGTTCGGTTACATAAGCCCTCCACGGCTCGCATTCTTCCACCACGTGCGCTAAGGCCTTTCCCGCAACACTTGTCTTCCAGGGAGCTTTAATGGCCTTCGCTTCCTTCGCGTCCGCTTCAGTGCCCAACTCCCTTTTCTTCAAAGGAACGATGCCAGTCGGTGGCGGGAACGAATGGCGTGGGATGCCAATCTGGAGGCAGCACCGATGCGCGTTGTAAAGACAAACTCGGTCGCGCCGATCAGTTGAAGATCAACTTCGGGAGAAGGCCTCATGAGGAGATCAAGCGAAAGCAAACATGCCGGTGCGCAAGTAAGAAGCCTTGTGTCACGGTGCGGAAGTGAGACCGCCAGTCTTCACGTTTCTTCAGCCACGGAACGCGGTTCACTACAGTACCACCAAAGCCTAACACGTCGGCTATGTGGTGAAGCGGGCTTTGTTGGAAGAGCTTCGAAGCGTTGGCATTCCCTCGCGGTGGTCGAATTTGAAATGCAAATCAAGCCAGCAATTCAAGACAAGTGCACAACCAAATGGAGGCTTACCCATGCTCGAGGCAGTAAGGCCGCTGTAAAGATAGGCAAGGACGGCGGGTCCCACCCTCTTTCCACGCCAGATCCCGCAGATAGCACTCAGTTGGTCTTCCTCCACTATGTTGTCGGTATAAGGAACAAGAGAGCACCCGCCAGACAAATGGTGAACCCCTTCATGATTCCCTCCAAGTAGTCATCGTCTGGTGACCCTCTCAGGGCGTCCATGACCCACTCCGCGAGCTTTTGGAGATCGATCCCCTTTAGAGTACGGACCTTTCTGGCTGCGTCGGGCGGCATGAAGCTTCCAAGGACGCTTTCAGAAGTCCCCCGTGTCAGCATCCGCATAGCCTTCACCTTCCCGTCACTCTTGAATTTCTTCAATCCGAGCAGAAGTTCCACCTCCTCGAGGAGGATGGTCACCTCGAAGGTCGGGAAGATAAAAGTGTGGGTCTGGGGATGCCAGATCTCCACTAGCGCGCCCATAGCCGCCCAGTCCATACGAATCTTCTCGTAATGCTTGGCGTGAATAAGGAGCCCCTGCAGATGCCACTTCGAGAGTATGGCCCTCATGCCAATGGAGATATTGGAAGTCAGCTTTGAAAGCCATGGCAGCTTGGAAAACTTCCTCGGGCCTGGGAAGAGTGGATATGGCTGGAGAGGAAAGAAGAAGAAATGAAGGAAGTAAGAAGAAGGTTCACGTGAGAAATTTGAAAAGAGTCAGCTTACCATATGCGACATGATCGTCCCACTCAGATGACCCTCGAGGTCGGAGAGTCGCCTAATCTCGCTGCTAGGCTTGCTCCTCTTCATAACGCGGGAAGACTCTCCTTCCATCCTGAAATCTCTAGATTCTCCTCTCCTTCCTCTCCTGAGCTTCCAAAACCCACCTTGGTGCATTTGAATGAACTAGCCTAAGGGGAGTTCTTATAGGAAGGGAAGGGTGCTACAGGACAGAACATGTCACATCAGTGGTCATTGTCAAGATTTTGTCTGGATCTCCTTTGAACTGTGGTGCGATTCTGCTGATTCTGCTACTTTTGATGTTGCTAACCTTTGCTGGCCTGTGCAGGTTTTACTAACGGACGTCTTTGTCCTATCTCCTGTCCCACCTTTCATTGGTTGGTCCCACCATGTCATGCATCATAGTATATGATACCTACGCTACTAGAACATGTCAAGGACCTTGCGGCCCGAACGAATCTGGGATTTGAGTTCCCCTTCAACAAAAACGGTGATGATCCCGGAAGAGTTTGGGTTGTACGGATAGGCCGTCAATTTGTGATAGAATGGGGACGACGGTTCCATTCAGTGAGTTGGTGCGCGGATAAACGGGCCCCAGCCCAGTATCAGCTCACCGGATCGGTATCCTGACCCGTTCTTCACAAGTTGACAATATTATCCTTGGCTATTTTCTATTTTAGTTTGTTTTAAATTTTTCTTTAAACCCAGCATGCATTCATATAGGACTTTGATTTATTGCGGAAGATCATTCAAGTGATTCGATTGTGAAAGCCGTTGTGTTTCAATTCCCACAAATATGAGATATTCCACTCCGAATGAAATACTGAGTTTCCTTGAGACAGCCCTACGCTGCTCTTCCAAAGGAGACCCTTGTTTGGACAGACCCTCAGATATTCCTTTACCTTTTTTGACCCACCTTGGCCGCAGCACTTCCACATTGGCTGGTAACCGCTCCCCAAAGGTGAAACCTCCGGTTTATGACCCAGGTACTTCCACACCGAGAAGTTGGTCTCTTTTGTTTCGTGCCTGAGCGCACATCTCACCCTCCCTTATTTGATCTCCGTCCAAGCAATCGTCAATATTTGAAAGACCTTCTTCAAGGTCGCCTCATTGAAACTCAGGAAAGATTCCAAACAGTAACGTCAAAAGCGTGTCTCATCACACCTTGGCATCAACTTATCAGTCCGCTCCCACTTCATTCACTCCACTTCGATACCATTCCACTACGTGTCGCTCCCTTGCAAAGCAGACGCCAAGGCGGGGCAGCTGTAGACACGCCATTCCTGACGTCTCCTGAGAAAGTCTCATATTACTATACAACGCCCCGCGACGGCTTACGCATTTTGAATCACTCGAGTGCTTCCTTTTCTTGAGTCTTCTTCCGCCTTTTTCGGCATCCGGAATCGTCTCGTCACGGCATTCGGACGGCATCAACACCAGTCAGACGCATCAGAGGTTCCGGAACCAAGAAGGGTGTCTGCCGGGCGGCCGCCGACGCCTGATCGAGGACCCGGGTGGGTCTTAATGGGGGCGTCCAGGCCCCTGGACGCCCCCATCTTTTAATTTATTTTATTATTTTCTCAGGGCCCAAAACTAAATAAAAAATATATATATTAATGGAGGCGTCCAGGCCCTGGACGCCTCCATAAAAACAAAAATAAAAAATATTTAAAATGCCAGTTGGCATAAAAAACAAAAAAATAAATAAAATATATATATTAATGGAGGCGTCCAGGCCCCTGGACGCCTCCATAAAAACAAATAAAAAAATAAAAATGCCAGCCTTGGCATAAAAGACAAAGAAAAATAAAAATAATATATTTTGGAGGCGTCCAGGCCCCTGGACGCCTCCATCAACTCCCTCACGGGCGCCGGCCACCGAACGACGGTTTGTCGTGTGTGAAAAAATCCAAATTTAGAGACGTCCAGTCAGCTGGACGCGCCCATTTCTGAATCACGAGGCGCCGCTCACAAAACCACGCGTTGTGCCAAACCGCGTGCGGCCGTCGTCGGTTTTCGGTGGACCTGTTAGAGGCGTCCGGGACCCTGGACGCCTCCACAAAAGTATTCCAAAAAAATCAATAAAAATAGAATAAAATATTATTTCGGCCCTGATGGAGGTGTCCAGGGTCCTGGACGCCTCCACCCTCCGGAGCTCTATAAATAGAGGCCCACCCCCTCAGTTCTAGGGGAGCTACGAAGTGATCCGATAGGCTGCCGGAGCCCAGAGGCTACGGAGTCATTTTCTAACCCGTGGGTCTTTTGTAGGTGGAGGTTCTGCCGGCTTCTCGGGTGCTCACGCTCGCGAGAGGAAGGTCGTCTTCATCCACCGCGCTTCCACGTCGTCCCCACGCTGCCGGAGCTCCGCCGGATTTCACCCTCGGCTCATCCAATAAGCCTTTTCTTCCCTTTTTCTCATAGTTCTTTACATTCATCATATTGCATCCTCTATCCCCCTTCACAAGGGCGCCTCTTCTCTTATACTTCTTGCATCCATCATCTCATTTTCCTCCTACTCGAGTCCGAGAGGGGTTTAAAAGATAACACCAACCAGGTGTGTGTCTTGCCATCATTTCGTTATTTTTATCGCAAGGATTTGAATACTACACCTCCATCTTTCTAATCCACTTGTCATTTGTTTGTCGTTGTTTTGCAAGGGTAGCCGAGGAAAGCCCTCTCCGTCGGCCGGCCGGAAGGAGAGGAAGAAGCAACCCGCCATCTCCCGCTCTTGAGGTAGGCGCGATCACCTTCTTATTTTGGGGTCTTTCGGCCCCTGGCGATCACATCTTTTCATCGAGGCCGCGGCGAGTCACTTCCCCAATGGCCGTTTAAATTTCTGTTCCTATATTCTCTTTATATTTGTTATATTCTGCTTATATCATCGAGGCCGCGGCGAGTCACTTCCCCAATGGCCGTTTAAATTTCGTTCCTATATCTCTATATTCTTTTATATTCTGCTATATCATCGAGGCCGCGGCGAGTCACTTCCCCAATGGCCGTTTAAATTTCCGTTCTTATATTCTCTTATATTCTGTTATATTCTGCTCTTATCATCGAGGCCGCGGCGAGTCACTTCCCCAATGGCCGTTTAAATTCCCGCTCTTTGTATTCTCTTATATTCTGTCATCTTATTATCTGCTCATATTCTCGAGGCCGCGGCGAGTCACTTCCCCAATGGCCGTTTCAATTCTTGTTATTTAATTTTTGCACCATTCCCGTCCCCCCGAGGCTGCGGCGAGTCACTTCCCGCGATGGCCGTTTAAACCCCATATTTTGCTATATCACACTTGTCCCGCTCGCCCCGCCGGAGCAATCTCCCGTGGTGGCCCCTTCTCTCTCTTCTCTTATTTCTGTGTTGCAGCAAACAAACACCAAAAAGAAAGAAAAGAGGAGCCCGCGCGCGCTCCGCGTCCTCTCCGCTCTTCCCCGAACCGCGTGACGTCGCTCACACCTGCCTGTGGGCATAGTAGACGAGATGCTCGTAGGCGCAACATATGACGTCAGTGGATGCGGCTGGATGTTCTTCTAGTGAAAGGTAGTCTAGTCACGTGGCACGTGGGTCTTCGCAGTTCTCTCCGCGTTTCTTGTGCGCCGTGACCTTCCGGGTTAGCCCTCTCGTGGCTGTACTCGAGGTTAGTGTCCTGTCGTATGCATGACGTTCTAGTCATGTGTGGGGCAGTGTGCACAACGTTCTAGTTGTGTCGTCGGTGTATGCGTCTGTCTAGGTTTTTCCTAGGTTGCTTTGTCTGTTTTGCAGGTCCCTTGCGGCATTAACAGTTCGGCAACTCCTGACTTCGTCAGCTTGGAGTCGCCTTCCTATTGCTGCTAGAGTAGTTTGGGGTGCTGAGGTTAGTTTGGCAGCCGCTTGTCTGGTACAACTTTTTCCCTTTTCTTTTAGCTGTTCCTACCCCTTCCGTTCTAGTTTTCTTTTACTGCTTTCTAGAGTAGTTTTACAGCTTGGTAGTGGTAGCTTTCCCTGCTTTACTACTACTGTTGTTTTTGCTGTTGTTCCGTGTTACTGCATATTTTTCAGTGGGGATCCGTGTGACCCCTACTGGACCAATGACACGAGGCTCACCCCTATTTTTCAGGTGGGTGGCGTCGTTCTACTTCCGCGGTTCCTGGTGTGCGTGTTCGTTGCTGCCGGCTGGTACCTTCGTCAGGCTTCCCCCGACTTTCTGGGTACGTCTTTCTTTTCTGTTGACTGTACTGCTAGACTTACTGTCTTTTGCGTTGGACTTGACTCTGGTATAATTGTTAAATTGAAATTGTTAATTAAAAAGTAATTTTATTTCTACTACTTTAGCAAACCTGTTTAATGAAATATTATTGCTTACTGTTATATCTCTGTGGCTTCAATGTACTCTACACATACCATTTTTCCTTCGGAGCTTTACCGCTCTTTTGAGGCCTCGCGGGTTCCTAGTGGTATCGGGTCTACTCGGTAGTCCTATCGGGTATATCCGGTATCCGGGATTCAGGTCGTCACAGCTGGTATCAGAGCAGTGTTCTGAGATGTTCGGAGTTATTTTCTGAACTATCAGAGCGTTGTTGTGTGAAGTACATGGGAATCCGAGATATACACTTACTAGAGTCTTGAAAGTCCTGTACAGTCGGCCAGCTGAAGGCTGGTGGAATTTGATGGCATTAGGTTTGCGATTCCTTGTCGCTTTATTTTCCGCGTGTTGTCTTGTGCGTGCTGTTCTAAGCACTGTACGAGATGGTTCTGCTCTCGTCAGGATGTGACGAGGTGCTTCTTTTTCATCATGGTGTTCGTCTCGATCATGTTGTGCTTGGCAGTATTCGCCGGAAGGCTCGAATCTGTGGTACATTGTTCGAGATCTTTTCCGCGATTGGTTCAGGTGGCTGGTGACTCGTGACGTTGGTGAGATGACCGTACACGTTCTTACGTTGTTTTGGTCATCCCAGCTTAAGTCTCTTCAGCTCCTGATGCGTTTCACTTTTGTTGAAGTGCTCGATTAGATTCCTTCGATTGAGAAGTTGCTCGAGCGAGCCTAGGATTTCCCTTCTTGGTGAGCTTCTGTTTGTGAGCTTGATGCTTCTCATCCCGTTTGGTGGAGTCTTTTCGAGGTAAGCTTTGGAATTGATGCCTTAGTGATGCCTTTGTCCTGTGTCTGCTTATGTGTGGACAGCGTTTATTCTGAGCCTGATCTGCTCCTCGTCTTACGGTTGCTTGGCTTTGGACCTAATCTCTGTGTCAAGAGCTGTGGTGTACCGTGTTTCGTCGTGCCGTGTCCAGCGGCCGATGTGTTGTGAAGGCTTGTTTATTGTTTCAGGACGTAATGATAAGCTGAGATTAGCATTTTTCCTTGGGCTTTGTGCTGACGCTGGTACTCCTCTTCCTTGCACTTAGGCTTCTTGTGATCAGTTGCTCGCAAGATCAGTACTCGTGGCGTGTTACATTGTGATTTTTATGAATTACGATGGCGCCGTGTGTGTGCTGAGATGTGGATATCGAGATATTCCCCGTTGCCTGTGTGCATTATTTGAGTGCACAGCGGAAGCGTGTGGGCTGATTTCCCACCGGTCGAGAGAATTGTTCTTTCTCGATGTGACTTCATCTTGGCTTCCTGTGCCTTGATGTTGTCTGTTGCCGTGCTGTTGCTGGAGTTATTATGGTGTTGGCATTGGCATTTGTGAGTGTTGGGAAGTCTGTCGGCATTCTTGCTGATTGAGTACCCTCTACTGCTATACAATCCTCTCTTGGGTGCTGTGCTCTCAGGGTGTGATCGTGGTCCTTGAGGTGCTTTCCCCAAGATTGTCGTTTTAGTTGTCGTGGGTCTTTCTTGGTGAGCTGCTAGATGTATGACTCGTTCCTTGTGGTCATATGGTCAGCTGTCCTTGTGCCTTGATGTGACCTAGCTTGCAGTTGTGTTCCGTGGTTCTGTGTTCAGTATGGAGCCGGAATTCTACAAGTGATGTTGTTGTTGTCGTCTTATCGCTGTTTCTCTATGATTTTGTGTCTCTGTCTTGGACCATGGTCTTGTCAGTTAGCTTTGCTACACTCTTCTCTCCTGTTAGAGTTAGCTTGCGACTCGATCGGATGTAATGTCTGACTGAGGACTGACTTGATTGTATTGGTGGTCCGATACTGCTGTTGCTTTCGTTGTTTCTGTGTCTCCATGAATCTATCGTTGGCGTCCTGTGTGCCAGGTGTTCCCTGCTGCCTTTGGCACTAGAGCCAATGATGTTGTCGAGCTGTCAGCTGTGAGGATTTTGCCTCCTTGTTGTAAGCTGATACTCGCCGTGTCTGTCGTTTCGTTTCCTCGGTATCTGTTGTCGTGGCAGTCGTGTCTCCTTCTCTGTGAGACGTAAGCGACGTTGCCCTGTTTCGGAGGTGTCAGACCTATGTTCACTTGTGTCGTGCTTGATCCAGAGCGTGTACTTGTGCTTATAGTCTGACTGTGTTCCTCTGAGCTGTGTTCTCGTGATTTGTGTTACTTTCGTGTTCGTGTTGTCGGGTTGTTCTTCCCTGCTTCTTCCTTCTTGCTAGTCCTTAAATTTTGAGGATGAAATTTCTTGAAGGAGGGGAGGATGTAACATCTTGGATTCTTAATGCGTCTTTTCGGACCTTTATTAGGTCTTTCGGATCCTTTTTGGAGAGTTTCGGATCGCTTTTGTAGCTCCCGAGTTGAGTTTTACGATCTGTGTAGGTTTTTCTCTCGTACTAGTTACGGAACCCTACGGTGAGTGTAGTTCTCAGTTCATCGACTCGTGGGTGATACAGTTGCGATGTACTCTTTGCGACGACCATTTCTACTATTTTTACATATTTTTCTGAATTAGTCCAATTTCGGGCTAATTATCAGATTTTCGAAAATTAGGAAAATTCATAATTTCTTTTCCTTTTTCTTTTCCTTTCCACTCTCATCCTTCTCATTTTCGCCGCGACCCTCTCTCTCTCCCATTTTCTCTCCTCTCTCGTCGTTCCGGCTCCGGCTGCAGACGGAGGAGGCACGTGGGCGAGGTGGCGACGGCGTGGGGATAGTCGGCTGCGCGATGGGACGAGGATCGGATTGGTTTTGGCGCGATCCCGAACGGTGGATTCAAAGCCGGCGGTTGAGTTCGCGTTGTGGTTTTCGGCGTGGTTTAGTCACCTCGGCGCTCGGTTTCTTCAGTGGAGGTAGGGAGATGGATCGCCACTTCCTCCTGCACGTTTTCCCTGCTTCTGTGCGTGGTTTGGTGCTCAGATGGGCTAGATCGGGCCAGTTCTAGCAAAACCGTCATTTTGAGGTTTGTAGGGTTCGCCAAAAAATGGCAACCATTTTTAGTCTAATTAGTGTCAAAATGACCGCAGGGATGTCTGGATCCCATTCATGTAAGTTTCGTAGTGTTTAGTCGTCATTCGGGGCCGGTAGGAGTCCGGGAACCTCGGTGACTCGTTTAGGGTCGATTCGTCGGAATTGCCCCAATCTCGCGATTCAATGCGTGCATGTACACTTTTTAGCTTCCAGAAGTTATTTTTCATCGTGTGGCTTTGTTTCCCCTGCGCTTCGGCGTGAATGGGGCGTGGAACGGGCCGATTCGGCTTTTCCACTATTTTGCCCGTCGTGACGGTGTAGCGGTCGTCCCAGAGATCATCACAGTCTCTCACGGCCCTACGATAGACCGCCACAGCCGTTGGTCGTGTTGGATCTTTCGAGGCTGGGTGAGCGTGACGGCCCATCCTTGGACCGTCACACACCTCCGACGCCCTTATGCTGGTGCGTCACAGCCTAGTTGTTTCTCGAAGTTTGGGTTAGTCGGTCCGCTCTAACGGCCTTGCCTTAGACCGCCAGAGCACTATGACGCGCCTTCCTTAGGCCGTCACAGCTCGTTTGACCGAATTTGACTAATTAAGTCGATTTCTCTGACGGCCCATCCTTTGTGCGTCAGAGCCTTGTAACGCGCCTTCCTTAGGCCGTTACATGTTGTTTGACCGTGTTTGACTGGCTATGTCGGTTGGCTCTAACGGCCCAACCTCCATGCGCCAGGGTGCTGTGACGCGTCCATATTGGACCGTCACATGCTGTTTGTTCGAACCTTAGGCTTAGGTCCGTTGGCCCTGATAGCCCAATCTCGGTGCGTCAGAGTCGTGTAACGCACCTATATTTGGCCGTTACATGTTTTGTCTGTTTTAGGTGTTTGAGTAGGGCGGTGTCTATGACGGCTCATCCCTCGACCGTCACACCACTGTAGCGCGTCTCCATTCGACCGCCACAGTCCTGTCTCCTCTAGAGTGTAACGGCTCACCCTTAGACCGTCACCTCCGTGTAGCGGTCTAAAGGTGGAGCGTTACAGCCCTAGAGTCCTGATTTCCACTGTTTTGGTTTCTTCTTGTCTTGGCTTGTCCCTATGGTCTGCCTGCTTTCCCGTGGATGTCATCTGACATCCTATGAAGGTCAAGACTACGTTATAAGGCAGCCAAGAGTCTTCTTGCTTGTTATTGTCTAGTTCCGGTCAACCCGGGGTTACCCAATGGTTGATAGGTAACCTTGTGTGTCTCGACGGTTCTGTCCAGTTCGAGACATGGTTCTGGATACCTCGAGGTGTCATCCTACCTCGTTCTGCCTGTCCAGGTGTGATGAGGGTCCTCGGCGTTCCCTCAGGTCTCCGCGTGTCGTTTCCTTCGACAACGTCGTTTTCTCTGGCTTAGGATTAGATCGATTGGCGGCTTGTTCTGCTGTCTGTGACGATCTTGCCTCTGAGTCGTCTGACTCAAGGATCGTTACGTGAGTAGGTCTAGTTGCTTGGCCCTGAGTCTGTCGGTAGTGGTTGTGCTGCCATTGGTGCTTCGAAGTACGTGTGATAGTGCTCTCTTGCCTGTCTGTACTTCTGCACTCATGTTTTGAGTCTCCGTGTCTTGTGAGCCTTCATTAGTCGTAGCCTTACGTCACGTTACGGCGTGACGGCTCTTGTAGCGGGGCACTTTCCCGATTTATGATTCTTAAGCTAGTTCTGTGGGCTCACGGTCCAACCGTAGCGTCCTTCGGTGGGGGAATACTAGCTAGAGGCCTGGTTTAGGCAGTGGGCCAGTGTGTGCACACGTGGTCAGGGGCTTTGGACTTAAGTCGACGGACGTAACCCTGACTAGTCACTCGCGATCGTGGTTACTGTTCTGGTTCTAACAGTGTCTTAGTCTCTGCCTGCCTGTGGGCATAGTAGACGAGATGCTCGTAGGCGCAGCATAAGACGTCAGTGGACGCGGTTGGCTGTTCTTCTAGTGAAAGGTACTCTAGTCACGTGGCACGTGGCTCTTCACAGTTCTCTCCGCGTTTCTTGTGCGTCGTGACCTTCCGGGTTAGCCCTCTCGTGGCTGTACTCGAGGTCAGTGTCCTGTCGTATGCATGACGTTCTAGTCATGTGTGGGGTAGTGTGCACGACGTTCTAGTCGTGTCGTCGGTGTTGTTGGAGTTAGATGGAAGGCTCTATCACCACAGGATGTGGATCTAGAGGGGGGGGTGAATAGATCAACTGGCTATTTAAAAATTATGCCTAGAATCAAATGCGGAATTAGAAGAACAGTAGACGAACACAACCAATGCACTGAAAGAAACACACAAGAGGCACAAGGCTTTTAGGTGGTTCGGTCAATCCGACCTACGTCCACCCCACATTCAACTCGAATGTGGATTACTGCTGATACACAGCTTCAAACCGCTGGGCTTTACAGCTTGCCAACAACAGCTGGGGCTTACAGCTTATCCCGACCAGAGGAACACCCTCTGCAACAGCTGAGCATCACAGCTTGCTCTGCTGGGCACTACAGCTTAGCCGACCAGAGGAACGCCTCTGCAACCCGCTGCCTCACAGCTTGAAACCGCTGACTAACAGCTTGATCGAGCAAGAGTTTTCAAAAGAAAATAACAAAGACTGAAAAGCGAACGAAACATACAATCGAATGGAAGAAAGCCAAAAACGACTGTAGCTCAAGGTTGAGCAATATCAGCTCTAGTAACTGGACCAAGAGACTGATTCACAAACTCTCACGATAACTCTCTCAACTCATCTCTCTTCTTCTTCTTCTCTCCTTTTCTTCTTCTCTGCTTTTCTTCTTCTCTGCTTTTCTTCCTCTCACAGTGGATCTCGGTGGCTGCTTGTTTCAGACTGGATGTATATACTTCGCCAACTTCGATCAGCCTCTATAGAAGATGAAGACTGATATTTATAACAGCAGCATCTGGATTAAGGGCGCGTGGCTTCCACGTTTTCCCGCCCAAAGAATTCTCCAGATTCGAGATGCTTCCATCCACGTGGCAGCATCTGGTCACCTTGTCCTCCTGGGATCACGAGCCATGTCAGGAATCTCAGTAGAGAATCCCTGTCAGACAGAGTATCGGATGATCAGGTTAAAGAATAACTCTGTATAGACTTTATATAAGTGAAAGCTATGTACAGACTTGCTGTATGAAAATGCAATGAGTAGACTTCACAAATGAAGATGCAATGTACATACTTGCAATGTGAAGGAGTTGATTGTGTAGGCTTCACGATGTGAAGACTTATCAACAAATGACTGTACAGACTTGACCAAAAGCCTAAGACACTAACGAGGACACTGGACTGACACCAACTCAAAGACGAAAGACAACACTGACACGAAGTGTAATATCCCGGACCTTTCGGATCCTTCTTCATGGGTCCCGGATCTAGTTTTCGGAGTGTCCGGCTCCGTTGTGTCCGAAATTTCGTTTCGGACATCTTTCGTGTTCGGATCGGCGCGATCCGGAGTCGTTTCGGAGGCCCGGAGGCGTTCCGCGGCTTTTTCCGCGTGTGTTTTCCGATTCCCGGTGTGTGTTTCGGCTTTTCTCTTCGGACGCTCGTTGCGCGTGAACCGGGCTGTTCACACGGACACGAGTGGTACCGTTGCGATCGGTGCGTTCCGAGGATCGCGGGGGTGTGATTTCCTAATTTTTGGAATTTTACGGATTTTCTGGGTTTTTTCTATAAAACCCTTTTTCTTTTCTCTCCCCCCCCACCATCTTCTTCTTCCTCTCTTCTTCTTCCTTCTTCCTCCTCTACCGTGTCTCCCTCCCTCTCCCTCTCTTCCTCCCGGCTGGCCACGGCGAGCTCCCCTCCGGCTGCAGACGGCGGCGGGGCGACGGCGCGGTGACGTGGGCGGCGGCGAGGCGGTCGTGGGGGCGTGCGGCGAGCGTGGGAAGCTTAAGGAAGAACGAGGGTTTTCAAGCGTTCTTCGCGATTCGTGGACGATCCGGCGGAGCATTCGCTCCATTGAGGTAGGGTGACGTTCCCTAGCTCTTTGCCGTTCTTTTCCGTGGTTCGTAGGCCGCGGGGAGGCCGAGAGAGGCATGTTTGGGCATTTTTGGGGTTTTTCCATGTTTTGGGGTGAGCCGCCCGATCTATGGTTTTAGCCCATGATTCTATGTTTTGGTGGCTTAGATGCATGCTAGGGGTCCCCAGGGGTCTTCCCCCTTGTTTTCCCCCTCTCCGGTGGAGGTACGGGGGCGTGGTTGGTGTTTTTGGGGTTTTCCCGCCGTAGCGTGCTCTGGGGCAAGCGACGGTCACTCCAGTGACCGTCACATGCTTGTAACGCCCCTAGAGGGGTGCGTTACTTCCCTGGGTGTTGGCCTTTGGGGTCGAGGGCTGTAACGGTCCTGCGACTGGCCGCCGTTTGCTAGTGACGCCCCTGGGCTGGGCCGTCACATGCGTTTCGACCGTTGGTTTTTGACCGTTAGGGGTCAGGCCATGTAACGCACCGAGATAGGCGCGTTACATGCGTGTAACGCACTGGGGCAGGAGCGTTACTTCCTGTTGTCCCCCATGTGGATGGGCCAAGCGACGCACTGGGCCCAGCGCGTTACTTACAAGCGACGCGCTGGGGCAGGCGCGTCACTTCCCTTTCCATCCCGAGCGTGAGGGCCATGCGACGCGCTGGTCTAGGTGCGTCACATGCGAGTAACGCACGGAGCCCGACGCGTTGCTTGCAAGCGACGCGCCAGGGTAAGCGCGTTACTTTCCCTGTGGTTTTGGAGGGTGTGGGGCGCCGTGTGACGGCCTGTCTCAGGCGCGTTACTTTCAAGCGACGCACTGGAGCAGGCGCGTCACTTCCCCTACCCCTCTGGCCGTGTGACGGTCTGCCTTAGACCGCCATTTGTAAGTGACGGCCCTAGAGTGGACCGCCATTTGGCTGTGACGGTCCAGGGTCGGACCGCCACTTCCTGTGTTGCCCCATGAGGGTGGCAACCTCGCTTTTCTCCGACCGTGGTCTCCGTGCGACGGGACTAGTGCGTGGGGTGATTCCCACACGTTGTCGGGCTTGGGCGTTGTTTTCCGTGACTTGAGAGTCTACTCCTTCAGTGACCCTCCACTAGTCGTAGCCTACTAGTACGCGTGTGCTAGTCGCACCAGGGAGTGGTGTACGGGCTGACCTTTTGAGACGGTTTGTGGACCGGTTACCGTTGGGCCCCACGTCTTGCAGCCAGAGTCCGGCTGAGGGGAAAACCGGTCAGAGGGCCAGACCAGGGACGCGCGGTCTGTGTGTGCACACGTGGTTGGGGGCGGTTGGACCCACGTCGACGGGCGTGACCCCAGCTAGTCACTTGTTGTGGTTACTTGTACGGTGTTCGCGCCTCGGGTAGGACCTACCATGTCAGGCGGTTCACCTGCGGTGCGGTGTAAGACGTCAGGGGACGCTACCGGCTGTGCTTCTAGTGGGTGGTACTCCTGTTGAGTACGGAGTGTCAGACTGTCAGTCGTGTGTTTCCGACCTTCGGGTTTTGACGGTTCGACCGTTGAGTTTCGGTCTTCTCGTACCGTGGCACGTGTGTCGGTTTGCGTGCCGTAGGGTCTAGTTCTGTAGAGTACAGGGCTTTCCTTTCCGAGGTACTTTCCTACCGCTAGAGTAGTGGTTTCTCGTTTTTCGAGGTAGGGTTCGAGTGATCCCTACTGAGTCTTGTTCCGAGACTCATTCCCTGCGTGTTTTCACCGTGTTTCAGGTGAGGCGCCACCTTCGGGGAGCGCGTCAGGAGCGCAGCGGAAGCGTGGTGCGGGTGTCCAGAGGTAGTGCCAGAGGTCAGAGCCGGGGGATGCCCCGTGTAGCTGTACTTTTCTTTCTTGTCACTGTACTAGTCGTGGACTACTGTTGCTGTTGTTGTTATTTTATTGTGGACCATGTAAAATGTTAAATTCATTTCCTGCTTAATATTTTAACTGTTTAATTTCTGCAATTATTTGTGATACTTGTGTAGTTTCCACACCATCCTTTTAACCCTTCCGAGTCTTCGGACTCGTGGGTGGCGGTCCGAGTCTCGGGTTATCGGGCCTTCCCGGTAATCGGATTCTCGGGTCGTTACACGAAGTGTAGTTACAAAATAGGAAGGACACGAGGTCTTAGGAAAAACAACACGAAGACAGAAATAGCAAAGAAGACTCAGACGCAGAGACAGCACGAAGTGAAACGAGAACGACACGAAGTGCAGTAGTGACAGAAACACACACTACACAGAGAACGACACGAAGTGGCACAGAAAACAACACGAGGTGAAGTCACAAAGCGACAAAGACACGAGGTGCAGGAAACACGACACGAAGACATGAAACAACACGGAGATGAAACAGTAACCGACACGAGTTGAAAACAACACGAAGACGAAAACTGAAATCGACACGGAGTGTGGTTAAAGCGAGAAAGACACGAAGTCTAAAGCGAAAAACCAACACGAAGACAGAATACAAAGAAACGACTCGAAGTTAGGACAACACTAGGAGAAGACTGCACAAAGTGAAAACAACACGAAGACAGAAGATGCCACGGCTATTACGACACGTGATGAAGCAGTGGGACCAGAAAGAAACGACACGAGGAACAATAGTAAGTGACACGAAGACACAATAAAGGGAACGACACGAAGACATTGGATGCAACAGTGCAATGTCTAGACTTGAAAAACAAAGCAAACGGCTGTACAGACTTGAAGATGTGAAGCCAATGTACAGACTTTGAAGAACAGTCTGATGTACAGACTTCACGCGTTGACGCTGTACACACTTCCAATGAAGTGCGTTGACGCTGTGCACACTTAACCAATTCAGTGTATAGACTTATGACAGTGAGAATTGCATACAGCAGTGAACTAAATGCAAAGAACACATAGTCAATCTGATAGAACAATTTCATCAAAACATAAACAGTGTTGCCAATTCATCAAAACAATGTGTTGCCATATGAAGTAGAGTTACATGTCAACACCATCAACACATAGGAGTCACAACAATCTCCCCCTTTTTGATGATGGCAACCCCCTATTATGTAGAGTAGCAACATCCTGTCATACAGATGCATTTTTGATGAAAGACATGATTTGTTATTCAGATTGTTATGTAGATGCATGTAGATGCTATGAATGACATGCTGCATCACAACAATAAAAATTTCCCCTTTGCCAAATCATGCTCTAATACACTCCTCCTGAATCAGAATTCAGACAATATTCTCCCCCTTTGCCATCAACAAATAGGAGGGAAAGTGAAGAGAAGAGAAAGAAAGGTCAGCTGACTGGCATTCTTGGCAAGTAGTTCAGAAATTAAGCAACTAAAGCACATAACCTTCAGTCATATGAACTGAGAAATGGCTTAGAAATTGAATTTCTGGTTTAAAAGTTATAAAAATGAAAGTTCATGCACTACATTCATGGGATAAGGTTGATGTTCATGATAAAACAATAAACCAGAGTCATATGGACATGAGAGATTCAGTTTCAAAATATCTTACTTTAATAGACTCAGTAAAATGTGTTAAGAGAAGCCAGGGCATGTATTGAAATTAAACAATTGACATCCATGAAATTTCTTTTAAGGAACAGCATTTTCAATATTGTTTCATTTAGGGCATTCAGGTACCAAAAGTCTTTTTACGTAAGGGTATACGTTTATCAGACGCCAATACCCCTAGATACTCAACATGATGGACCATCTTGCCTATGATCAAATTCAATAGAATTGATTGACACCTTTTTTTATGTGAGGGTACACGTTTATCAGACGTCAGTTACCCCCAGGTACTCAGTGAAAACAACCTACTGTTTTGATCATTTTATTTAGAGATAGCTGATACACCTCATGACATGAGTGGTGTCCACTTCTTTGATGGATCACTCAGTTTCTCAGTGATTTACCAGTCATTGCTCTGTCAATGCTATTTCTCAATTGATTTTTAATGTTTTTCAATATCTTTCGTAGCTGTCCTTTATTTGTTTCAGAATGACTTGTTTAAGGACAATACACATACTTAGCTTCTCTAACATGATTTCAGATGAGTTTTCAGATTTCAGATATAATCAGCTTTGTCTGACATGAAATAAGATAAGGGTTGAGAGCTTTATCAATTTTCAGCATCCTTATTTACTGATTGTAGTCTTTCAACTCTGAAGATTATAAATTTTAAACCATTAAGTCAGTCTTTAAGCAATTAAGGTTCTTATGAAAGAAGAAATATGTTTTCTATGGCTTAATATTAGAACTGACTCAAAGATTGCCATATTGTCAGACTCAAACATTCAGAGTCAAGAATTGAATAGACGCAGCAATTCACCTCGAAATTCTGACAAGACTCCCCCTGACTATATGCATGCGATTTTGCAAAAGATGACAAATCAGATGATTTTTGAAGTTCATGCTTAATCAGACTATCTTATCGTGCAGTATGACCCATGCAGAAATATAGACATATCATGCATCTAGACATATGTATGCAATGATGATCATGAGTGCAATAAAAGATATGAGAGTCATGCATTATCACAAGTCTGTTGTACAATGTTTATTCAATCTATCAACAGCAAGTCCAAATCAGAAATTTACTCAAAGCAGCTCAAAAAATTTATTCAAGTCAACAGAGAGTTCATTCATTATGTTGAAATTTACACAAGCCAAGTTCTCTTCTAAAAAATTAAAAATTTTCATTTCCAAGTGGCTTAGTAAAGATATCAGCAACTTGTTTGTCTGTTTCAATGAAGTCCAGTTCAATTTCCTTTTTGTTCACAGCATCTCTTAGAAAGTGATGTTTTATTTCTATGTGCTTAGTCCTAGAATGATGAACAGAATTTTTAGCAAGGCATATGGCACTAGTATTATCACATAGAATTGGAATACATTCCAATTTTATCTGATAATCATCTAGTTGGTGCTTAATCCAAAGTACTTGAGCGGCACAATTACCTGCTGCAACATATTCAGCTTCAGCTGTAGACAAGGATACAGTGTGTTGCTTCTTAGATGCCCAAGATACTAGACAGCCACCAAGGAATTGACAGTAGCCACTAGTGCTTTTTCTATCTACTCGACACCCAGCATAATCAGTATCAGTGTAGGCTAGAAGCTCTAACTCACACCTAGCAGGATGCCATAATCCTAGCTCCTGGGTGCCTAGCAGATATCTAAAAATCCTTTTCACAGCTTTAAAATGATTTTCCCTAGGACTGGCCTGAAACCTAGCACATAATCCTACAGCGAATTGAATATCAGGCCTAGATGCTGTTAAGTAGAGAAGGGATCCGATCATACCTCTGTATAATTTCTGGTCAAATGGGTTACCTTTAGTGTCTTCATCCAATCTTGTAGAAGTACCCATTGGAGAAGCTATCTCTTTAAGGTTATCCATCTTGTATTTCTTGAGTAGAACCCTTGTGTACTTGGACTGAGTGATAAACATTCCATCCTTTGTTTGTGTGACCTGCAGTCCAAGAAACAATTTGAGCTCACCCATTGAGCTCATTTCAAACTCATTAGTCATTGTTTCAGAAAATTCCTCACACAATTTGGGGTTAGTTGACCCAAAAATGATATCATCCACATAAATCTGTACAATAAGAATTTCAGAGTGACTCACCTTTGTAAACAAGGTCTGATCAACTACTCCTCTAGTGAAATTTTGATCAGTGAGGAACTTGCTCAACCTGTCGTACCAAGCTCTGGGAGCTTGCTTAAGACCATAGAGAGCTTTATTTAATTTGTAAACATGATTAGGGAAATCTAGACATTCAAATCCAGGGGGCTGTCTAACATAGACATCCTCATTAATTTCCCCATTCAAGAATGTAGATTTTACATCCATTTGCTGGAGGATTATACCTAGGGAACATGCATAAGCTAATAAAATTCTAACAGCTTCTAATCTGGCTACAGGGGCAAATGACTCTTCAAAGTCAATACCAAACTCCTGGTTGTACCCCTGAGCAACAAGTCTGGCTTTATTTTTAACAATATTCCCTAATTCATCAGATTTATTCCTGAAGACCCACCTAGTCCCTATGACTGTTCCATGATCAGGAGGTGGGACCAAGTTCCACACCTTGTTCCTGTCGAACTGATTAAGCTCCTCATGCATGGCATTAATCCAATGCATATCATTGAGGGCACAGTCAATGGACTTGGGTTCAATTTGAGAGACAAAAGCATATGCATTTAGTTCATGTTGAATTCTCAGGAGACCTCTAGTCCTAGGGGGGTCATGTAGATTTCCAATTATATTATCTACAGGATGATCTTTAAGATATCCAATGTTTACAATTGAATTGTCATGTCTTTGATTTACCTCCCCCTGAACTGTAGACTCCTCTTCATTAAGTTCTGTATGTCCTTCTTCATCTTTTGAATTATCTTCAGGATCTCCTTCCTTCAAGATTCCACCATTGTCTTCATTCCTGCATTGACCAACGTTAGAATTTACCAAGGATTCATCAAAAATTATGTGTGGAGATTCTTCAACAGTTTTAGAGTTCAAATTGTACACTCTATATGCTCGTGTGTTTTCAGAATAACCAAGAAAGATTCCTGGTTCACCTTTAGGTTCAAATTTATCAAGGTCTCTTTTATCATTTATATGAATAAAACATTTGTAGCCAAAAACCTTGAAATGAGCAATAGAAGGTTTCTTACCCTTTAAGATCTCATATGGTGTTTGCTGGGTAGAAGGTCTTACCATGACTCTGTTAATTACATAACAGGCAGTGTTCACTGCTTCAGCCCAAAATTTTCTTGGTAGACCACCTTCAGTAAGAAGTGTACGACCCATCTCCACTAGGGTTCTGTTCCTTCTCTCCACAACCCCATTCTGCTCAGGTGTCCTTGGTGAGGAGAATCTATGGTTGATTCCATTTGACCTGCAGAGTTCATCAAACTGTGAGTTTTCAAACTCACCTCCATGATCAGTCAAAATATTTTCAATTTTTTGATTTGCTTTAACATAGAACTCCTGAAATTCTGAGAAAGCATCACTCTTATTAGATAAGAAATAAACCCAAGTATACCTAGAAAAGTCATCTACCATGACAAACCCATACCTCCTTCCTGATAAGCTGACAGATCTGGTTGGCCCAAAGAGATCCATGTGTATCAGCTCATAGGGTTTGGAAGACAGATTTTCAGTTCTAGACTTAAATGACTTTCTAGTTATCTTTGATTGAGTGCATGCATCACAGAATTTATTTTCTTTCTTGAAGGAAATTTCAGGAAGTCCTTTAACCATGCTATGCTTGTTTAGTTTATGCAAAATGGTATAACTAGCATGGCCTAACCTACGATGCCATAAAAATGCTAAATCTTCTCTATTGGCAGTAAGACATAGGTTAGAATGCTGAATATCATCTAGATCTATCATGTATGTGTTATTTATTCTTTTTCCAGAGAATTTTATAATTTCTGAATCAGGTTCAAAAACCTTGCAGCATTGAGAATCAAATAAAACCTTATGACCCTTATCACACAACTGGCTGATGCTAAGTAAATTGTAAGCTAACCCTTCAACCAGCATAACATCATCAATGCAGCAGGTAGAACACTTACCTACCTTACCTGATCTAATGATCCTACCCTTTGTGTTGCTTCCAAAGGTGACAAGGCCTCCTAGCTTTTCAGTTAGCATGCAAAACTTGGCCTTATCTCCTGTCATATGTCTGGAGCAGCCACTGTCCAAGTACCACAAGTTGCTCTTGGCTGCCAGGCATACCTGCATACACAATTAGGGCAAAGAGTTTGGAACCCAAGTCTGATTGGGCTCCAATGCAGATGAAGTGCAAGTAAAGAAAGAAAGCATGGTTTTGAGAATCCACATTTGTTTGAAGCAGTTCTGTTCAGTGGATTTTCCAGATTTCTTTTTGTTTTGCTTTTTCTTGTTGACTTTCTTCTTATATGCACCAACAGAATTATTCACAGAATTTTTGTTATTGTGCCAATGCTTCGGCCAAGTTGCATTCATAAAGTTTTGACCATGGTAGTTTCTGGGCTGGCTGTGGAAATGTTGGTAATTTCTAGGCATCCGACTACCATACCTATTTTCCCAATTTCTGACATAGGGTCTGTAAAAGTGTGTAGGTTGATGAACATACCCTGTATACATCCCTTGAGTTCTAGTCCACCCATGCCCATTAGGATAAATTGGCTGTGTGGGGTAGTAAAACTGAACTCTAGGTGGATTGAATTGGTTGGGCTGACTTCTGAAAATATTTTGTCTTCCCTGCACCCTTGACCCTGCTGACCTATTCATAGGTTTTGGTTGGGTCCTTTTCTGTGATGATGGTGGTGAAGACCTTTTGACATTGACATAGGGTTTTTTTACCTGAACAGGCTGACCCCTAACCTTGGGTTGAGCACTAGAGCTAGGTTTGGAAGTCCCAATTCTACTAGGCTCACCTACTTTCTGTTTGCCCTTCTCCTTTGCATTTAGCCTTTTCAGATTCAAATTTTTCTTTACAGCATTATTAGAATTCATGTTGATCAGAGGTCCTTTCTCCTTTTGTGCAACAAAGGAAATAGTTTTCATTCCAAAGCTTTTGGTTGCACTAGAGTTGAATCCTAGGCCCTCTCTTCTGAAGTTTACCTTTGACCCCAATAATGCATCTAAATTTTCAGATCCTTGGGTCATTTTCTCAATTGTTTTTAGCTTATCCTCATTATCTTTCTGAACTTCATCAATAGATTTTTTCAACTCATTATTCACATTGAGGACAGCTTCATATTTTTCAGAAACAATTTTTATCTCATTTTCATAATTCTGAATTTTCAGTTTCCATGCATCAATTTCATTGTTTAATCTCACATTTTCTTCCTTAGACATTTTCAGTTCTTTATTGATTTCTTCAAATTCAGAACATGTGAGTTTCAGATTACTGTTCTCAGTTTCTAAGCAGGTAATTTTATCAGATAATGAAGTATCATTTTGCATGATTTTAATTTTTCTTCGTAGATGCCTGTTTTCTTTTCTGACCTCATCTACTCTATCAGCAAGTTCATCATAAGCAACCATGCAATCAGTAATAGTAAAATTTTCATAGCGAGAGGATACCTCATCAGATTCTTCCTCTCTATCTTCTGAGCTGGTTGCCATGAGACAGAGATTGGCTTCTCAGCTTCAACTTCGCTGTCCGAAGTGACGCTCAAGGATCCCTCGTCCTCATCACTCCAGGTACTCACCATAGCTTTCCCTTTTGTGTCCTTCTTCTTGGACTTGTCCTTGAGGTTCTGATTTGTCGGACATTCAGCTTTAAAGTGACCCGCCTTCCTGCATTGATAGCAAACATTAGTTTCAGCTTTCTTTACAGGGTTTGATTTGTACCTTGTGTCTCGGCGGCCACTGTTGGGATTTCTTCGGCTGAATCTTCTTCCTTCCTTCTTGAGAAATCTCCGGAATTCCCTAGTAATCATGGCAATATCAGCATTTGCCATTTCTTCTTCAGACAAGCTCTCTTCAGTTGATGATCCGTTGGGGCTGGATCGACTGGATCTGCTAGCACCAGCCTTCAGAGCTATAGGCTTCCTCTTTCTGTCAGCCTCCTCTATCTTTGGCATATTCATCTCATAAGCCATTAGAGATCCGATCAGCTCATCTGCCTTAGTATTATGCAGATCTCTTGACTCTTCCATTACTGTGGCCTTGGTGTGCCAAATTGGAGTCAAGGATCGCAAGATCTTCCTGACTACTTCATACTCAGAATATTTTTTCCCGAAGCCTCTGAGACCATTTGTGATAATAGTCAGCCGAGCATACATTTCCTTGATGGTCTCATTAGGCTTCATCTTGAAGGCTTCGTATTCTGAAACCAGTAGATTGGTCTTAGTCTCTCTGACTTGTGAAGTCCCCTCATAGATGACTTCAAGTGCATCCCACATTTCCTTCGCTGAGGAGCAGGCAGATATTCGTGAGAACTCGGTGGGATGCAGAGAGCACTGGATTGCATTGATTGCACTCCAGTTGAGCGTGGACCTTCTGATTTCTTCCTTGGTCCATACGTCTTCATTTGGAGACAGCTCGAAAGGTCCCTTGCTAACTACCTTCCAAATTTCATAATCTTTAGCCCTCAAAAATACCTGCATACGATGCTTCCAGTATGCGTAGTTGGTTCCATCGAAGTACGGGGGCTTGGATGTAGATTGCCCTTCAGCTATCATCCCTCTTCCGTCCATCTGTGCTTATCCTCTTCGGGCGGTAAGTCCCTGTAGAAGAGTCTAGCTCTGATACCAATTGTTGGAGTTAGATGGAAGGCTCTATCACCACAGGATGTGGATCTAGAGGGGGGGTGAATAGATCAACTGGCTATTTAAAAATTATGCCTAGAATCAAATGCGGAATTAGAAGAACAGTAGACGAACACAACCAATGCACTGAAAGAAACACACAAGAGGCACAAGGCTTTTAGGTGGTTCGGTCAATCCGACCTACGTCCACCCCACATTCAACTTGAATGTGGATTACTGCTGATACACAGCTTCAAACCGCTGGGCTTTACAGCTTGCCAACAACAGCTGGGGCTTACAGCTTATCCCGACCAGAGGAACACCCTCTGCAACAGCTGAGCATCACAGCTTGCTCTGCTGGGCACTATAGCTTAGCCGACCAGAGGAACGCCTCTGCAACCCGCTGCCTCACAGCTTGAAACCGCTGACTAACAGCTTGATCGAGCAAGAGTTTTCAAAAGAAAATAACAAAGACTGAAAAGCGAACGAAACATACAATCGAATGGAAGAAAGCCAAAAACGACTGTAGCTCAAGGTTGAGCAATATCAGCTCTGGTAACTGGACCAAGAGACTGATTCACAAACTCTCACGATAACTCTCTCAACTCATCTCTCTTTTTCTTCTTCTCTCCTTTTCTTCTTCTCTGCTTTTCTTCTTCTCTGCTTTTCTTCCTCTCACAGTGGATCTCGGTGGCTGCTTGTTTCAGACTGGATGTATATACTTCGCCAACTTCGATCAGCCTCTATAGAAGATGAAGACTGATATTTATAATAGCAGCATCTGGATTAAGGGCGCGTGGCTTCCACGTTTTCCCGCCCAAAGAATTCTCCAGATTCGAGATGCTTCCATCCACGTGGCAGCATCTGGTCACCTTGTCCTCCTGGGATCACGAGCCATGTCAGGAATCTCAGTAGAGAATCCCTGTCAGACAGAGTATCGGATGATCAGGTTAAAGAACAACTCTGTATAGACTTTATATAAGTGAAAGCTATGTACAGACTTGCTGTATGAAAATGCAATGAGTAGACTTCACAAATGAAGATGCAATGTACATACTTGCAATGTGAAGGAGTTGATTGTGTAGGCTTCACGATGTGAAGACTTATCAACAAATGACTGTACAGACTTGACCAAAAGCTAAGACACTAACGAGGACACTGGACTGACACCAACTCAAAGACGAAAGACAACACTGACACGAAGTGTAGTTACAAAACAGGAGGGACACGAGGTCTTAGGAAAAACAACATTAAGACAGAAATAGCAAAGAAGACTCAGACGCAGAGACAGCACGAAGTGAAACGAGAACGACACGAAGTGCAGTAGTGACAGAAACACACACTACACAGAGAACGACACGAAGTGGCACAGAAAACAACACGAGGTGAAGTCACAAAGCGACAAAGACACGAGGTGCAGGAAACACGACACGAAGACATGAAACAACATGGAGACGAAACAGTAACCGACACGAGTTGAAAACAACACGAAGATGAAAACTGAAATCGACACGGAGTGTGGTTAAAGCAAGAAAGACACGAAGTCTAAAGCGAAAAACCAACACGAAGACAGAATACAAAGAAACGACTCGAAGTTAGGACAACACTAGGAGAAGACTGCACGAAGTGAAAACAACACGAAGACAGAAGATGCCACGGCTATCACGACACATGATGAAGCAGTGGGACCAGAAAGAAACGACACGAGGAACAACAGTAAGTGACACGAAGACACAATAAAGGGAACGACACGAAGACATTGGATGCAACAGTGCAATGTCTAGACTTGAAAAACAAAGCAAACGGCTGTACAGACTTGAAGATGTGAAGCCAATGTACAGACTTTGAAGAACAGTCTGATGTACAGACTTCACGCGTTGACGCTGTACACACTTCCAATGAAGTGCGTTGACGTTGTGCACACTTAACCAATTCAGTGTATAGACTTGTGACAGTGAGAATTGCATACAGCAGTGAACTAAATGCAAAGAACACATTGTCAATCTGATAGAACAATTTCATCAAAACATAAACAGTGTTGCCAATTCATCAAAACAATGTGTTGCCATATGAAGTAGAGTTACATGTCAACACCATCAACACATAGGAGTCACAACAGGTGTCTGTGTCTGTCTAGGTTTTTCCTAGGTTGCTTTGTCTATTTTGCAGGTCCCTTGCGGCATTGACAGTTCGGAAACTCCTGACTTCCTCAGCTTAAAGTCGCCTTCCTGTTGCTGCTAGAGTAGTTTGGGGTGCCGAGGTTAGTTTGGCAGCCGCTTGTCTGGTACGGCTTTTTCCCTTTTCTTTTAGCTGTTCCTACCCCTTCCGTTCCGGTTTTCTTTTACTGCTTTCTATAGTAGTTTTACAGCTTGGTAGTGGTAGCTTTCCCTGCTTTACTACTACTGTTGTTTTAGCTGTTGTTCCATGTTACTGCGTATTTTTCAGTGGGGATCCATGTGACCCCTACTGGGCCAGTGACACGAGGCTCACCCCTACTTTTAAGGTGGGTGACGTCGTTCTGCTTCCGTGGTTCCTTGTGTGCATGTTCGTTGCTGCCGGCTGGTACCTTCGTCGGGCTTTCCCGGACTTTCTGGGTACATCTTTCTTTTCTGTCGACTGTACTGATAGACTTACTGTCTTTAGCGTTGGACTTTACTCTGGTATAATTGTTAAATTAAAATTATTAATTAAAAAGTAATTTTATTTCTGCTACTTTAGCAAACCTGTTTAATGAAATATTATTGCTTACTGTTATATCTCTGTGGCTTCAATGTACTCTACACATACCTTTTTCCCTTCGGAGCATTACCGCTCTTGGGAGGTCTCGCGGGTTCCTAGTGGTATCGGGTCTACTCGGTAGTCCTATCGGGTATATCTGGTATCCGGGATCTGGGTTGTCACAGATGCAGCCTGTAGCAGCTCGTCCAGTAGCAGCAGTAGCAGCTCCAGTAGCAGCCAGACCAGCAGTAGCGGGACCCGCAGGGAGACCACGAGCACCAGCTCGGGTGTTTGCATTAGCTAGAGAGGATGCTGAGCAGGCATCGGACCTCACAGAAGGCACTATGAAGAAACTTCTCGCATGAGGAGGCGACGTGGGAACCAAAGGAAATGATGAAGAATAAGTATCCTAGATTGTTCGGTATGTGATCTAACCCCAAATTTCGAGGACGAAGTTTTCTTTAAGGGGGAGAGAGTGTGATGTCCTACAAATTTACAGTATTTTATTTATTTAAAAAATGATTATGTCTAAATATATAAATGATTCATCTTATTATATAAATTTTAGTCATGGTATAAAAAAAGAAAGAAAGAAAAGAAAGATATTTAATGGTTAAGTGGATGAAATAAAAAAAAGAAGGGGGCTAATTGTTAAAAAAAAAAATAATAAGGTCTAATTGTTAACAAAAAAATTAAAAGGTTAAATATAAAAAGAAGAAGGTCAAAATGCAAAAAAAAATTAAAAAAATTAAAAAAAGGAAGCGGCGGCTGCCCGCGTACGCGCGCGGGGGTGGGGGCGCCCGGGGGGCGCGCGCGTCCGCCCCCCCCCTCCCGTGGCCGCTTAGCGGCTAATTAAAAAAAAGTTTTTTTAAATTATTTTGTTTAACCTTTTTCATTAGTTTAAACCTTTGCTTCTTTAGTCAAATCTCATGTGCCCTATGACATAAAAAAAGGAAAAATATGGGATAGTCAAAAACAATAGACTGAATGGATTAATGAAGTTTGAATGTCAAATTTTAATTAAATAATATTAAAATAAATATTTAATCTCCACCATTGATTTAAATCAATAGCTAAGATTGATTAGAGCAAATCCCCTATAAATAGTTGGGTAGAGAGCCTCATTTGCTTCCTTTGAGGGCTGACTATGTGAAGTGCAAAAGGAGAGAGAGGAAGACTAATTAAGGTGGTGTTAAAGCATGATTAAGATAAGGGATTTAACATTTAATCCTCTAGATTAGTATGATTCGCATATTTAGACTGATTTAAAAAGTGTTAATTAGCATATCTATAGATAATTAAGTACAGAGATCTTTGTTTCATTATATGTGATCATATCTTAGTCGGATTAATATGAGATCATTAATATTAAGGCATGTGAGTAAGGACAAATCAAGTATTTAATACACTATAATTAGCATCGGTGCATGGTAAATTTAGAAACTTTTCAGAATCATGGGATCTGATGTTTTAATACCTCTGTAAAAATTTTCATGTCCGATTCAAATTATCTTCACATTTATGAATATTTTAATATTATCCTAAAGGAGTTTAATAATACAACAGGGTTAATGGGGTGATATAAAATCACCACAAATTTTAGAAATGCATGTTATTGTAAGATCCATGTGTAGGAAAATTTTCATCATTTTTGGATCACAATATTTTTGTTAATGAATTTTTAATATATGAGAGAAAAATAGATAATTGCATAGAAATTAGATATCCCGTTCCTAAAAATCTTAAAATTTTACATTATGGTCATTCCATTGAGTGTACTATGTTCTGTAAATATTAGTAATTGTAGATGTCTGTGAATAGAATTACAGAATTTTTAATATTTTATTCGAAGAATAAAATTATGGGATAAATAGAAATACTACATAGAAAATTATGAAACTTCATCAGAAGACTTACATGCGTGTTATAAATTATGTGTTTAATTTACATTTTATTTTGATCACTGAGTCATGACTAATAAAATTTTCAAGGTTCGAACAAATAATTAAAAAAATTGAATAAATGTTAATATTCTGTGAAAAATTCAGAGAAAGTTACAAAACTGATAATTGATGTTTATAAGTTAATTGTTAGTATATGTTAGTCATTTTAAGTATTCTGAATAATTTTCTCTATTTAAAAGCAGTGTTGTAAATCTTAGAAACTGATAAACAATTTTAGAAATTCTAAATACTGAATGAAAAATAGTGAATGTTTCCCTATATGCTACGTCTGCCTGGAAAAACTTTCTGTAAATTTTTAGTAATTTTTTTATTATTGTGGATATATTTAGTTAATTTTCCATATATAGGATAATTTAAATGATTCTGTAAAAATTTGAATTCCTGCATTAAAATTTATGAAAAATTTTCTATGTCATGTGACACGTAAATGTGATATGCAGTAAAAATTTAATGATCTTCAAAGTATGGTAGATAAATTTAGTCAATTTATGATACATGTTGAAGTACAAATAATTCTGAAAAAATTATAAATACTATTTGAAAAATATTGATAATTTTTTATTTCGATCCTACATGTTAATGTGTCATAACTCTGAAATTTCAACTAATTCTGAGCTCTGTGAATAGATTTAGAAATTTTTTATACACAAATTGAGTATAAATAATTCTAGAAAAATTATAATTGCTGTATGAAAAATGATAAAAATTTTCTATTTTGCTGCTTCTTGTAAATATATTGGTTCCCTGAAATTTCAATGCATTCTGAGTTCCGATAACAGAATTAGATATTTTTGATGTATAAATGGAGTATAAATAATTCTGGGAAAAATATTAATATTGTCTAAAAAATGATGATAATTTTATGTTTTGATCCTTCCTGTAAATGTATTGATTCCCTGAAATTTCACTTCATTCTGATCTCTGTAAATAGAATTAGTAAATTTTGATATATATATGTCATTATATTTGAATAAGTTGAGAATTTTAGAAATAAAAAAAATTTCAGTAATCGAATATTTCATACTTAATGTTCACAGCATGATTTTTGAGTGGCATGTGTCCATTGGATATGAGTTATATATATATATATATATATATATATATAAAATTACCGTACTGTTATTACTGCCAAATGGATACTGCCACCATAGGGGGAGACTAGAACCGAGCCATAGAAATGTCCCTATGGGGAGGTTCACACTGTACTGACCCCGAGGGTAACGGGGATTGAAATCTTGGAGGTGGACAAGTACCACTCGTTAAGGTGGAGAGGACTTCTCCCGGTTCTGCGCAGTAACCAAGACTCAACACTATTTTTACCTAGGTGATCGAGTACCGACTGACTGTCCTTCTAGTGGTGGTTTGGGCACTGTGTCTTGGCTATTTACCACTGTTACTACTCATTGAACTGAAATTGAAACTACTGTTACTGCTTATTGAATTGATATTGAAACTACTGCTACTGTTCATTGAGTCATTATTAAAATGACTATTACTGCTCACTTGATTGATATTGAAACTACTGCTACTGTTCACTGAGTCATTATTAAAATGACTATCACTGCTCACTGAATTGATATTGCAACTACTACTGTTCACTGAATCGATATTGAAACGATTGTTACTACACTGAATTGATATTGAAACTACTGTTACAGTTCATTGAATCGATACTGAAACTACTATCACTGCTCATTGAACTGATATTGAAACTGGTGTTATTGCTTACTGAACTGTTATTGCATTTTACTATTATTACATTATAAATGTTTACTATTAATGAATCTCTAGTATATCAAATGGTGCATTGGAAAAGGGCAGATTAGGTCTGTCTGGATCCTTTCACTATGCGTGAGACTTTACTCCGCCTTGTACTGGAATCATTCTATTGATAAAAGAGTCAAATTATATTATATGTTAATGTTTGTAAATGTTGAATTCTCATTGATAGAATAAAGTTTTAATGGTGTAAAATGTTAATTGCATGACTTATGATCGTAAATTTGAAATTATGTTATAATGTGTTAATCTCATGTTATCTATTTGAAATTATGCCTAAGAATGATTTATAAAATGAAATACCGTAAATTACTTTGGATATGTTTACCCATGCTATGACTGGGAACTATGTTTAGTCTATTACTGGGTCTATTCATAGACTCACCCCGTTGAATATTTTCACGAGAAGTGATAGAAGAAAGCGAGGAGTGATCTCGCAGTGTTCAGACCACGGCTCGGGTTTTACTACGAGTCATTATCTTAGGTAGTTATGTTAGAAAAAATATGTGTGTGAAATTTGGTTATGTAATAAATGACTTGTTAAATCGTTACATTTATTTCGATCTATGTGGGTGAATTCATTTGAATGTAAGCTAATGATTCGAGTAATTTCATTTCCGCTGTAATGATATCTCAATGTTTATGTGAAATTCTCTACCGTAATTGTACCGTTTGGGTTGTCCCACTGTGACGTTCCGATTAAAATCTAACGTGAGTCTTTACGACTGGACCGGGTTTACGAGTCGGGGCGTGACAACTTTCAAGTCATGGTTGTAATATTTATGTCATTGACCACATATACGTGAAGAAATTATGAACTGGAAAATTTTCTCTTTAATATTTGTATTCAGTGTAATGTATAACAAGTGAATTAAGTGTAATGAGTTTCATTACAGGGCAAAATATTTTAGTCCACTGCAAATATATTTCCTTTTTCTGCACAATGTTTCACTTCTATGTAAAAGATTTCACTTGGGTACAAAAGGTTTCACTTCTATGTAACAGATTTCACTTTTGGGCAAAAGATATTATTATAGCACAGAATGTTACATTCTAGTGTAATATTATGTCACAATATCGGTGCTTCATGATTCTGACTACTTGATACATTTCACTCCTCACAAATGCGTTTGATTGGACTTTAAGAAAAGAAAATAATACAACTTTATCATTTTAGTGCAAACTCTTTTTCATGACAGTGCAAAATGTTTTACTTATGTACAAAATGTTTCACTTTTGTACAAAAGATATAAGTATAGCACATGTTGGCCCAGAGAGATGGCGGACAAGAAGGGGGGTTGAATTGTCCCCAAGCCGAGATGGCGGATTTTAAACACTTTCTAAACTAAACACGGTAGAATTAATATTAACTACGTTAAATAGCCTAAACAAACGTGAGATTAAAATCTTCTCTCAAGCTTTCCGATCTCACTCGAATAAACTAGACAATGGATGAAAGAACCTACGCCAAACACGGATTATCGATGTAAGGAACAATTAAAATTAATCCTAACAAGGATAGCGGATGAAGCAATGTGCGATGATGTAGTGAGCAAAGACCTACTAAATTGACCTGTGAAGGGAGATAGAAGAAATGAACAATCACACAGCCAATCACAATAGACACAGAGATTTTTAGGTTGTTCGGGTACACTGCCGTGTCCCCTACGTCCACCCCTCACCGAACCCTGGTGAGGCTTCACTACACGCTACAAAATATAGTAACACGGGGACGAACCCCAACACCACACACGTTGCTTCCGCAGCAATCCACACACACGAGGCCTTGCCTCAAACCTCTGCCACAGCAGCACACACACACAACGTCGGGGAACATACCCCGCACAAGTACCTCACACGGAGACACAGCTCCGTCCACACACACAGTAATTTTCAGAATTCAGCAACATAGAAGGATTTACAATATATGCTCACAGCAATATGTAAATGGATAGAAACTATCATCAAGAGATGGATTAAGGATGTAAAATGTTTCCCCTTATTTTTCCAAAGGCCGTTCGTAGATTTTCCTTGAAGCTTCGGTTGGAGAGAATCGAATCTGCAATAGGATGGAGCACCCGGTCGTCTTCCTTGAAGATCCGGGATCGTCTGTAACTTCAGCAACTCGTACTGAGTATATCATTCAAATCCTAGCTCCTGTCAAACCTGCATACATCATAAAAATGATTAACTTCATAAACCCCTCTCCTCTCAACCTTGTAGCCGCACTCCTCCTTCTTCTTCTGCAAGAGAATGGAAAGCCTTAGCTCATCTTGTTGCTCAGGATGAAAATCGTAGCACTAATAAGAGGGCAGCAAGTAGATAGACAAAAGAACATGTATATGTATATTGCACCTCTTAGATATCAAAATCTTGAGCAATCTTAAACAAAAGCATAGAAGTGAAAGATCAAAACAACTCCCTCGGATTTTCAACGAAATACTTTGATAGGGAGGTAGGGTGTGCTGGAAAACTGATTCACGGAGTGGGAAGCGGCCAGGCTTGAAGAATGAAACGCCGAAGACATACGACTGCGAAGAGCAGCAACAGCAGCCTCTTGATCGAACCTTAGGCTCGTGGATGACGTCTTCAGCAGCGTCTTCTTCCTCCTCCTGCTATGTGCATCTCCCTTCCTATAGCTTTTACACCCAGATCGTTGTTGAAGAAGCATTAGAGCTGCAGCCGTCCACCTGCACACACAAGGGTTAGGAACAACCCGAAATTTCATATCTAGCTTGGTTCCTTAGGGTTTACAACCCAATAAGATGTATTTATGCTTCTAGGACGGTCAAGGGACAGCCCTGGGACAAGATCCACAAATCATGGAGTGATTTGGGACAGTTGGGCCGGAGTTAGAAGACTTTTGGAGCGCTTACACGAAGGTCGTTTTTGACGGCGCCGCCCCGGACTGAAAAGGGTCGACCCTTGGGGTCGACCCTCGTGGGGTTGTACAATAACCAAAAGTAGTGGGTCAACCCTTGGGGTCGACCCTCGTGCCCCCCCCCCCCCACGTGCGGGTGAAAAAAAATCAACTCACAGGGGTCGACCCTCGCGTGAGTGGGTCAACCCTTGGGGTCGACCCTTGCAGATGTAGAGAAGGAATCGGCCGGGAGTAAAATTTAAGCTACCAGGGGTCGACCCTTGGGGTCGACCCATACAGGGGGGGGTCGACCCCAGGGGTCGACCCATGCAGGCAGTCCTGCCAGAAACACTAAGGGTCGACCCACTGCAGTTTGGGTTATAAAAACCCATCAAACCTCCATGAATTCAAGGGAAAATAAATGATTAAATATTATCATAATCTCATGATGATCAACTATGAATATTATCCCTGAAACACATGATAAAACAAGAGGTTAGATCAAAATCAAAATATCTAGATCAAGCATTAATATATGGAGCTAGTTTTGAGACCAAGACCCAAATGACATGAAATATAATTATGAAAGCATTAACATGAGGCACATAAGAATCCCCATGAAAGATCTGTATGAAAGCACTTGAGAGCCCATTTTTCCAACTCAAGATTAGAAGAGTATCACCATGGATTCCAATATAAATTCTTACCTTGAATCCATCACATTGTGGGCAATATTAACCTGCACTTTCTGAGAATTTAGAAGCAAGTTAATATTAAACCAACGAATCTGAAGATCCCAACTTCAACCCAATTCTCCCACAAATCATTTCAAAGCATTTAAGCCATATGATCAGAATGACAAGGAACCATCATTTATGCATTCATGATATACAAGAACCAGAGGAAATCTTCAACAGAGCATGTAATGAAATGGCTATGCATTTACATAACACAAGGCCATGCAATCAATTTCATATCCATAAGGACTCAACCATTCCACTGAGAAGCATAGTCTTCACATTAAACCTCCAAAGACTAATGAGCAGCATGCATGATTCAACATCAACCATATATACAGGAAGAGCCAGTGCTTCTCAACTTAGTAGAGCAACCATATATATAGGAAGAGCCAATGCTTCTCAACTTAGTAGAGCAACCTACAAGATAAGATAGCAACATGTGAGTTCGTTTATCATGAAGATGTTTTCCACTAATCAATCACATAATATGAATATCTTCACACAATATATTGTGATAATCAAAACCATTATCAAAGACAAAGAGGGAGAGACACGAACCCAACAGCACACAATATTATAGTCTACTCTAATATGGAGAGAATATCAGTGCTATGTGATTCCATCCACTTGAACACATTTCACTCCTCACGAATGTGTTTGATTAGACTTTGCAATGCAACTTTATCATCTAGGTGTAATTTTTTTTCATGACAGTGCAAAATATTTCACTTCTGTACAAAAGGTTCACTTTTGTAGAAAACATTTTAATTCTGTGCAAAATATTTTATTTCTGTGAAAAATTATCTTTTTAGCACGCAATGGTGCCCTCTAATATAATATGAAGTAGAATGTCAGTGCTGCGTGATTCCATCCATGGCGTTTCATTCCTTACGAATGCGTTTCATTTATGTATAAATTTCATGTAAGAAAATTCATCCAAAAAATTATGTCTAAGAAAACATATATTTTCATATAGATAATATAGTAGGACAGATAGAAAACCATGTCCAAGAAAATATCTACTGCGCATAATTACAGGGCACTATTTCAACCCAGTGCAATACGTTTCACTCTAGTGCAAACACACATAATCAATTTTCATTACCACATACTTTACATTTCTTTACTCTTTTACATTTTCTTCGACACTTATTTCTGGTCACTCATTCCCTTTAGGGGCTCTCTTGCTCTCCACACTGACAAAAGAGAAAGGCAGATGCAGCTGCTAGAGTGTTGGTTGTCGCTTCTCACAAGAGCTAGGGACGAAAACAACTTGCACGCCCCTTTGCCTAGATCATTGGACAGGAAGCCGATATTACCACCCCCTTGGGCGAGCTTCACTAGAGACGTACGACTAGATGAAACTGTGTCTCTTCTTGTGGGTGAGCACGTAACTTATAACAAATCTCCTTGTCGTCAACTCTGTCATGGACAACCCCCTCTCACTGTGGCCATGACGACGATAGAACTCTTCTCAATTTTCGGCAACCTACACAAGTAACACCAAGGAACGCCCATTCTTAGAGCCAAAATTAGCAATGGAGGGAAAGAAAAAGGTTTAAAGGCATTTGTGATAGGTGAAAAATGATGGTTTGCAAAGGAACTTGTTTCATTTAATGCGGTCATCATAGTGGTACTTCACACCTCGTTTCTCTGAGAGTCTCATCATGTCATGTTGGTCTGGACCAATCCAAGATAATGTTGCACGTTGACGTGGCGAAAGTGCAACTAATGCGTTGCACAAAATCTATTTGTAAATCTGAATTGTCTCAAGATTTTCTAATGTAATATCACATCCTATGACTATACATGGCATTTTTAAAATTTGAGTTGAATGATCTAATCTAGCAATCTTAATCTTTATTCATTTTCAAATATGGGACTATTCTAATAATAAAAATCCCACTCACTATACCACCTTTGCAAGTTTCAATAGAAAATCCAATTTCAGCATCAGCATAGAAGAAAGGTGGAGAGAAAGAGGAGAAATTCTTCTTACTTAATTATCGATGTTGAAACTGCATTCATTATAGAAACATCCTTGCAATTAGAAAGCTGCGCTACAAACAAATTACTGCATACTTCTAGGCTCACTTTGGTAAGGAGATAGGTTTTACGTGGGTTAACTAGCCCACTTAAGTTAGACCAAAGTTAGTTTAATAGGAGGAGAGTTAATCCAAGAGCAAGAAAATTTAATAATTTGTAATCAAGTGTGATTTGATCGGTAATAGGTTAACCCGATAATAGTGACAGTTAAATTGTCACATTTGCCTCTCATTTTTTAATTTTTTACTAATGGACACGGGCATATGTTCACTTTAAACATTTTATTTATTTTTATTTTTAACTATTTATAATATATTCTTTAAATTAAATATATCATACAAATAAAACCATTTTTGATAAATAACATGATTAATCTAACTAATATAAATTTAAAATATATAAACATATTAATTACGGGTTTAGGTTATTGTTAATCTTAATACTTTTATTTTATTTTAATTTTTAAATATTTTTAATATATTTTATAAAATAAATATATCTTGAAAATAGTTTTTGATAAATAACATAATTAATCACATTAATTAAAATTTAAAAGATAAACATGTCATTATTTATGAGTTTGAGTTACCGTTCATCTTAATTTTTATTTTAATTTAATTTATAAAATATTTATAATATAATCTATAAAAGTAATCTATCTTGAATATAAGTTTTTTGATAAATAACATCATTAATGTTAGTAATTAAACTTTAAAAGATAAAACCGTTATTAATTGCAGGTTTAGATTAATGTTCATCTTTTAAAAAATTATTTTATTATAATTTTTAAATATTTTTAATAGATTCTATAAAATAAATATACCTTGAAATAACTTTTTCATAAATAATATCATTAATATGACTAATTAAAATTTAAAATATAGAATGACATTAATTACGAATTTAGATTATTATGCATCTTAAAGTTTTTATTTTAATTTATTTTAAACATATTTTAAATATATTTTGTAAAATAAATATAACTTGAAAATAATTTTTTTGATAAATATTATAATTAATATGACTAATTAAAATTTAAAAGACATAAATGTCATTAATTATGAGTTTAAGTTATCATCAATCTAAATTTTTTTAATTTATTTTACTTTGTTTAAACCAAATATTTTTAATATATTTATAAAACAAATATACCTTGAAAATAATTTTTTGGTAAATAACATAAGCAATCTCACTAATTAAATCTAAAAGACAAAAACGTCGTTAATTATGGTTTAGGTTAATATTCATCTTAAATTTTAACTTTAATTTAATTTTAAATATTTTTAATATAATATATAAAATGAATCTATCATGAAAATATTTTTAATAAATAATACCATTAATTTCACTAATTAAATTTTAAAAATAAAAAATGTCTTTAAAAGTTACTGTTACTTTCATATTTTTATTTTTAAAAAAATATAAATAGTTTTAATAACTTTTATACAATAAATATTGCATCACAATAATAAAATTTTGATAAACTATCATTAATATTACTAAGTAAAATTTAGAGAGGGTGCATTAATGGGAGGGAGTTAACTCTAACTTACCTTATCACATGGGTTTCAAAATCCCGAGTTCGCTCGAGATTAACCCTCCATATAATCGGATTAGCCTAAATCTCTAATCAAATCACAAAAATAATTAACCATGTGTTAACTTTGAGTTAACCCCAGACCTAACTCCGTATCAAAAGCTGGATTAATGTCTCCTACTATGCTAGTACTACACTTTTACCGCTCCCATGGTACCACATTTTTCTTTTTTTTTGCTACGTGAGAGAAGACATACTTGGGTTCCATGCATGAGTTTGGGACTACAGGGCGTGTTTGGAAAGATTTTGGGGGGTGATTTTTTAACTCAAAAGTTGCACCCTCAAAATCTAAATCAATATAACATAGTCGTATCAAAATTTTTAAATAATGATTTTTTTGATGTAGAGAAAAAACGTCGAATTTTAAAAAATTCAAAAAAATACTCTAAATTTCTCTCTCAATTTTTTTTTCAAAAAAAATCAAAAAACATAACACTTCGAGTCAACTTCACATCAACTATCCAATCTCAATATCAGATAGCCAAATAGAATGATGGAAAATGTGACACAATCATACATTGCAATATAGTTATATAATGATTAACGTCCACCAACGGTGGACCTTCATAAGACCGTCCTGTTAAAAGTTACTGTACGTTCAAGCGGAAGCCACATATAATATGGCCATACGTAGGACAGACAGATAGGATGCCATTTATGCTGCTACCCGGACCTCTTCCAGGACGCGTTTGGAAGGGTTTTAATTTTTTTTTTTTTGAAAAAAACAAAGAGAGAGAAAAAAAATTAGAATTTTTTTATATTTTTAAAAATTAATTTTCTATTCTTATATCTATCCGCATCAAAAAATTTAATTTTTTAAAATTCAAATGTGATTATGTTGTATTTATTTAGACTTTTGAGGAGTGCAACTTTTAAGTAAAAACTCACCCCCAAATCCCAAACAAACGCGCCCTAAATACACAACTTTACTTTTATGAACGTCCGTGATGATTAGCTGACAGGATAAATAAAACAGAGTCTACGTAACAGCCTACCTCTTTCGGGAGCAAGATCAAGGAAAATGTTACATTCGAAATAACGGACCGACATCATCAGTGCGTTCTTCCAACCTGGCTAACGACAATACCTGGACATTTTACGACCAAAGAGAAGAGGGCAATGCCCGGCCTTTTGTAACCTGAGTTCTGTACGAACCAGTATCTAATTCAATCAATACGCAATATAACACCCTTAAACATGGAGAAACCAAGTAATGCAACACTTCGTGGGAGGTTATTTACATCAAAACACCAATGGTCAAGTAATATTTGAATTGCTTACATAATAATTTATTATTGCTAAGTCTATGGCTAGTAATATTTCAAAATTAAATAAAAATTAATACGTTATGCATCGTTTTAGTCCAATCTTGTCCGACCCAATGTTGTGTTGCACAGATTGGGTTGCATCGAGGAAATGGTTCACAGATAACGTCAGGGTTCGACTGTTGGTTCTGGCGCTCTGATTTCATAGGCTGGGCTAGCGTTGACCATGACCGACCCGTCCCACCCCAAGCCAACCTTCCCCACTTACAACAAATCGAGCTGATACTCGAGCTACCCAAAGATTAACAGAAGAGGCTGGTGTTTCATTAATGATCTCAATACTTACAAACCTTTAATGAGAGAGAAGATTGATATTATTCTTTCTCGAGCAAATACTTTCTTTCATTCCAAGGAGAGAATGGATGACATAATTCTGATACCTCACACGCACCTGATCAACGAACTTCTTGAACAGCACAGAAACATTACCCGAAATGGTATGGCAAACAGATCACGAGAAAGACAAATGCATGCTGTAAAAATCACATAATTCTCAGTCTGTTGCACTACAGTATAGTATTCTGTGCATCAATCTTTAAAAGTAAAAAAAACATAATGCAAGCTGATCTGACAAAAAGGCCATAAAATGTCGAAAAGAACGATAAGAAGGGAGGAAACGGTAGACTGCAGATGCATGTTAAAAGTTGTACGGGCGACCGGAGGGAATGTGTAACTGTTGATTTCCTTGGGGAGGCAACTGCATTACGCCGTGACCACCTGGAGGGACATGACCCATTCCTGGAGGCACAAACCCGGGAACTGCATACATTGGGCCATGCACCTGTGGAGGCAGCGGTCCCCCTTGTCCAGCGCCTGCATCCCAACCTGCTAGAGGTCTATGTCCCATAGTTACATTGTTGGTCGGCTGGATTGGTAGACCGCTGTACTGGGGAACATTGGTGCCGAGCATCGGAACCGGCTGTTGTCCAAGAATAGAAGGCTGGCCACTCAGCACTGCAGAGTTCTGCATGGTATAATCTCTGCCTCTCTCGTTATTTATCTGCAACATGTAATTCAGAGTTTCAGACAGGCATTTTCCTTTGCCACAGGACATTAATCAGCCATAATTTCCACACTTTAATGGACAGACGCACTATAACAATCATGGCCTTCTTAGTGCATTAAGAACTTTATTAGGCTGTGCTGCGTAAACAGGAAATAGGACTGACGTAGTGAAACTGGACTTGACACTAGGGAAAAGAACAAAATTGAAGTGCCAAACTAATGCGGGTATGGTCAATGGGATGGTCTTATATCATGGAGTGTTTAGTTGCTGTATCAAACACCTGTAATAGAAACAATTTTGATTTTGCTATTGACACCGCGTGTCTAGCATTCTACTAAATTTAGTACAGGTTAGGACCTACATTAAAAATGATACAATTCAGGTTTTGGAGTCCAGATACTCCCCCTTCTTTTCCTCCTCTACCCCTAATTATGTCCACCTCTAGTTGCCATCTTTTATGTCTACATCAATATTGATATCCTATACCTGAAAAATATAAATATAAAAACCAATGCTATATTAAGACTAATACTCCAACCAAATAAGAGATTAGTTATTTGACTGTTCCATTGGATATGCTCGTAGCATCCTCAAAGGTACAAACCGTATCCTATACCTGAGAAAGTCGAACTTAGAGCACATAAAACACAGACACACTAAACCAATAAAAGGTCATACTGGTTCAAAATTTCAAATACGCAGCTGCTTCAACTGAAGTGATCGCTGGGATAAAAAACTAAGCATTGCAGACAAAATCCTTTTAAGGGTGAGTTTGATAACGGGTTAGGGTAGGGGCGGGTGGCCTACCCGGGGTGGCTCACCCGACCCCTAACCCTAACCGGGGTGGATTAACACATTCCACCTATTTCCTAGGAATGAGTTAATTCACTTTAACCCTATCCGATGCCGGTTAAGAAAAAAAATATCAAACAAGAAATAATCCACCCAACCCCGGTTAACCTACCCTACCCGGGCTTAACCCATTATCAAACAGGTTATGGTTCTATTAACACGCTTCCCTGTTCTTCATATTACATGGGACTGTAACCCTTATAAGCTGCCGAGTGCAGCAGCCACCAGGTACCAGTGGCAGATGCAGCCTATGGAGTCCCCGAGAAACAGAAGAGAAGTGGAGAGGAGGGTGAAAGTTGGTTGACTCTGCAGCTCTTTAGATGGTCTTCCTCATCTTGCCATGCGGCAGATGGCAGATGGGAGAGGATGTCCAACAACCTATCCTCAAAGGAACAAACCCTATCCTATACCTGAGAGAGTCAAACTTAGAGCACGTAAAACAGACACATTAAACCAATAAAAGGTCATACTGGTTCAAAATTTCAAATACGCAGCTGCTTCAACTGAAGTGATCGCTGGGATAAAAAACTAAGTATTGCAGACAAAATCCTTTACCGTTCTATTAACAAGCTTTCCTGTTCTTAAATGGGATTGGAACCCTTATAAGCTGCCGAGTGCAGCAGCCACCAGGTACCAATGGCAGATGCACCCTATGGAGTCGCCGAGAAACAGAAAAGAAGTGGAGAGGAGGGTGAAAGTTGGTTGACTCTGCAGATCTTTAGATGGTCTTCCTCATCTTGCCATGTGGCAGATGGCAGATGGGAGAGGATGTCCAACAACGTTCCTCACACATCCATTTGTGTACGTGAATATGCAGCCCTTAGACATCAACAGTTTAGACTCCATATGCTCTCTATGGAGCGGCAGTCCCTTCAAAACTGAGAAGAAATTGATAGTTCCGATGGACACCCACTAAATAGAAGTAGACGAATAGACAAGTAGCTGCACCTCCAGCCTTCTACCAAGACATTTCTGGTTCTCACTTCTCAATGAAGTAAAATTTCAAAGAAACGCTGTCCATAGGATACATGCAACAACATATTTATTTCACGCCTTTGATCTTTCATAGCACATTGTTTGTGGGTGTAACACAAGTTAAATGGAGATGACTTCACCCTTCATCATTGTTCTATGGTCGCAGTTGCAGGAGTCAAATTGATTATGTGATAATACGTATGTCAATAAATGATGCCAAACATGCACTATGTAGGCAGAAACATAAGCACACATATACTGATATAACTTACAGTTTTAGATTTTCATCATGCTTCAACCACTCAGCTTGCATAAATGAGCCAACTAATTAGGCACAATTTTACTTTTCACTGTGTAGGTGTTGGATAAGTTAATTGATGATGCAACTAACAGATGCTAAGATTTCATTGCAACTCAGGATCAACACTTCTGATCTAGAAAACTAGAGGACACTAAAACAATAGAACAATGTCACCTTGTCCATCCACAATTAACACACTAAGCTGTGCATTGGAAGAGAAAATGTTGGTATAGAAAAGGGCATATAAACATACCTTTACATTAAGATCGGTGTGACGTGAGTATGCAAGATGAAGCTTGCAAAAACCTCCATCATAAATGCAGTGTCCTTCTAGGGCGTTCTTTGCCACCATAGCTGTTGGCACATCTGCATTATAAGAATCAATGGCAGGTCACGCCAGTGAGCATTCTGACATATGAAACAGCTATTAATAAAATGGAAAATGTCTTAGCAGTGAAACAGCTCCTCATTTCTTGCAAAATAGGAAAATCATGACAGCTGGGAAATGGCACCATCACCACCACCATAAAGCATTATACTGCAATTCTGGCATTGGCTCAAGACTTGGAATACAAATGCTATCAAATGTGAACCCTCTGGCCAGCAACCAGCAATCGAAATAAATGTGGGGACACGAGACAACAGAGGAATGAGAAGTGCCATTTATTAACAAAGTCACTATTTGACACACTGGATGGTTGACTTACACCATTTATTAACAAAGTCAATATTGGACATAGGAGACCAAGAGCTACATTGAATCTAGCAGATAGCAAATAACATCTTGGGGTGGGGGTGGGGGTTAGAGGTTGTCGAGAAAGGAGGCTAAATTCTGATTTCTAACTGATACACAGGCACCGGAACATGAGCTCAGTTATCATCTTAGGGCCCATTTGGTTAGGATTATTAGGGGATTCCAATGATTGGAATCCCTCATACCAACCAAATGGCCCAAAGTTGTCTCGGTTTTTGTGCTGGGTGGATTTTTTAAAATGGAGAGAGAGACACAAGGAGGGGAGTTAAATAATCTACAAAAACTCCTCTCATGGAGCTTCGGGGTGGATTTTGAGATCCGAAATCTCTGACACTGACATTTGTCCCATGCAGAGATTTTTCAAAAAAATCCACCCTAACAATCCCAACCAAATCGGCCCTTCGCAACTCTACTTTAGCAATATAAATCAGTATGTCAATATATTTTCTCCCAAGCATGGTACATAAAGAAAGGGAAAACCTTGGAATCATTTAAAGTTTGAGAACCAATGGTATGAAATATGATCAGAGGTCACTTTCAATCTGAAGCTCAAATCAGAGAACTGGAAAAGCTTTGTAAGGCATTCATAACATTGCCGGCTTTGGCGACGCTGTTTTAGTAAAGATACAGGATAACACCATGAGAAATGAGTGTCAACAATGAAGGGAGCAAAGCTGAAATCTTGATGATCCCTGCATTCACAAGATTTTTGACTATTCCTACTCTAATAGCAGAGACTTTCTAGGGCTCAAAATGTATATGGGATAAAATTTATCAAGTATCTTACTTAAAATATGGCTCAAGGAAACAATTTTAATGAACCTGAATTCCATGGTGCAGCTTGTCATCAGGGATGGCAGTACCGGTTTCGGTACCGGTTTCGGCCGGGTCCGAAACCGAAACCGTTTCGGTTTCGGTCCGAAACCAATTAAATTATTATTATTTTCTTAAAAGGTTACATTTGATTTCGACCGAAACCGGGCCTTGGGTGTCGTTTCGTTTCGGTCGCCGAAACTGTCATCTATGCTTGTCATGGCACTTGCTTCACCTCGTGAAGCAATATTGTGTGTTAAAACTATCTCAAGTTATATGTTGCTTTACTCTCTTTTTCCCCCCTGGTACATTAATTTTTTTTTCTTCTTTTTCAGGTGAAGGGGTTGGAGGGGGCCCTTTTTTACAAGGGAGAACACAATTTTCCTGGACACTTTTTACCCCTATAAACCCAACATAAAAGAAAAGGCCCAAAATATATGAGGCCCATTTAACTACAAACAACACAAAAATGAAACGCACAAAAATAAAAATAGCAAACTATCTTGCGACTCCAAACCATGATCTAAATGAAATACTCTACTGAAATCAAGGTCTGCAATATTGGTACCAGAACTGGTACCGGTCAGGGGTGATACCAGCACCGGTACCAGCATGTACCACTCGGTACCAGTATGGTACTGGTCCAAATTTCTCTCGCCCCTCGGTTCCCCATTCCCCAACTCGTCGGAGAAGCCCTAGACTTGGCTGATGTTGGCCAGTCCACTCCTGTCGCCTATCGGAAGGGTGTGCCGGTGAGCGGCAGCCCTATCGGTGGTGGCCGCCAGAGGGCTCCTGGGGCATGGGGGGGGGGGGGGGGGGGGGGCCTTCCTTTCCTCAATTCCTCAGCTCCAGCGCTACAAGGTAGAGAAACCTAGCGGGGAAGATGCATAGTGTTGGTGGCAGGTAGCGGTTCCGATTCGGACCTTGGGTTTTAAGGAGTTTCCCTTGCCCCCGACCCCCCTCCCCGCCCCCATCGTTCTAAGCAAAACTTGGCCTCTAGACCCATTTGCAGAGTCGCAGGTCACCCCCCTCTCGTGTGTGTCTCCTTGGCCAACAGCGATTAGCGGACGAAGGCGATCTCTATAGTCAGTATGCCCTCTCTCTCTCTCCCGACCTCCATAGTCGTAGCCGCTATACCGGCTCTCTCTCTCTCTCCCCCTCCCTAACTCCATAGTCTTTGACGCTGCACTAGCCGGTATAGGTACCAAATGGGAGGGACCAGTCGGGCCCGATACAGGTACGTACCACCCGATACCTCAAGAGTCAGAACTTGTGCGCCCATGCACGGGATCACACTCTGCCTCACGAGCGCATTCGTTGCTCCAGGGGAGCATCCTCAGCCTCAGGGGAGCATATGCAGTCTCAGGGGAGCATCTATGACCTCTGGACAGCATCACTGGCGTCAGGGGAGTATGCATTTCGGGTTCAAGGCAAGTCGAAGTCACTTGGAGAAGGTCGACCTGCATGATGCACCGACCTTAGTATTCGTAATGCACCGACCTTGTCTTGGCAATGCATTGACCTGACTGATGGTGGGGGAACATATGTAGTCTCTGGAGGGCATACTCGGTCTCAGGAGAACATCATAGGTGACAGGCGAGCATGCACGTTTAATGTATCCCGGAAGAGGATTTCTGTTTTACGGAGACATTGTTGTCCTTAATATCCTGACTAATGACGCCCTAATCTCCTAATATAAAAGGGTGAACTCTCTCCTTGTATTGTAATCTGTATGTGATTATTAGTAGATTACTGCTGCGGCCGTGGACGTAGGAAGGCATCTTGCCTCCGAACCACGTAAAAAATCCCTGTGTTCTTGTGGTTTGATTCCTCTTTTCTCCTTTCTTTTCAGCTCTGTTGTTTGTCTTCCTCGTCTGGGTACTCCGTATCGCTAACAACTGGTATCAGAGCCAGGTTCTGGTTCGAGGAGAATAGGAGCAATGGCGGCGGATGAAGGAAAGGTGAGGATCGACAAGTTCGATGACAAGGACTTCGGTTTCTGGAAGATGCAAATCGAAGACTACATGTACCAGATGAAGCTGCACGAGCCGCTCCTTGGAACGATGCCGACAGGGATGAAGAAAGAAGATTGGGATCTACTAAACAGACAAGCACTCGGAGTTGTTCGCTTGACGTTGGCCAGAAACGTCGCCTTCAACATCGTGAACGAAAAGACCACGGCAGGATTGATGAAGGCGCTATCAAATATGTATGAAAAACCCTCGGCTTCAAACAAGGTATATTTGATGCGTCGTTTGTTTAATTTGAAGATGGCCGAAGGTGCCTCTGTTACAGATCACATCAATGAATTCAACGTGATTACAATCCAATTGAGTTCTGTAGAAATAAACTTTGATGATGAGATTCGGGCCTTGATTCTTTTATCCTCCTTACCTGAAAGTTGGGGTGCTACTGTGACGGCTGTAAGTAGTTCTTCCGGTTCAAGCAAATTGAAGCTTAATGAGGTTCGAGACCTGATTCTAAGCGAAGATATTCGCAGAAGGGAATCCGGTGAAGTCTCAGGTTCTGCCTTGAATACAAAGAGCAGGGGAAGAACAAAACAGCGGGGTCAAAATAGAGCAGATCCAGGTCCAAGAAGAAAGGTCAATCAAAGTTTGGTGGTGATGGGTGCTGGAATTGTGGTAAAAAGGGGCACTTAAAGAAAGATTGCAAGGCTCCAAAGAAGAAAAACCATAATGAAGAGTCCGCCAATACAACTGCAGCAGAGCAAGTTCAAGATGCTTTAGTTCTTTGTGTTGACACTCCTTTATAGTCATGGATTCTTGACTCAGGTGCGTCGTTTCACTCTACCTCACATAAAGAAAGTATACAAAATTATGTTGCTGGAAGCTTTGGGAAAGTTTATCTTACTGATGATGAGCCTTTAGATATTGTGGAGAAGGGTGATGTCAATGTAAGGACCACAAATGGCACTTTGTGGAAGTTAAAGAATGTAAGGCATGTACCTGACTTGAAGAGGAACTTGATATCTGTTGGACAACTTGATGATGAAGGTTATGTCACAACCTTCGTGAGTGGATCTTAGAAAATAACCAAAGGTGCTATGATGATAGCACGAGACAACAAGATGGATACTCTCTACATGACTAGCAACAACAAAGATACAGTGGCAGTGGCTCATTTAGGAGTTGACTCCAACATATGGCACTGCAGACTTGGTCACATGAGTGAGAAAGGGATGAAGATACTGCTGTCCAAAGGTAAGTTGTCTGGCTTAAAATCTATGAAGTTGGTCTTTGTGAAGACTGCATTTTTGGGAAGCAAAAGAAGGTTACATTCTCAAAGACAGTAAGAACTTTGAAGACACAAAAGCTAGAGCTTGTGCATACAGATGTATGGGGTCCTTCACCAGTACCATCTCTTGGAGGCTCACTCTACTATGTCACCTTCATTAATGACTCTACTCGCAAGGTATGGGTTTATTTTTTGAAAAGAAAATCTGATGTATTTGTTACTTCAAAAATTAGAAGACCCTTTGTAGAGAATGAGACAGGTTTGAAGGTGAAGTGTCTGAGATCAGACAATGGTGGAGAGTATGACAACAAAGAATTCAAGGACTTCTGTGCAACTACTGGTATCAGGATGGAAAGAACTGTTCCAAGAACACCACAGTAGAATGGAGTTGCCGAGCGCATGAATAGAACCTTGAATGAACGGGCTAGGAGCATGAGGATACATGCCGGACAGCCAAAAATATTTTGGGCAGATGCAATTAACACAGCAGCTTTCTTGATAAATCGAGGACCATCTGTCCCTTTGGATGGTAAAATTCCAGAGGAGGCCTGAACAGAGAAAGAGGTAAATCTTTCACACCTGAGAGTCTTTGGCTGTGTTTCATATGTGCATGTAGATTCTAATGACAGGGATAAGCTAGATGCTAAGTCTATAAAGTGATTTTTCATTGGATATGGTTCTGATGAGTTTGGATATCGATTTTGGGATGATGAAAATCGAAAAATTCTCAGAAGGAAAAATGTTATATTCAATGAAAATATCTTGTACAAAGACAGGGCTGTTGTAGAATCTGACAATGCAGGGAAACAACATGAGAATGGTGGACAGGTTGAGCTAGAAGAAATTTCACAAGATGATGTGAATGACAAGATACAGGATGTATCTGAAATAGAAGCACAACCTTGTACACCGGTACAATTGAGAAGATCTGCAAGAATACCTAGACCCACACAAAGGTATTCTCCATCTTTACATTACCTACTGTTGACTGACGAAGGTGAACCCGAGTGTTATGATGAAGCAATGTAGGTTACAGATTCTGTTAAGTGGGAGTTAGCCATGAAAGATGAGATGAACTCATTGCAAAAGAACCAGACTTGGGAGCTAACTAAACTCCCTAAGAACAAGAAGGCATTGCACAACAAGTGGGTTTACAGAGTCAAAGATGAACCTGATGATAGTAAGAAGTACAAAGCAAGGTTGGTACTGAAGGACTTCCAGCAGAAGGAAGGTATAGACTACACTGAGATCTTTTCTCCAGTTGTGAAACTAACCACTATTAGATTGGTGTTGAACATTGTTGCTGCTAAGAATTTACATTTAGAGCAACTAGATGTGAAGATAGCTTTTCTCCATAGTGACTAGGAGGAAGACATCTACATGTTGCAACGAGAAGATTTTTCAGTCCCAAGCAAAGAAAACCTTGTGTGCAAGCTTAAGAAAAGTTTATATGGTCTGAAACAAGTCCCCAGACAGTGGTACAAGAAGTTTGATGGATTTATATGTAACAATGGTTTCATTAGGTGCAACATGGACCATTGTTGTTATCTTAAGAAGTTTGATAATTGTTATATCATATTGTTGTTGTACGTGGATGATATGCTTATTGCAGGATCAAGTATGAGAGAGATCAACAATCTGAAAATGCAATTATCAAAGGAATTTGCTATGAAGGACTTAGGAGCAGTAAAGCAATTCTTGGGATGAGAATTGTGAGGGATAGAACAGCTGACACTGTGAAGCTATCCCAAGAAAGTTACATCCAGAAGGTGTTGGGCAAATTCAGCATGCAAGATGCAAAACCAGTTAGCACTCCTTTGACAAGTCACTTCAAGTTGTCTAAAGAGCAGTCACCAAAGTCTGCTGAAGAGCGTGAGTCCATGAAGAAAATTCCTTATGCATCAGCTGTAGGAAGTCTGATGTATGCCATGATTTGTACCAGGCCGGATATAGCACATGCAGTGGGAGTTGTGTGCAGACATATGGCAGATCCGGGCAAGCAACACTGGGAGGCAGTGAAATGGATTCTGAGATATCTAAAAGGCACCTCAGGCAAGTCACTTTGTTTCAGGAAAAGTGATGTTATCCTACAAGATTTTGTTGATTTAGATCTTGGTGGTGATCTGGACACCAGAAGAAATACCACTGGCTATGTTTACACCTTGGGTGGCACTGCAGTGAGTTGGGTTTCAAAACTTCAGAAGGTTGTTGCTCTCTCAACAACAGAAGCAGAGTATGTTGCTATCTCTGAAGCTAGCAAAGAGATGGTATGGCTGAAAAATTTTCTGAAGGAGTTGGGCAAGGAACAAAACAATAGTGTGTTGTTTTGTGACAATCAAAATGCAATTCATCTTGCCAAGAACCCAGTCTTTCATGCAAGGACTAAGCACATACAACTGAAGTATCACTTCATTCGTGGTTTGCTTGAAGATGGTGTTTTGTTGCTAGAGAAAATACTTGGTGCAGAGAATCCAGCAGACATGTTAACCAAGGCGGTAACCACAGAGAAACTGAGGCTGTGCAAAGCCTCAGTTGGCCTCCATGGATGATTGATGGAGGGATGCCGCAGCAGTATTTCCATTGTTACATTAAGCAGGATTAATACATTGAGATGTTTGCTTTCTTTGGAGTTTAGACTCCAAGTGGGAGATTGTTAGAGTGTGAAGGCAGAACTCGTGCGCCCATGCACGAGATCACACTCTGCCTCACGAGCGTATTTGCTGCTCCAGGGGAGCATCCTCAGTCTCAGGGGAGCATATGCAGTCTTAGGGGAGCATCTATGGCCTCTGGACAGCATCATTGGCGTCAGGGGAGCATGCATTTCGGGTTCAAGACAAGTCGATGTCACTTGAAGAAGGTCGACCTGCATGATGCACCGACCTTAGTATTGACAATGCACCGACCTTGTCTTGGCAATGCATTGACCTGACTGATGGTGGGGGAGCATATGTAGTCTCTGGAGGGCATACTCGATCTCAGGAGAGCATCCTGGGTGACAGGCGAGCATGCACGTTTAATGTACCCCAGAAGAGGATTTCTATTTTACGGGGGCATTGTTGTCCTTAATATCCTGACTAATGACGCCCTAATCTCCTAATATAAAAGGGTGAACTCTCTCCTTGTATTGTAATCTGTCTGTGATTATTAGTGAATTACTGCTGCGGCCGTGGACGTAGGAAGGCATCTTGCCTCCGAACCACGTAAAAAATCTTGTGTTCTTGTGGTTTGATTCCTCTTTTCTCCTTTCTTTTCACCTCTGGTGTTTGTCCTCCTCGTCTGGGTACTCCGTATCGCTAACACCACCCGATACCAGTACATACATGGCGATACTGCTGACCATGACTAAAATACTCTAATGAGGGTCTGCCAACTACGTCGTCATCGTAAGTCCATCGATAAAACTTTTTTTTTACGATGTCGATCTTGCACCTGCATCAGGTTGGTGGCAATCAGCACGCTTCTCCTTCTGGGTGTTGCTTCTCGCGATTTGTGCAACCTGTGATGCTTGGCCTTCTTGGTTGGTTCTAACAAGTGAATTGGAATGGAACTAGCCAATTCAGCTAGTTCAATCCCAAGGCATCTGTTTCCCTTTTATTTTAGAGATTTTTACAAATAAACCATTGTTAGAAGTGAAAGTGGCAAAAAAAATCATTCTTGAAATACTTTACCAGGCATATAATTATGTAAAATCAAATAGTGCATAAATGTCATTACCATAGCTATCTGTTACCACCCGTCAACTTAATCATAGTTGATCTTAACTAGACCTATGAAAAGATGAAAATACCCTCAGTTTAAAAAATAAAAAAAGTAAAAAAAATCCTGCAAGGACCCCCCTCCCCCTGCCCTACCGGAGCCCCCACCCCTATGCCACTATCGGACCCCCCTCTCCATCCCAATGTGCCGCCCGTAGAAGAAGCTTGATTTGCCAGGAACCCCCCTCCCCCTCTCGCCATCGGACCCCCTACCCATCCCCCGACACTACCAAGAACCCCCTCTCCTTGCCGCCGGACCCCCTCACCATGTCCCTACACCGTCGGACCCCTCCACATCCTCCTACACTGTCAGGAACCCCCCCTCCCCATCACCCTTGTCACTGGACCCCCCCTCCCCATCCCCCTGCTCCGCTAGGAACCCCCCTCCCTTCCCCATGCTGTCAGACCCCCCTCCCCATCCCCCTGCGCCGCCGGACCCCCCTCCCCTTCCCCTTGCCACCGGAGCCCCCTCCCCATCCCCCTACGCTACCAAAAACCCCCCTCCCCATCCCCCTGCGCTACCTGTGGAAGAAGTCTGATCTGCCGATGATGAGGTCGTCGGGGCCGTCAAGGAGGGTGTCATCGTCGTCAAGGTAGAGAGGGGCTTTAGCAAGAGAGTGTTGGGTGGGTGGAGAGGGGCTCTCTCTCTCTCTCTCTTTGAGTCACTGAGGGTATATTGATCATTTAACATCAAACTAACGGGAATATTGGCATCTTTTTCAAATATTCGCTCTCCTGTCGACGGAAGTTAACCACGATGACATTTATGCACTATTTGATTTTACGTAATGATATGTCTGCTAATGCATTTCTAGGAATGATTTTTTTTTTTGTAAATTCACTTCTAACAATGGTTTATTTGCAAAAATCCCTTTTGTTATTCTTTTTCATTAAAAGGAATTGACAAAGCATCAAAGAAACCGGTGTTTCTATGGTTTGTGGGGATTGACGCTACCACCTTGGAATATACCATTTGCTTGATGATGATTATTTTCGCACCCTATGCTATAGAAGTAGAACGGAAAATTTTGGAAAAGCCCTGAATGTCATAGGAAATAATGTGCATGACCTGTGGGATGAATTACAATGTGGTGCCCTGATGCGGCAGAAATAGCAGCATTGCACATCAGTATATGACAAAGAAATTGGCTAATGGTCGAAGTATTGGTTGTTTGTATGGTTCTCTTATGGATTCAAGTTGCACAATTATTTACTTTTAAATTGAATGGAAACATGTTGCAGTAATAAAAAAATTAATATAAGGAACATAATAGGACTTCAATTTTATGAAAAGAATCTTAAATCTCTGCAAAGAGAAGGGAGAAAGTCCGTGCTTTCCTTTCAATGGCTGGACAGAACTGTAGGCACATCCATTTTCTTTCCATTTGAACCTTCCAAGTTTCTTTTTTCTGCAGAAGCTCCTTGTAAAAATATGTAGGAAAAGCACCTCAAAGACAATTTTTGCCTTCATCACCACTACTTAGGTAAAGAGCCATCTTTTTCCACTGCATCTCATCTTGTACCACCCAGCTTCACCCAGCTTCTTCTTTTCTTATTTTATTCCCTTGTACCAGCCTGCTGTCCATCTTCCCCAAGAGCTAGCAAAGCACTGGGTCCCTGTGGCGCTCTCTTCTCCCCCACACGCATCCGCATCCGCAGCCGGCAGCAGAAGCAAGGGGCCAGCCACCTCCCTTCTTGGTTTATATTTTTATTCCCAACCAAGATCAACAGAAGCCATGTCACTGTAACCCCCTTGTCCTCCTCTCACCACCCCCTCTCCCTTATTTTATTCCACTCAAGAAAAAGCCTTAATTCCCCCCACACTGCACCATCGCCAGCCAGCACACATTAAATGTTAATAACCTCTCCCCCCTTTTCTATTCTCCACCAAGAGAGAAGAACCGTGACCCATCACCACTTCTTCTATCTTTTTTTCTTTCCTCTCTCTCTCTGCACTAATACCGCAGCATCAATAAGGGACATTAGGGGCAGCCCACCTGCCTAGCCCACTCCAGCATTAGCCCAGTGTGACCCACCGCATGCAGGGTGGTATTCTCATCCCATTCCAGTAGCAGGCCCAGCAGCACCAAGGCAATCACAGTTTGGTCCATCTCATCTGTTTTCGTCGTTCCGACGTCGTCACCCGTAGGTGTATTTCATCAGCATGGAAGCCAACACCACTTCTTCTGCATCACAGCCTTTGCCAACCAAGATTGCTGTCTGCGAGGAGATCAGCCAACGGCAATCAGATCTGGCCATTTTCTTCCCAGAAAACACAGTTTTCTCTAAAAGGGAGAGTTTTTTTAAGGAAAAAAGTAGAGAAACTAAACAAGAAGGTACATATGTGGAAAGAATAGAAATGCAGCAATATCTAAAACTTTTTAAAGGAAAAAACGAAGATTTTTGGCAAAGTTTAAGATTGAAAACTTTTTTCACTGTTTTGGTTCATTTCAAGGCATAAATATTTTTTTAATATAATGTAGATTGTAGAGTGCCAGAGTTGATTAACATGTTTGTAAGTACAAAAGATTTGATCTAGTGAGATTAGAGTCTAAAGTCAAAATTGAGCCTAATTTGTGTCTAGAATATGAGAGCCTAATTAAGACGTAAGTGAACATCGAATGCATCTTATATCATGGAAGTGCATCTCATGAGTGCAAATTGCACTTTAAATCCATAAAACTTTAGAAAACTCTCAAACTGAGCCCTAATTATGATCTAAAATCAAGGGGATTTTTTAAATTTCCCTAATAAAGATGAACTTGAACCTATGTTAATCAAAGGCGTCTGAGGCGCTCGCATAGGCGATGAGGTAAGGCGATGCGAGGCACCCCTAACTCGTCTCGCTTTGGCCCAGCTTGCTTAGGCTAAGGCGACCCTTGATTGCCTCGGGCACCTCTTGCCTCTGTAGACTGGAACATGTGCACCTTGTTTCATGTGATCGAATCTAATGAGTGCTGAATTGCATTTTAATTTCATAGAATCTTAGAGAAGCTCCAATTTAAGTGAACATCAATAGCGTCTTATATCATGGAATTGCATCTCATGAGTGCAAAATTGCACTTTAAATCCATAAAACTTTATAAAACTCTCAAATTGAGCCCTAATTATGATCTAAAATCAAGGGAGATTTTTGAAATTTCCCTAATAAAGATGCACTTGAGCCTATGTTATCAAAGGCGCTGGAGGAGGTCACCTAGGCAATGAAGCAAGGCGAGGCGAGATACCCTTAGCTCGCATCGCTTCGGCCCCGCTCGCTTAGGTGAGCTTGTTGTGGCCGCAGGCCCCTTTGGGCCAAGCCCACTTGGCTGCCCAGCCCATTTGAAGTGAATTTGATAGGTTCTTAATTTAATTCTTACATATGAATGGATGAAATCGTTAATTTTATTGTTTTTGCATATGTGTTGTTGACATATTTTAATGATATATTTATCTATCTGATTTATTTAATGTATTTTATAAAAATGTCGCCCGAGGCTAAGGTGACCCTTGATTGCCTCGAGCACCTCTCTCCTCTAGCTATGTAGACTTGAACATTTGCATCTTATTTCATGTAATCGAATCTAATGAGTGCTGAATTGCAATTAAATTCATAGAATCTTAGAGAAGTTCCAACTAAGCATTAATTTGTGCCTAAAATTTGGAGGTTTCCCAAAATCTCTAATGAAGATGTAACTGAACATTCATTGAATCTTATTTCATGGACATTGTACATAAATTGCACATAATTCCAGAAAAATGATGAATTAAGCCCTAGTTAGGAATTTAAATTTGGGACTTTCTAAAATTCCACTAATTAAGGATCCTTTGAACATCAATGCAGAAATGGATTGATTGCACTTTTACCATGTGTGTTTTGACAGATATGTCAAGCCATCGAGAGAAGGATGAGGACCTGATGGTCTAATACACTACCTTAATTAATGCAAAAACAAGGAGGGTAAAGTGCAACATACGTGGGAAGGAGATGGGAAGAGGGATATTTAATAAAAGAGCATTTAGCAAGAAAAACATGAGATATGCAACCACGTACGTACATATTAAATGAGATTGGGATGTTCTTCAGAGAAATTAAAACATCAAGACTCATTTACAAGGGAAGCAAAAAAGAGAAACAATCAAAGAGAACTTGAGAACGTGATGCGACGGAAGTGATCCTTGGCTAAGGTCAAAGTTATAGATCTAGAGATTAGAGCACCAGGCAATAGTTTTAATTGATCAAGATGATGACAATGATTGTGAGCAATTCAGGGTAACAATTCATGAAAGCATGAAGACATTAAATGAAGATGAGATCTAGAGATTAGAGCACCAGGCAAAAGTTTTAATTGATTGAGATGATGGCAATGATTGTGCTGATGAGCAATTCAGGGTAACAATTCATGAAGGCATGAAGACATTAAATGAAGATGAGGTCTAGAGATTGGGACACCATGCAATAGTTTTAACTGATCGAGATGATGGCAATGATTGTGCTGATGAGCACTTCAGGGTAACAATTCATGAAGGCATGATGGCGTTAAACGCAGATGAGATGCATATATTTGGGGTGGATACTTCTTCAACACCTGGTAGTGAAATTCAATGCTCTAGGAGTACAACAGGAGGAACAAGAAGCTTATAGTCATCATTACCATGGACAAACGCTATGCTTGTTACTCGGCATTCTTTTTTACTTGGTCCAAAGAGTGATTTAGCATATACTGCAGATCCATCCATTGAATCAATGGATTTTTACTTGGTTCAAAGGATGATGCCAAACAAAGAAGTGTCAAGACTACTTTGAAGGAATGGAAATATGTTCAGAAATTGGCAACAGAACAATAGAAGCATACATCCAAATGGTTTCTTTTTATACTAATGTTCTAGCCAATGTAGTTGCTAATCACTATTTTCAAGCCACAGTTGACTCCGTTGCAAAAGGTGGCTCTATACCTAAGTCCAAAGACATTTATGGCCTGTAACTTAAAGAAGTTCATGGGCTACAAGAATGGATAGACTCAATTAAGAGAGTCTTGGATGAGAGTGTGTACCATGCTACGTAACAGATGGACAAAAACTACTAGAAAGTAAATTATTGATTTTTTAATTTATTACACACATAGTATAGCCTTCTTAAAGTCTTTTGATGTTTTTGATAACATAAAAAATGTTGAATTTTTGTGCAATTTAATGGATAAGATGGTTGAGCTATTACTCAGAGAGGATAGTGGAGTGCAACAAGCTACTGATAATGTAGCTAATTACAGAATGGCCAGCCGTGTGTTGATGGAGAGGATGCATCATTGTTGGGTTCTATGTGCACTGAACAAGAAGTTGAGAGGTCATCAGTCGCTACATTTATGCTAACCATCATATACTTGTCATTTTTAGGCAAAGGACAATTGACCACAACATTGTCCTGCCATATTCAATATCTTTCTTTGGAAAGCTCATATAAGTATAGAGGGGCAATTGACAATGCTCTCACATATAAGAAATATTTGAACTATTTCAAATCCCTTAGCCTAATACAAAGGTTGTTGAAAAATCAATTCATGCATTTGCTGATAGGGAGGCTTTTGGGGAGACTATACAAGGTATCTCAAGTTGATTGAACCAATTAGTCAAGTATTATAAATCTGTAAATAGGACCAAGGAGAGATTTCAAAGCTAGAAGATAAGAGGGCACACTTATACCATGAGCAGCATTCAACTGGTAAGTTGTCAACACATGAAAATGCGAATAATTTTCGGTTCATATTCTTCATGGAACTGCTCAATTGTAATTTATGATGTTATTATTATAAATGAAGGATATTTCTTAAACCTTCTTTATTAATATAATGCAAAGTTCCACACTATTGTGGTTTAGTCCCATATCGGAAATCTATGGGAGTCTTTCCTCTATATATGTGGAGGATTCCTTCAACTCAACACCTAGGTTTTGGGTTGAATTCGGGCCTTAATATGGTATTAGAGCTTCGTTTACCTATTGGATCCATATGTGGACACTTATCCTACCCATGATTCGCCCCAAACCGGTTGGTTCGGTGTGAAGGGGGTGTTGTGGTTTAGCCCCATATCAAAAATCCATGACAGTCTTTCCTCTATATTTGTGGGGGATTCCCTCAACTCAACGCCTAGGTTTTGGGTTGAGTTCAGACCTTAAGACACATGAATGTCAAAGAGTGCTCAAATGAGATTTGAAGCAGAGTCAAAGTGATGATTATGAAAATAAAGATGTGTCTTTGGACTATCAAAGTTCCAATCTACAAATCATCATCATCATCATCATCAGAGCCTTATCCCAATTAAAAGATTTCTATCAAGTGCTATATTCATATTTAAACACAAGAAACTAATATCCTTCCTAATAACATCGCACCATCTCATTTTAGGCCTTCCTCGAGCTCTTTTACTAGCATCCACTAAGATTCGGTCACATCTTTTAACCGGCACTGAGTTAGGGCGACGAAACACATATCCAAACCACCTGAGTCTATTTTCTCTCATTTTACTATCAATTGGGACTATCTCTAAGTCCTTACGGATGCGCTCATTCCTAATCTTGTCTTTCTTAGTCTTTACCACATATCCATCTCAACATCCTCATCTCTGCTACACACATTTTGTGAATGTGTTCCTTTCGTACTACCCAACACTCGGTACCATATAACAAAACAGGCCTCACAGCCGTTCTATAAAGCCTCCCTTTGAGTTTCACAGGCATACGACGATCACAAAGGACTCCTGATGCGCTTCTCCATCTTAACCAGCCTCTCTTAATCCTATGTGTAACATCGTCTCATTCTCTTGTATTATAGACCCTAAGTATCGAAAGCTACTACTCTTCGGAATGTTATGTCCATCAATTAGAACCATGTCTTCCTGTACCACTCTTCCATTACTAAAATTACAATGCATAAACTCTGACTTGCTCCTACTAATTTTAAAACTTCTAGACTCCAAGGCAAGTCTCCAACGCTCTAACTTAGCATTTAAAGCATCAATACTCTCATCAATTAAAACAATATCATCTGGAAATAGCATACACCAAGGGATATCATCATGCAATTGTTTTGTTACTTCATCCATAACTAAGGCAAAGAGATATGGACTTAGTGCAGAGCCTTGATGCAGACCTATAGAAACTGAAATTCACCAGTCTCTCCAGCAATAGTTCGAACACTAATAATAGTACCGTCGTACATATCCTTAATCAAATCAACATATCCTTGAGAGATTCATTTCTTTCTTAATGTCCGCCAAATCAATTCTCTCGGTACTCGATCATACGCCTTCTCTAAATCAAGAAAAATCATATACAAATCTTTTCTCATCTCTCTATACTTCTCCATTAGCTGTCGTAGTAAGAAAATAGCTTCTGTAGTAGATCTATTCGGCATAAAACCAAACTGATTTTCTGATACAGTAGTCATACATCGGAGGCGTTTTTCAATTACTCTTTCCCAAAGGTTCATAGTATGACTCATAAGCTTAATTCCACGATAATTATTACAACTTTGAATATCTCCTTTATTTTTATAGAAAGGAACTACAACACTTTTTCTCCAAACTTCTGGCATTCTCCGTTCCTTTAAAATTTTATTAAAAAGTTTAGTTAGCCATTGAATACTAATGTCTCCTAGACCTTTCCATACTTCAATAGATATGCCATCTGGTCCTAAGGCCTTTCTCACTTTTATTTTCCTCAAAGCATCCTCCACTTCTGACATCTTAATACGCCTGAAATATTGATATTTATCAAATATTGTGGACTCTTGAGTACCTTCTAAAGAGAAATCCTTGACGCAATCTCCATTAAGTAACTTCTGAAAATAACTATGCCACCTCTCTTTAATCTCAGGATCCTTAGTTAAAACCCTTTGATCTTCACCTTTAATGTAACGAACATGATCTAAATCTCTAGTTTTCCTATCTCTTAATTTAGCAAGTTTAAATGTCCTTTTCACCCTCTCGGATTCCTAATTTATTATATAAATCTTCAAATGCCTTTGATTTAGCTTCGCTAACTATTTTCTTAGCCCTCTTTTTAGTGATTTTATAAGCTTCTAGGGTTTGATTATTTTTGTTAGTTTGCCAAACTTTAAAGCACTCCTTTTTTACTCTAATGGTATTTTGGATTTCCTCACTCCACCACCAAGTCTCTTTTCCTAAATTCTTTGTACCTTTAGATTCGCCTAAGAATTGTTTTGCTACCTTCGTTATACAATTTGTAACATTATTCCACATTACATTAGTTTCTTATTCTAAATTCTAAATATTTTCCTTTAATAGATGATTTTTAAATGTTTCTAAACTTTTACCTTTTAAATTCCACCATTTAATCTTAGAACAATTATTTATAATGATCTTTCTTTTAAATTTAGGGATAATGACATCCATTACTAACAACCTATGTTGAGGGGCTAGACTCTCACCAGGAATAACTTTACAATCTTTACATAAAACTCTATCGACCTTCCTAATAAGAAAATAGTCAATTTGACTTATATGTGTTCCACTCTTGTATGTTATTAAGTGTTCGTCCCACTTCTTAAAGAAGGTATTAGTAATTGCTAGATCATAGGTCATAGCAAAATCAAGAATAGTATAACCCGTATCATTTCTATTGCCAAAACCAAGCCCTCCATGAATCCTCTCATAGCCTCTATTATCTTTACCCACATGACCATTAAGATCCCCTCCAATAAAGATTCTCTCTTCACTAGGGATATTTGGATCAAACTATCAATAGCCTCCCAAAATTACTTTTTAATGCTCTCTTCTAATCCTACTTGAGGTGCATATGCACTAATTATATTCAAAATATCCTCACCTAAGATAAGTTTAATTAACATCAGTCTATCCCCCAATCTATTAACTTCTACAACTCTATCTTTTAAGTTTTTATCTATTATTATAGCAACACCATTTCTAGAGTTATTACCCGTATACCAAATTTTATATCCATCAATGTCTTTAGCTTTATGTCCTTTCCACCTAGTTTCTTGTAGGCAAGCTATGTTAACCCTCCTGTCCTTCATTAACTTAACTAATTCTAAACCATTACCCGTTAAAGTTCCTATATTCCAAGTACTTAGACGGATCCTATGTTTTTGGACTAGCTTCTTTACCTGTGTACGTCCAACCCCACACGGAACCCTTGCCTATTTGACACCGCAATCGGGCGCCATTACGGCGCGTCGCTTACGGAGAACACCCTACCTAGGCCTTGCTCAGTTGTCATTCCATCCGGGTTCCGATGTAACGCGTCGCTTCCGGGGGACGCCCTAGCATTAGCACAAACTGTATTTAGATCAAAATTCATGTGGGAGATGTGACAAAATTTTACTGTTGGCTGTCAACCTAACGCAAACCCTCCTCCTTTCTCATCTCCCACAATGAAATGCAATCCATATTGAGATTTGAAGCGAAGCCGAAGTGATAAATATAAAAATGAAGATGTGTCTTTGGACTATCAAAGTTTCAATCTACAATTATGAAGTATAGTCCATATTATGGTCCTTATCAATAAACGCAAATTCCTATCCGTGTTCTTAGACCATCAGTTGCATACCAAATTAAGGAACAAGTTGAAAGTTGAAAGATTAGAGAAATTGATATTGTGCCATTACAACAAAAGACCATACAATAAAGGTTGTTGTAGTAGAGGTTGGTTGAGCATGCGGGGTTTAACGTAGAAGATTTACACGTGAGGGACAAATTGATTTAGATAAGTTATTTGATGAAGTGCATCCATTAAGACAGATTGACCTTCATTTGACCCTCATATCATGGTTGGGTAGAGGGAAAGTTGGATGTTGTTCTACGTGACAGAAAATTTGTGGAGGGTCAAGATCCTAGATGACAAGAGAGTAGATGTTAGACGTCTTTTCATTCATTTCATTTATGTGCTAGTCATGAGCCTTGCATCCCAACGTGGCACTATGATATGCTCCTCATACCTAGCCCAAGCATGAATTCTAGCCACGAAGGATGTTAAAGAACATTGTAATGAGAAATAAACCAAAAAAAAAAAAGAGAAATGGTACATGTATAAGAAAATCAAGGACACAAGGTTATGTTCAACAAGATAAATCACCTCATCTTATTGGCAGAAATGACACTGCTCAACCTCCTAGTGATTAAGAGGCACCTAATGATGCAACATTTAGACCAATCAGTGAAGCAGGTATATGTCACTCCTACGTGTACAACCCGTTGATACATGGTTGTTTTAGGTTTGGGTAGTCATGGTTCTCATGGAGCACAAGATGATGATCATAATCCATGTACAAGACCTATAATATGGAGGACCAGCATTTTGAACAATACAAGTTGCTTGACAAGAAGAGGAGGATCAAAGTAATTTTGTAGGGGGCTCTTACAATTCACATTGGGAGGTTCATAGACAAATGACACCATAAGGTGAGACCAACCTCAGGATGAAAGAGCTCTTATGCTTATTGAAAGCTTTAGGGCAGCATGACACAACAAGATCAACCTCACACTATCAGCAATACCTTCCTAAGACTGTGGGATGGAATGACTTTTGCATAATCTACTTATGGGTATGGACCTTCTATGCAACTTTGTTCAACTGAGCAAAGGGAAAGCCATAAAGATGACCGAGATGCATCTTTAGCCATATTCATATGGCCTCTTCATGGTACATAGTTTATCTTTATAATTCACTAGCTTTAATATTAGAGAATGCAAGCATCTTAAGGTTTTAATGTAGCATACTTAAAAGGTTTTAAAATTAGTAGGAATAAGTCAGAGTTTATGCACTGTAATTTTAGTAATGGGAGAGTGGTTCAGGAAGACATGGTTCTAATTGATGGACATAACATTCAGAAGAGTAGTAGCTTTCGATACTTAGGGTCTATCATACAAGAGAATGGGGAGATTTATGATGACGTTACACATAAGATTAAGGCAGGCTGGTTAAGATGGAGAAGTGCATCAGGTGTCCTTTGTGATCGTCGTATGCCTGTGAAACTCAAAGGGAGATTTTATAGAATGGCTGTGAGACCTGCTTTGTTATATGGTACCGAGTGTTGGACAGTACGAAAGGAACACATCCACAAAATGTGTGTAGCAGAGATGAGGATGTTGAGATGGATGTGTGGCAAGACTAAGAAAGACAAGATTAGGAATGAGCGTATCCGTAAGGACTTAGGGATAGCTCCAATTGATAGTAAAATGAGAGAAAATAGACTCAGGTGGTTTGGACATGTGTGTCGTCGCCCTAACTCAGCGCCGGTTAAAAGATGTGACCAAATCTTAGTGGATGCTAGTAAAAGAGCTCGGGGAAGGCCTAAAATGAGATGGTGCGATGTTATTAGGAAGGACATTAGTTTCTTAGGTTTAAATACGAATATTGCACTTGATAGAAATCTTTGGCGGAACATGATTCATGTAGTCGACCCCAATTAATTGGGATAAGGCTCTGATGATGATGATGATATGATGATGATGATGATGATGATGATGATGATGATGATGATGATGATGATGATGATGATACTTAAAATGTTCCTCCCTCCTTGTGGTTGATTCATTTGATTATTTAGACAGATTAGAAAGTTACGTGCAATCAATTATAAATAACGAATGAGTTAAATAACTTGCACATTGACTAAAATTAACTTTTACTAACCATTAAGATTCTTATACTTTTTTTCTTTTTTTTAGTTAACCATCAGAGTATTCAAGGGAACTAGTAAAAATTGGTCCCAAGGCATTGGGCATTGTTCACATCATTGTCAATGATATGAGAAAATGACCATATTTATTGCTGCCCAGTACATGGCTTACCCAAAGGAAGGTGAATGGGTAATTAAAAATATGATCATGATAATCATCATTTAGATCGTTTTGAAACAATGCTTACATGAATGCGGATTAGATGTGAAAACCCTACAACAGTTTAGAACCATGAGTGTCAGAGTTGTAGTTTAAACATATAAGGAATGAGCCTAAAATACTTATAGATTTATATGTGAGTATTGCAGTAATGATGTGATCAGATATGTAATTGTTGTAGTGGTATAATGAACAAAAATAAAGAGACAGCAATCACACAAATGGCAATCTCACAAGACACAAGGATTTATATTGGTTCAACCCTGACCTCAGCCAGTCCTACATCCAGCACCCAGCAACCACTGGGATTTTCACTCTCCCCGCAAGGAATAGTACACTGTCTATTTTTGATCAAGTGTTCAGCCACATCACAGACACTCGCTCACTAGAGCCCCAACTGACTTGCAAGCATAGCCAAACCTATCTGTTTTTGATATGGTGTTCAGCCACACCACGGGCACTCTTTCACAAGAGCCCCAACTGACTTCACGGCACAACCAAACCCAAGATTTCAAGTCTCCTGTAGGCTCTCTTGCCCCGCAAGCAAAAAGACTTCTCCCCTCGAGGAGAAGTGAATCACAGGTTAAGTGGGTTTACACAAATATTGCATTTTGATAGGCATAGTCAATTTATGAGTGACTTTTAATTTGAATAATCGACTAATCTGCTTTAGACATAATCATATTTTAATTCTGCAGCTACAGGCAACAGCCTTTGAGATAGTTGATAGTTCGCGTAACTATGTGACAATTTAGGCTATTAGATAATCGAAATAAAGATGAGATAGTTGCTGCTATAGTTCAACTATATACAGACAGTCTCTCTTGAGATAGTCGATTCAGATTGGCTATGTATTCGACTATCTGTTAAGATAGGCGATCATTTGGTTCAATTATTTTATTATTGGGATAGCCGATATCCCAGCGACTATGTTGACAGATAGGCAATAGAATGCACCTATGTTGAATGCTTTTCCGCAGATAGGCAATGCTTGTGATAGGCATTGGAATTGCGCCTATGTTATCCTTAAGTGCGCCTATGTGAATTGTTTTATGAGATAGTCGATGTTGAGATAGGCGATGGGACTGCGCCTATGTTATCAATGTTTTAGCGACTATCTGAATGCAATGGGACTATCTTAAATAGACGATCTTTTAAGATTTGAGATAGGCGATAGTCGTGCGCCTATGTGAGCGCCTAAGTGAATTCATGCACCTATGTGAGCGCCTATGTGAATTTCTGTGCCTTTGTAACGCCTAAGTGAATTTTAGCGCCTACGTGAGTGCCTATGTGAATTTTTGCAACTAAGTGAAAACATAGCTAATCTTTTTCAGCGCCTATGTGGACTTGGACTAAGTTTACAGCGCCTAAGTGAATAGTCTTGCGACTATGTTATACTTAGGAGAATTTTAGGCATTCTTAACTTTTACAGGGCTTTTCTTATGAAGACTTTTGTTACTTTTAGTGATTTTTGTTCTTATCTGAATTAACTTTGAAGCTTTGTTTTTACCTAAAGGTTGACCCTAAGGTTTTGTTGCCTATAAGATCAAAGTTCATAAATTATCAAGACTTAATTCAAAGTTTTGTTGTCATCAAGATTTATTATCAATTTACTCGAAGGTTTTGTTATCACCAAAATTAATATAAATAAGTGAATGACAAGATTTCGGTTTAACACTCAATGATTTAACTTGAATATAAAGTTACAAAGTGTTAACCCATCATTTATACCATGGTTTACTGACTTAGGCGACTTGCACAGTATCTGGGCTGGACCAAGATGGCCAAATCAGCCCGAGTCAACTTTGAGTCCAATTGACTTGTACCGGATTTGGGTTGGACTAAGTCAATAAGATCCATTGAGCCAGCCAACCCTGGTTTATAGCATGACAGTTTGGGGGGACTTTAGCTGTGGAAAACAAGAGAATTGGATCTAATGAAAGAACAATAAACATTGAGGGTCGCTTTGATAATAGAATAAGGTAGGGCGGGTTATGGTAAGTCCAAGTAAGATATCTGAGGTTTGAGCCTAACCGAGTTTGATAACCTTACCCTATCCGACCTAGAATAAGAAAAAATGAAATAGACAATAATTTAAAAATATCATGATTAAGAAGCTCAAAAAACCTTACCCTACTCAACCCTAGGTAACTTATTAGGCCATTTTGGCTGAACAAGCCATCCGTCCTCAACCCTCACCCTACATGACTCGAATAAGTTACCCTGCCCGACCCCTACAGCCAAAGACGCATAAGCCCAGGTAAGGTAGATAAGTTACCCTACCCGAGTTTTATTCCATTATCAAAGCAACCCTGGAAGAAACTTGACAGTTCTGGTTGGAAAATACTTTTACTCCTATCCTACCATAAATAAAGGCTTTACAAATTACTTCTTATTTTTTACAACTCCCTAATTTTACTAGAGATAGGAAATCAAATCCATCTTTAACTTACAAGGCACATTTGGAAGTGAGATGGGATTATGGATTTTTTTCATAATCCTACAATTCTGGACATTTTTGAAAAGTACAGATCTTTAGATGGTAATCCATGCTAAGAATCTCATTTGAATGTTTAGTGGGACCATGACTTGACAGATCGATCCGATCCACTGTGTACCAATTGTGCTAGCGTAGAACCGACACCCCCCCCCCACGGCGATACGCATGTGATCCGTTGATGGATTGCATGGATACATGGGAAGCACTGATCCGTGCAATCTGCCAACCAATACATGGGGCTTGTTTCAAAAGGGAGGGCGAGGGTGGCGGTGAGGGGCAACCGAGCATGTTCCAGGCAGTGAGGTGGCAATCTCTGATGACGGTTCCAGCGAACTCACTGGCGGCAGCTGAGTTCCACCCCCCGCCCCAATGTGAAGTACATAGAATGATAGATAGAAGGGGCGAATCTGGTTAGCGGACGACAGGCCGACGCTGGATCTACATAGGCGAAGGCCAATCCCACCTGCTCGTCGCTAGATCCGACCGGCAGAGGCTAGTTTGGCCATCCCCTACGTAGATCTGGCGGGGCTCTGCCGTTGGTCGGCCGGATCCCGCTGGATCTACACAAAGGAACGCCCGATCCGGCCTCCTCGCCGTCGGATCCAACTGTCGGAGACAGGTTCGGTCGTGCCCTGCATAGATCTTGCGGCGCTTTGGCCAGCCGATGGCAAATCACTACTTGATCTGCGTAGAGAAGCGGCCGATCTACCCTCCGCCGGCAGGATCCGGCAGCAAGGAGGCCAGATCGGCCGCTCCTCTGTCCAGATCCAACGAGATCCAAACGGCCAACGATGGACCCCTACCGGATCTACGCATGGGGATGGGCAAGTTGCCCTCCTCACCACCGGATCTTGTCCGGCGAACAACGGATCAACACTGTATCGGTGCAGGGGCCCGGCCAATCCGCCCTCCTAGCCACCAGATCTGGCCAACATACAGTGGATCGACCAGTGGATTTTGCCCACTTGAAAAAAATTTCCGACGGATTGTACAAGCCCAACGTCATAGCCAGCACGGATCTGGTCATCAAAGAGATCGATCCATGGGCACAGATCACGCCCTCGTCTTGAGCTTATCTATTTGTGTTCCTTTACATAAGTTATTTCTTTAGCGTAGCTAAGCTAAGCAAGGAATGAATATTCGGATCAGATCAGCAGATCAAATTTGAACCCGATCCAACCTATTCCAATCCAAGGCCTAGATAGGCCGGATCGGCTGGAATCAAGCCGGATCGACCGATTCTAGCCGATCCGACGCGATCCCCACACAGGATCGGCCAGGACCCTTCACATCATCCCAAGTAGTGAGAAGATGTGGCTACAGTCCCAACACGGAAGAATCTGACTTCTTCGATCGGGATTTCTTCGCAAGGAACAAGAGGAAGAGTCGGAGGAAGGAGATCTCAGAAATGAGCAGGACCTAATGGAAAACTGCCTCAGTCGAGGAAGGAATCTTGCGGATGATGTCGGATTGACCTCACAATTATCCATTTAAAATTGAAGCCAAATTCAAATTCGTATTCATTTGGTCGAAAAATTATCCAAATAAAGTATCTGAAGGATAATTTAATCGGAAATCAGATAATCCGATTAATTCATATTCGTTTCGTCGGAAAATTATCCAAATAAAGTATCTGGCGGATAATTTAATCAGAAATCGGATAATCTGATTATTAATTAGGTACGAATTCGGATATTGGGATATCCGCGTCGAATATTATCCGGCCTAATAGAAACCCTTTCATTCATTGTTTTTTTCACGATGTTTCTTTAAACTTTTTCATTTAGGTGTATCTTTCTTTCCATTATTATTTTAGGTTGGTGGTTATTTGTTAGCGAATAATGCAAAGTTGTTCTTTCTTTCCATTGTTACCTAATTTTTTTCATTTAGGTGTTCCAATCTGACAATGCAAAACTATTCTTTGCAAAAAATCTTGAGTTCTTCCTTGAGCAGGAAGGAATTATCTATGAGTCTTCATGTGCCTACACCCCTCAAAAAAATGGGGTGACTAAAAGGAAAAATAGACACTTATTAGAGACAGCAAGGGCTCGTCTCTTCCAGCACAATTTTCCTAAAAGATTTTGGGGTGAGGCAGTTCTCACTACTACCTATGTCAATAATCGAATGCCATCCAACATAATTAGAATCAGGGCCCCAATAATCCTAGTCATCCTTTGTTTACTCTACCTCCCAAAGTCTTTGGTTGCGTATGTTTCATTCGTTGTCTTTGACCAGGATCTACCAAGCTCGAACCTTGTGCTACAAAGGGTGTGTTTCTGGACTACTCTCAACTCAAAAGGGATACAAGTGCTTTGACACCAGGACTGGCCAGAAGTATGTCATAAAGGATGTCACCTTTAGTAAGTCAGTCTTATTTCTCCCCACAAGCTCCTTCTCAGCAGAAGCATTGTTCAGTTCCACATACCTTTAAGTTGTTCTTTCACACTCTCCCTCTTTCGTTGCATTCAGGGCCATCAGTTCAAAATGATGCTACAAAAGAATCCTCTCTTAACATTGGGGACCACCCTACTACTAGTGTGCCACCGTGGAGCTGCTTACCTACTCTAGATGGCCAAAACGAGTGGAGGAGCAGCCTATGGAATGTTCTTCTCATGATATTGTTGAATCTCCATGTCAACAACCCATTGATTCTTCTTACCTTCACTTACCTATTGCTCTTTGCAAAGGAAGTAGAGAGTATACCAAGAATCCTATTTCCCAATTTGTTAGTTACACTCATTTGTCCCCTTCCTATTATGCTTTTGTCACTGCACGATCTAGTGTCTCTGTGTCCAATGGTTATGTGCAATGCATGAGGAGGTGAGAGCACTCCAACAATATCACACCTGGGAACTTGTTGATCCCCCAAAGTGCAAGGCCAATGGTTCTGTAGATCAATATAAAACTCGGCTGGTTGCCAAAGGCTTTACTCAGACCTATGGCGTGGATTATGAGGAAACCTTCGCTCTTGTGGCAAAATTAAAATCGATCTGAGTTATTATTTCTCTTGCTACTTAGTATTCCTGAAATTTATTCCAACTAGATGTGAAAATTGCTTTTCTGAATGGTGATCTTCAATTCAAGAAGTGTACATGCATCTATCATACAAGTGGCAGTGTGCAGATTACATAAGGCATTGTATAGTCTTAAACAATCTCCTCGAGCTTGGTTTGACAGATTTCGACTTGCTATACTTTGCTATGATTACACCCAAAGCAATGCAGACCACACATTGTTTGTCAAATGGGATGCCAGTATGGTCGTTATTCTTCTAGTCTATGTTGATGATATGGTCATTACAAGAGATCATGAGGAAGCAATAAAGTGGTTAAAGGTGGCTATAGCCACAGAATTTGAAATCAAAGACTTGGGACTGCTTCAAAACTTCCTCAAATTTGAAGTGACTTATTCCGAGGATTGCATCTGTGTGTCAGAAGAAATATCCACTTGATCTGTTGTTGGAGACTAGGAAGTTAGGTTGTAAGTCTCCAACAACCCCCATTGAGACGAATCATTGTTTATCTGGCCTAACATGTGATCTTCTCTTTGAGGTTGATAGGGGGAGATTTACGTAGCTAGTTGGCCACCTTCGGTACTTGACACTTACACGTCCTGATATCACTTATGTTGTAAGTGTTAGCTTATGTATGCACTAAGAACATCTCACGTGTAAGTTGTGGATCGTGTTCTTAGCTATATGAAGACATGTCCAAGAGAAGGTTTTTTTTTTCCTAAGTCCACAAGTCTTCAAGTTGAAAGCTACGCAAAAGTTGATTGAGCCGATTCTGGTGATGATCATCGTTCCACTACCGGATGTTGTGTCTTCCTTGAATCCAACTTGGTGGCTTGACAAAGAAACAGCCATTGCGTGCCCGGTCCAATGTTGAGGCCAAGTACCTTAATATGGCGCATGATTTATCAGAATTGTTGTGGATGAAGCTCCTATTACAAGATCTCGACTTGTTAAGTGCACTTCCTCTAAAATTTTATTGTGATAGGCATAAACATTGTCAACAATCCTGTGCAACATGACAAAACCAAGTACATAAAAATTGACAGACACTTCATTCGTGAATAGCTTGATTCTGGCGAGGTTTGTCTATGCTGCTACATTTGGTGATCAGCTTGCTGATGTGTTTACTAAAGGAGTAACTAGGGAGGCTCTCCGGTCTATCCTGGGCAAGCTGTGCACAAAGGACATCTATGCTCAACTTGAGGGAGAGTGTAGGAGATAAACAAAGTTCAGGCCACTCTGGTCCTAAACTGCATCTATTTGGCTCTTTGGGTCGCATGTTCATTATCAAATCCGATTAGGTGGATCTGTTTAACTTAAACTTCAGTTTGTTGTTTACTCTTAATACCCCCTGCCTCATCCCTTTGTAATAGGGGTATTTTAGTCCTAATTGTAATTAGGTTTTGGGTTAATAAAGACTACTGGGAGGGGGCAGCCAGAACACACAGCCGCCACCCCTCATCCTGCGTCATCTCTCTCTTCTCTTTCCCTCTCTTCTTCCTCTGTTCTCTCTGTTCTAATAGCATGTAACCCTAAAAATCTTCAGGGGGAAACTTGAATGGCTAGAGGAAGTGAACATGAGGGGGAGAATAGAGAGAATTTCGGAAACTGAAGTTTAAAAAAATGGATAAAAGAGTGGCAAAAATTGTACAATAAGGATACTTGAACACTTGGCTGAGAAATAAGAGGGTTGGAAGAAATTAATATTGGTGAACATGAGAAAATGAAAAGAGGAATAAAATGTTGAGAAGAAGCTAAAAAAATGCACATCAAAGAGAAATGAATAAAAGATACAGAAAAATTGCTAGAGAACTCAGAAAAGGGAATGTGCCAATTGATGGATTCTGCACTACTTAGAACTAAACTTGAAGTGAAATCAAGTCTCAAGTGTGCATAATTAATCTTCTGAGTTGTTGCACATTCATCTAAGTCTGGGGGCAGATTATTGTTGTCATGTGGTAATTGATCATGGTTTCCTCGTACTAAGCGGGAAATTTACACCACTCCTTTATGTATGGTGGGAGGGATCCTATGAATCCAAACTCAATAAAAAAATCCAAGTAATTTAGTCAAACAAGCACAAACAGCAAGCAAATATAACTAATAAAGCAAAAGCAAAGAAAATAAATGAATAATGAAAATGAAAAATGTGTTCTAACACACTCCCACCCCTCAGACAATACCTTAGCCCTTCAATCAGACCATATTTACTTGCTTGATTCTCCATCATGCTGAGAATTTAACATACCAGAACAACGAGTAAGGGGGAACTCCATATCTTAATCCTCATAAATTGCTGAAGTAGCCAAATAGAGCACCATTCATTGTGATTGTAAATCTGACCATTCATTATTGGTCCTCCATCAATCTCAGTATTTTTAATGAGTGTTCTGAATTGACTGCATCATATATTTTCCAAAGACAAGCTTGAAGCGGATGCATTCCTTCCTCAATTCCCAATAATGGGATGCGCTCATTTGACATTGTGAAACAATCACCTTCCATGAATAGAGGCAGATATGTTAGCATTCACGAGGCCATTTTATGACTCCCTTTAATAATATGAATGTCTTTTGTAATAATCTTGCAAAAGACTTTTGGCAATTGATTCCACCTTTTTTGGTATAAGAACCACAAGTGCACAGGGTCTGAAGCATTTATTGTACAGATGCCCTTTAAATTCTTTAATGACAGCTATCAGGTAGTCTGTAATGACATCTCAGAATTGTTGGCGGAGACCCATTGAGAAATAGTACAATCCTGCTGATCTACTTATCTCCGATTCTCCATGCTGAAGATATCTTGCTTGATTTCTTCATGAAAAGGTCAGATCACACTGCTTCTAAAAATATTGTCTCTAGTGGCTGAAGCCCCCAACCCTGCTTCTTGAAATAAATGATATCATATTCTAAACATTAACACACCCCCAACCCACCCAAAAGAAGAAAAACAACTTCCCTGAAGGCACGCAGTCCAAAGTAAATTATTGATCCCTGTCCTTTTAGGCATCCACCACACTTTGTTTCTCAGAGGGAACATGAACTTTCAATGCGCACACATGTGAATTGCATCTTCTAGTGTTGAAGGAATGCAGTCCATAGTAAATCATTGAATCCCTGTCCTTTTAAGCATCCACCGACCATTGTTTCTTGGAGGGAAACACAAAAATTTTCAATGCACACCCGTAATGTTATTCAACCAAACATCCAGATTCAGTTAGTCAGCCCAATGGTGGATGGTGAGAGGATCATACAATGCACACCCGTAAGATTCATCCACTTAGTCAGCCCAATTGTAGGTGGAAAGGCTACTATTCCTATTAAATGTAAACCTCCCCCCCCCCAACAAAGGGGTAATGACTATCAGCGGGATGGTTCAAATGGCTTTATATACTAGAACAGTGGAGGAATCTGATACTGACTAGAGACGGTTTAAAGATAATGCCATATTGCACATAATAATACAACAGTGACTGTAATGGAAAAGAATTTCAGACTTAGATCCCATTCTAATGACCCATGTCACGTTGAAGGATCAACTCCCATACGAAAGCAAATCAATTTCCTTCTCAGGAACAAGAGCACGTAATCGTCACACTTCTATATTTTCTTTTTTTTTTAATTGTGCTACATGAACAAAGCCAAAGCTCATTGGTCGAACTGTAGAAAGTTGCAGACTAGAATTGTCATCATGCAGCGCTAGTCCAGAATCCAAATCAGTGATCAAAGAAAAGCTAAACAAATATCAATATCAGGTATCAACTCATCCAGCTACATAACCACATCCAAACTGCAGTAAAAAGATCATATATAGCCCAAGAATCAACAGGACATCTTCCTACACCTTTTTTCGGGAGGATGATGCATAGTACCGCAATTCAGTAGTCAAAACAAAGAACATAAAAATAATACCTATTATCATCAGCCTGCACAGAGAATGACTAGAAAAAGATATCAACCAAATGCAGTACAAAATAATATCCAACAGCAGGACAAATCACAGGATGTGCTAACCCTTCACTTCATAACATCATGCATAAAGAGAACATGAGTTGCTAGTCTAAGTGATACCAGGATATTGGATTAATGCCTGGAAACCAGCATTCTTCTCAAAAATAGCAACCTTCTGGACAGGACCAAAGGCAGAAAAGACCTGTTGGCAAGCAAAACCTGGAATTAGTCCAGATGGCCTAAGACAAGAAGTTCTGTATTGCAGAAAATAAATTAAATACCGTGTGAAGAACATCAATGCTAACAGCATATTGCATGTTCTCAATGGATGCAAGAAGAACATTGCTCTCTGGTTCTTGTTTCTTACTATCCTGCATGAATAAAATGAAAATTTATCTGACCATGGCTGCCAGAAAAGTCCACCGCCTTCTAAAACAAACTACCAAGACAACCACCCATTCACAGAGATTCACCTGACCACTACCATCAATAGCTGATGGAGCCACAGGAAGGTATGGATTAGTGTAGTCCCTGAGCAAGATGCATATGTTAGACCCACAATGTAAAATAACAAGTCACATGAGAATTGTTCAACAGCCACACATGGAGAAACAGTTTTGAACATTGATGTGATGCATGTGATGAAAAATAGTCAGAATAAATATCTTTCTGACATGTAGGGTTCCAGCAAAACCAGTCACCCTTACAAGCAATGATGTACAATGCATGGAGAAATCATCAAACATAATTTATCTTTATTAAAGCCTAGTGACCAAATGTCTTCTGATCACCAACAGTTTTTTTCCATTCAAAAACTAGCTTTGCCAACCAAAGCAGCCAGATTCCTTGGACTATTGACGCCAAACCCCAACCCCCAAAGAGGGGGGGGGGAAAAGGAAGGGACAACATTTTACTTGCCAAACTTAGCAGGCTGTGATGCCCTTGTAAAAAGCTAGCATCAGGCAATTGGTTGGAATTCCTCTCCAGATCCTAGAATCCTTCATCAGATCTAGCAACCCAGATTGATGAGCAAGGCTTGATGACCTAGTCATATGATTTTAACTCATGCCCTTAACTTAATGTTCTCTGAAGTAAATTATTGAAGGAACAGCGGGAAAAAATATACCTATGAAACATGTTCTGGAACTTGACTCGGCTAGAAATACAGTGCCTTTGCTGTTTCGAGAACATAGATAATAGATCATTTGCATAGTCATTGATTGTGATTGCTGTGGCTAAACTATGGGCTTGCATACTGTGAAGCACCTCATGGTTTTTGATATAATTGCATAGACTGTGGAGGATCATATTATAATCACCGTGCAGATTCTAAGTCATCTCTAATTGTGATGCACCTCACTTTTGCTTGTACTAGTGCAGTTTTCACTTTGATGCATCTCACACTCACACTACGAAGAAAATCTACATTGTAGCTGGATGACCAAGAGTCCGCTTTAAGTTATACTGAACAAAGAGGGATGCATCATGGACTCGTAGTTTCTGTTGTAGCTAGATAAGCAAGAGTGCACCTCGTGGCAAATAGCATATATAAAAAACAGGCATGCACCTCACAGTTTGTATTATATTCATAGTTGTCAAGGCGGACGCCTAGGCGCCGCCTAGGCATCCAGGCGGTTTTGGCAGAGCAAGGCGCCTGCCCGCCTTCTAACAAGCTGAAAAGGCGGCCTGAGCGGTCGCCTAGGTGGGCTGCGCGCCAAGGCGACCGCCCGGTCGCCTCACCCGAAACGCCCAAACCCGCTACCGTTCCCACTAACCCGCTAAAGGATCCGCAACCGCATTTCACCCCGCCCGACACCCGTCCCCCTCGATTCCCGACTCTCCCCTCGATCCTCCTCCTCTCCCCTCCCAGCCCTAGGTGTCGCCGTGTCGGACACCTCCGTCGTCGTTGCCGTGCGGTGCGGCCGGCCACATCCTCCACGGCTCCGGCCTCCGGCCCTCCGGTAAGTCTCACAGGGCACACGGCCTCCCTCCTCCTCTCTCTGTCTCCCCCCCACGGCCTCCGTCGTCGTTGCCGTGAGGTGCGGCCGACCACATCCTCCACGGCTCCGACCTCCGGCCCTCCGGTAAGTCTCACAGGGCACACGGCCTCCCTCCTCCTCTCTTTGTCTCCCCCCCACGGCCTCCCTTCTCACCCGATCCTCCTCCTCTCCCACCCACGGCCTCCATCTTCATCTCCGCCTCCGGCCCTCCGGTAAGTCCCACACGGTGATGATGAACAAGATGAATGGGAGAATGAGGAAGAAGAGAGAGATGATGATGATACACCATGGGAGTCAAATGATAAAGGTGGTGATAAAGATGAAGATGAGGATCATGAAGCTTCAAATGAGAGAGCACTTGAGAATGCAATGTTTGGTTTTAAAATTTAGATGTGTTATTTTTTTGCTGGATATTGTATGACTTTTATGTCTACTATTGTCTATGCTACTTCCTTAATTCCTCGTTTGTTTGTCCAAATATATGCTTGTCCATGTGGTGATAATTGGTGATGTTTGTTTCTTTTGGTATAAGCATTATATTACTTGTATGCTGTTTTAAATATGATTTGCAGATTTTTGGAAGAAATTGGCAAATATCAGGTTAGTATTTGATTCTTCATTTTAAAAGTCTAATTTTTGTTGTTAATTTTATCTCAAAATTCATTTTTTATATGTTATTGCAATGTCATTTCTATTAGTTTTTATTTTTGTCCATACTATTGTTGTTATCTATATTTGTAATGATCATGATTAACTTTTATATAGAAAATTACATATATATCAATGATCACATTTGTTTGTGAACTTGACGCCTAAGCACCGCTTAGGTGGGCGCCTAAACGCTTAGGCACTCAAAGGACCCCAAGCTCGCCTTGGTCGCCTTGTCGCCTTGACAACTATGATTATATTGGAAGAGGGTATATATCTGCACTTCACAAAATGTTCTGCAACTACACAAAACAAAACATTCCAAACTGGATCAGCTGCCCAATCGTAATCTGGATAGCAGCCTATCAAATACATTGCTCATTGCTCCATCTAGACAGCCATTTGATTTTATTTATTTTTTTTTTGGGGGGGGGGGGGTGGTGAATCTTTATTGCATTCTGCTTTAAAGTGGCACTTTATAGTAAAAAGTCCTAGTTAGTGCAGGACTCCCAGTTTAATTAATTTTGTCACTTTAGATTTAGTCATATCTGCACCAGCTAGACAGCCATTTGATTTATTTTTATTTTTATTTTTTTTTGGGGGGGGGGGTGAATCTTTATTGCATTCTGCTTTAAAGTGGCACTTTATAAAAAGTCCTAGTTAGTGCGGGACTCCCAGTTTAATTAATTTTGTCACTTTAGATTTAGTCATATCGGAAAACAAGACTACTGTTCTTGTTTCTTTTAGATTCTTTTAAAATTTTTACAACCTATATATAGGGTAATAGGCCACTAATAGTAGAGAATCCAGGGTAAAGAGAATTGCAGTTTGTTGGAACTTTAGTGCTTCTAAAAAAGGAATTCTTTTGGATATCAGAGAAAATTCTCCACCCTTGCCCTGCACGCGACTGCCACATCACAGCCTGGTTTCCTAAGCGTAGGATCTAGCACAGCCAACCACGCCTCAGGGATACCAGGGGGTGCAATGCTAAACCTTCTAGTGGCAGAATGCTCGAGATAGGTACATCCATATCTGGAGGATGCACGGCAGATGAATCGGGACCCAGGAGGGCTCAACCATGGAACTTTAATTTGAAGAAAATATTGAATGGAAGACTTATTTTTCAAGAAGTCTCTTCCTCTAGTGCATCCCTCCCCCATCCATCTCTCTCTCCTCTCTCTAGGGCTTTTCTTGAACCTTTTATCCTCCCATCATTCTTCTATGCCAGCTGCTATTGCTGCCAGCCATCTTCTTCAAAATTTGTTCCTTTCCCTGCCTCTCCTCCTCATGGCAAGGAGAAAGGCAAAAGGCATCATGGTGGGTGGGGGTGGGGGTGTGTGAGTGTGTCCTTTCCCCACCTCTCTTCCTCATGGCAAGGAGTTGGGGGGGAGGTGTCATTCTGGATGCAAGTGATTCCCCCACCACTCGCTCTTGCTATTGGATTCCACAACATAAAAACAAAATTGATGGAAATTGACAAATGGCTTAGGTGTCACTTGTTGATATGCTGAAATAGCATTTACCTGAAGCTGTAAAGGGGCCTGAAATCTCAGAACATTAGATGAATTCATAAAAACAATGGCCTGTTTGATGACACTCAGATGTCATCACCAGTGATGGCATTAATATGAGAAATGCCCCTAATCAGGAGGTGACCTTAATTTTCCATTTGATCGCCCTTTTATGGGTAGCATAAAATGCATTCTCTTTTGCTGCCATAGATGATGTTGGCAAGAGAATGATTTTAGTTAAAATTGTAAGCACCCTCAATCCATTGTATAGGTAAAAGAACAAGAGTACAAATGTGCCTCAAATGTCCATATGATAGTAATATCCCTTTCCAACACACATCAGCAAGAATTTGCTGAACTTAGAATATAAACATTTAACAGAAAGTTCCCAGTTTCACAAGTTCATCAAGAGCATAGCTATGACATAAGGTTGTGTTTACATGCTTTGCAAAAGGATTTTCTATGTATTCACGGAACAAGAGTCCATAATATGACAAAGACTTAGATGTTGAAAAATATGAAAGGTAACCAAAGATGTCCAAAAAAAATAGCAAAATAGATGAACAATTTCTGCATACTAATTTTTTTCTCTTCAGCAATTTACCTGATTGAGAGTGTTGCATTACCTTATGCAAATTCAAATCATAGCAAGTTAACAACATTTGCCACTTAAGAGCTTTGATGCAAAGCTGACAGCTCTAAATGGCAATTTCTGCACAAATTTGACTGTTGTACCGAAACATTAATGTACATCTTTCCAGGGTAAAATGTTAAATACAGAATTAGGAAATCATGGTTTGTGTAGTCAATAACCAATTATATAAATAAGCCCAGGTTTAAGATGGAGCATATCATGTTAATGCCCATAAAAGAAGTAAATAAATCATCATGGACTTTGCATGGGCTCAAGATGTATCACAGAAGAAGTTAGAACTAAGCTGGTAATGCCAATGTCATTGACTGAACTTTTGATCTCAAATCATAGTTCCATAATGCAGTTCTCATTCACTAAAGAAACAAAACACTAACCTGCTACGATGGCTCTGAAATTTCACATTCAAATCAGTGTGTGCAGAATATGCTATCCTTAGAGTACACAGGCCCACATTCTCCGGAAGCAAGTATCTGGTTAAAGATAAAAGGTACAATGTCAATAGGATCTACATCCAGGGCCTCCATGCACACTCCCAAGAACAGATATTGGGAATTTAATATCACCTAGGAATGCTCCTTCCATCAAGAGAATTTTTTGCAGATGTTGCAGTTTCTATATCAGAGAACTGAATCAGTGCCTACAGAGAAGAAATATTACAACCATAAGTTCTACCCAACTTCTCCTTTACATAGACATTTCCAGGCAGGTAAGCAGAGATCCAAATGTCTTGAATCAAATAAAATCAGTTTAAGTAAGTGACCTGGAAACCAGCTGTCTTCTCAAATGTAGCTATTTTATGAACAAAGCCAAAAGCAGAGAAAACCTGTACACCATGAGAGCAAAGTTATGTAATAGATCACAAAATGGCAGATAATTTCTCTATGTTACAAAAGTTGTATTGAAAGAGGATAAACTACACATTACACATGCGGATACTTAGACGGTACAAACAAAATAGTATATAAGATCACAAATCATTCTCAGGGTTGAAGCGGTGAACATGGGAGAGACAGAAGCCTGGTAGAAATGAAAGGGGGTCCGAAGGAGAAAAGGTTGGGACAGTGTAATAAAGACTGCAGAACACAATCATTAATAAGTAAATATTATAAGTTTCAGGTTAACCAGAAACTCAGTGAAAAGTTGGAAACCCATGACGAACAGCTATAAAGATGATAATAATTGACAATAAAGTCCTAGGCCAGCCAAGATCAGTATTGAAGTATGCATTTTCCACTGAAACAACATGGATTGTTCCAAGGCAACCAAAGGAGAGAGAGTCCAGTTCAGTAACAAAAACACTGAAAATGCATGAATGCAGTTCCACTTGACATCAGTATACTTATCTACACATTTCTATGTCTCTGTGGTTGCAGTGAAATTACAATTGTAAGAATATAAAAAGAAAACAAATCAACAATTTGGTTTTGGTGCAAAAAGATACAGCTCTCTGCAACAGATCAGCAAGAAACTTGCATGTGGTAGAAGTACGTAAATTTGACATCAGTATATTGAATTGTCCAAGGCATGTGGTGAATCGTTTCAAGGCAACCAGAGGAGAGAAAAAGTCCAGTTCAGCAACAAAAACACTGACAATGCATGATTACAGTTCCACTTGACATCAGTATACTTATCTCATCTACACATTTCTCTGTCTCTGTGGTTGCAGCGACTTTACAATTGTAAATATTGAAAGAAAAAAATCAACAATTCGGTTTTGGTGCAAAAAAGATACAGCTCTCTGCAACAGATCAGCAAGGACTTGCATCTGGGAAAGTACAGAAATTTGGTTCATCGATGATGGCTGTCAACCACCAGTACACAGGATGACTTATATAAGATGCTCTGAGGACATGATTTTCCTTTTACTCAAGCAGCAGCAAACACACAAGAATGGCAAAAGAATTAGATACAAAAACTATAGTGCATCTAAGGATGCCACATATCCAGTGTGCATCACTTTTATGTTCCCTTCCCACACATTGACTCATCCTCATTCTCTCAGTATTACACAACCTCCAGGCAACTGCACAGATATTACAAGACACAAATATGCAAAGGTTTTTCAAAGTAGATTCAACACAAGGAATGGCCATATTGGATCTTGGCATCATCTAGGAAGGTCACAGAGAAGGGATGTCATAGAGATTCCAGAGAGATCAGGAATAGATACCAAAGATCATGATAATCTTGTCTTTCTTTAAAGAACTTTAAATTTCCTGCATGTACCTCTGCAATATAACGGAAAAAACAATGCAAAGATGTATTTACATACAAGGATTGCTCTATCAGATCCCCGTGCCATTTCAATATGTTGGAGAGGAGAGATCTACAGAGATCTCAATGAGACCTCAGAGAGACCAAGGTATAGATCACTCTCTTCTGCACTTCCTCCTCCTCCCTCCCTCCCTCCCTGCTTCCTCCTCTTTTGTCCTACTCCTCCTCCCTCTTCTTCTTGATAACTTGGAGAGATCAAGGGATAGATCACTGTCTTCTGCCTTTCCTCCTCCCCCTTCCTCCCCCCTCTTATTCTTGGTCTCAACAAACCTTGGAGAGATCAAGGGATAGATCATTCTCTTTCGCCCTTACCCCTCCTTGTCCTCCTCCGTTGTCCTACTTCCTCATCCCTCTTATTCTTGATCTTCAGTAGGGATTTCATCCAGGACGGTTGAAGAGAGAGATATCAGACAGATGCCAAGCCATGATTCAACAGTAAAGAAGATTTCAACCATTTACAGAATTCTAGCAAGAAGGTCGTATTCTTCCATGCTGCTGCACATTTTCCCACATTTGCCAGAAACACCAACCACCATTTTGAAAAAAACAAAGAAAACAATTGAATGCACAGAGGTGGGCATGGCAGCTACTTTACTTTCCCTTAAGAAAGTGGCTGGCAACACATGTCAACAATAGAGAGAAACAGCCACTGTATGTTTAAATACAAATTCATTCATGTTCAATAGATAAGCCAAACATCCAAAGAAAATGATCAGGGCAGTTAACAGCCCCCTCCCATGCCCCAAATGAAAAAAAGGATCTATGCAAAGTAATTGTAATTGTACTCTTTTTGGAGTATGAAACAAGATGTATGTGTAAATTTTCCTAGAGTGGCAGAATAGTACATTAAGAAATGATAGGAGAGCTAGAAGTGATGTACAAGAAGAATAAGAAGATGATGCGGACCAAGAAGACAAATCCTCAAGACCATCCCCCCCAGATGATACTGTCATTTATGGCCAGACTTCTACACGTGATGCACAAGCAATCACGCATAAGAAGATGAGGATGAATAAGAAAATCTCTGCAAGAGTCAAGAGTGCATCTCCCAGACAATCCTGTCATTTATGGCCATGGTCATTATCTGGTTCCATCCCGTCCATCGAGGGTGGGTCAACATGCCCCACTGAAAAAATGGTATCAGATAGTTTCAGAAGTGCCTCCTAACAGGTGTCCCATTTTATTTTGTCCCAGCTGTCTTTGCTTGTCCCACCTCAGCACTTATTACATAGGTTAATTTTTTTTGAAAGTATTACATAGGTTATTTGATGTTTCATGCCATGAATCATGATGACAAGCAACCACCATCATTGTTTTCTACTTTAAACTCTTGAGTTGCATCTTGTCTCATCAGCAGGTAAAGTTTCTCAAACCCCAGTTTTATTTTGATGTTATTGTATGCGTACATTCTGTATTTTTTTGGAATATTTATCTAAAAAATGGGGAAAAGATATTGAAATTATCTGGGATGTTGACATGTCCCACGCCAGTAAAAAAATGAAATAGGGACCAGGATTGGGATTGACGACTGAGCATGGACAACACAAGAGAATGCCTTGTACAACCCTATTGACATGAGGGTAGTATGCCTGCCGATGGTACACTCCAAGCAACAGGAAACAAGGACAAACCTTTACTCGCCCACAACCAAATAACAAGAGCATGTCCATCCCCTACTGCTGACAGTAACAGGACATTAGATAACTCAGCCAATATCACCTTTTTGGGGGGATCTAGTTCTGTAACCCTTTTTGGGGGCTCTAATTTTACATTGCACTTCTATATCATTCTACAGTGAAGGGAATCACATCCACTTCATTGCCATGAAGTGCAATATCACCAAGCTCTACAAACTCAGCATCATGTATTACTCATGACTCCTCTAGATTCATCTTACAGTTGGTCGTGACAATCATGATGTGCATCATCTCTTCATGATCCCTCTCAAAGGTAGCCCATTCACCATTGTGCTCATCAACCCATCAAAGTTGCAAAGTGGGATCACAAAACATGCATTCAGTTTTGCTGCTTGCCTCCTCCCTTGGACCACAGCAACATACAAGAGATAACTCACCCCCCTCCCCCCCTCCCCCCCTTCACCATGTGCTCCTTTGCTCTCAACCAGCTCAAAGTAAAGCCCCACCTCACCCCATGCCCAAGAAAAGCATAGTAATTCAACATGCCATAAGAAAAGCTGCTTCTCACCTATGGCTTGCTCAGCTGGACACGTAGCATCCTATCTTCGTGGATCGGGTGACAGAGCATTTAGAGAATAGAGACTAGAGTACCCGCACACCTCCTGGTCCGACACTATAGTTTGCAATTGGATCATCATTTCAAGAATACCAAGGCATGTTGGATTACCATGACTAAGAAAAGCATGATAATCCAACATGAAATAAGTTTAGCACCTCCCCTTGCTCAACTGAGATCATAAGCACCTCCCATAGATCCTTTGCATGCTGCTTCTTACCTATGGGTGGCTCATCTAGACACACGTAGCATCTTATTCGTGGATCAGGTGACTGAGTGGTGAGTATACCGGGCCAACTCGAAAATCCGACCGGGTGCAGATGAGGCAACACTATCAAGACCCCGACCCGCCTGCGAAAGATACTCATTATTTAATATTTGTAGTATTTTATTAGTCTTTTATGTTCTCTATGCTAGTGCATGAGTCATTAGGGTAGTTTATATTTTCCATGATAGAATCTTTTATAGGGTAAGAAATCTTTTGTATTTTCAAGGATAATAGATTCCTTATATTTCCAAGAAATGGTAGATCTCTTATGTTTCCTAGGTGAGCTGTTCCTTTCCAAGGAAGTCTTAGAGGGTTTCCCTTTATAAAGAGTTGTATCTCTCCATTTTAAAGGAATGAACAATTGAATGAGCAAAAAAACCCTTGTGAGTTGTGAGAGCTCTTTACCCTCCCATGGAGGTGACGTGAGAGACCCCATGGTTGCACCGTCTCCGAGAGGGAGATGGGGTGAGAGGCCCCCAACCAAACCCCGAGGTTGAGAGGCCCCCAACCAAACCCCGGTACCACCATCCCCATCTCCTTCTTCCTCCCTTCCTGTCCACTATAGACATCCCCCCCTTCTTCCTCCTCCGAGCTCGTGCTCATCCTCCCCGGCCACCCTAGCCCCCAATCCCCCTGCGTCGCCTCCTTCTTCTTCCCCCTATAGCACCACCTCCCTTCCCTGCTCACCACCCCACTGCCCCTCCGGTCAACCATTGACCGGCCCGTCCTCTCGCTGGTTGTAGACCCCCCCCCATCGTCTTCCTCCCCTTTGGCCCGACCAGATCGCCGCCGAGCTCCACTGCTCCATATCTCCCTCTTCCACTCCCCCTCCAGCCATAGTAGTAGGACACCCACCGCCGGCCACCCTCTTTCCTTCACGTCCTCCCTGCATTCCCTTCCCCAACGCAAACAGCACTGCCGCCCGCCGTTTCGTCTTCCCCACACTGCCATCGTTGTTGCCTTTCCCTCCCATCGGCCCTCCACACAACCCCACCGTCTTTGTCTCTATCTGTGCTATTTCTCTCTCCCCATCCACATCTCCATCGCCTGCTCTCCCCCTCGTCGTTGTCTGCTTCTTCTCCACCCGCCACCATCACCATCGGTTTCTTCCCCTCCACATTGTGTCTAACCGTCACCCCCATCCACCTGCAGCAGCACCGCTGCCAACTAGGTCCCACCTCCGCCATATGTAGCCACAAGTACCTTCCACTTCCAAGACTCCTACAGCCACCGCCGCCACCTGCGACAGCAACATGTACCACAGTCTGTTCCCACGCCCTCCCCTCCGCCCAGTCACCATTTTCCCTCTGTTCACTCTAACTAGAGCTGCTGATCGCCGTTCCGCCTCCCACACGCACAACCGCACTCCTCCCTTTCGTTTCCCTGTCCTCCTGCCTAGGACCGCCACTACACAAGCGACTCCACTGCCGGAGTCAGCCACTGTCTGCAACGACACCGCCAGAAACAGCCGCATTAGCTCTGCCAGTTGCCGGTGCCCAGCTCAGCTTGCTAACACCTGTCTTGGTCCCCTACACAGCTCCTCCTTCGCCCTCACTGTAAACCTTCCCCGCCGTTGCCCATCCGCCTCCCGTCGCAAATGCTATGAGCTCCACCTACACGCCCCACCAGCAACCTCTCTCTCTCTCTCTCTCTCTCTCTCTGATACTATAGCAGAGCCAAAAAAAGGCAGAAAAAAAGTAAGAAGGAAAAGAGAAACAGAAACAAATATTGACAAAAAAATAAACAAATAGAAACAAAAATTGACAAAAAAGGAAAAAAAAGGAAAAAAAATCACGAACTCGACTGTCCCACACCAAATTTGGTATCAGAGTCTAGAGAACCAATTTGTTCTATCAAATCGGGATCCTAGGTAAATCTCCATCCGTGATGTTCTGTACTTTCCAAGTGCTTTTATACAAACAATGAGTCGACGACTGTAGTCCTGGAGGAGCATCAATCGAAAAATTATATCTCCCAATTTATTATTAACTCCCTCTTGAAAACGGGAGAAATTGTTATTTATGGCAACGAAGCATTTGTGGAGTTCCATGGAGTGGCTATCAATCCTATCACGAAGAGATCTATTAGATATTTTCATGGAGCGAGATGCACAATCCAACCCACTAGTTCACACATTAGTTTGGGACGTGAATGGATGAACGAATGTCAAGCAGTCATAGCGCCTAATGGGGAGAGTTGCATTGTGCAACCTAATCATCTCGAAAAGAAATTTCAATTTCCCAACTCGTACTTGCAGTCGAACCGTGCTTTAGAGAAAAAACTACAAGACTACCTAATTAACATTGTCGCACCACCTGTCGACATGTGGAATCAGATTTTGATTATTTATTCCGGGCTCGACCTGATTGATGACAAGATATTTGACGAAGATCCATTTGTTGGCCCGCCTTACGATGTTAGTGCACCATCGGACAAATGTGTGGGATCAGAGTCTATTTGTTGATTCCAGACTGGATTTGATTGATGATACGATGTACACAGATGATTCATTCATTGATCCGCCCGATGATGTGTTCCTTCCGGAGCCGGCCTTAGAAGATACAGTATGGCAAGACTTTTGCACAGCACGCAAGAAGCAGGAACCAGAGATTTGGCAGATGATCGTCCACCCTAAGCTTTCAATCTATCCTCCCGTGCTCATCCTCATCATGCTCCAACACTTCAAGATTCGGGGACGAATCTTTTCAAATCAGGGGGGATACCGGGCCAACTCGAAAATCCGACCGGGTGCAGATGAGGCAGCACTATCAAGACCCCGACCCGCCTACGAAAGATACTCATTATTTAATATTTGTAGTATTTTATTAGTCTTTTATTTTCTCTATGATAGTGCATGTGTCATTAGGGCAGTTTATATTTTCCGTGATAGAATCTTTTATATTTTCTAGGAGAATAGATTTTCCTAGGTGAGCTGTTCCTTTCCAAGGAAGTCTTAGAGGGTTTCCCTTTAAAAAAAGTTGTATCTCTCCATTTTAAAGGAATGAAGAATTGAATGAGAAAAAAAACCCTTGTGAGTTGTGAGAGCTCTTTACCCTCCCATGGAGGTGAGGTGAGAGACCCCAAGGTTGCACCATCTCCGAGAGGGAGATGGGGTGAGAGGCCCCCAACCAAACCTCGGTACCACCATCCCCATCTCCTTCTTCCTCCCTTCTTGTCCACTGTAGACATCCCCCCCTTCTTCCTCCTCCGAGCTCGTGCTCATCCTCCCTGGCCACCCTAGCCCCCAAACCCCCTGTGTCGCCTCCTTCTTCTTCCCCCTACAGCACCACCTCTCTTCCCTGCTCACCACCCCACCGCCCCTCCAGTCACCCATCGACTGGCTTGTCCTCCTGCCGGCAGCAGACCCCTGCCCCATCTCTTCCCCCCCCCATGTCTTCCTCCCCTCCGGCCCAACCTGATCGCCGCCAAGCTCCCCTCCTTCATCTCTCCCTCTTCCACTCCCCCTCCAGCCATAGCAGAAGGAAACCCACAGCCGGCCACCCTCTTTCCTTCACTTCCTCCTTTGCGCTCCCTTCCCCAACGCACACAGCGCTGCCGCCAGCGTTTCATCTTCCCCACACTACTGCCACTGCTGCCCTTCCCTCCCACCGGCCCTCCACACAACCCCACTACCTCTGTCTCTCTCTGTGCTATTTCTCTCTCTCTCCCCCATCCCCATCTCCACTGCCTACCCTCCCCCTCGTCGATGTCTACTTCTTCTCCACCCGCCACCATCGCCGCCGGTTTCTTCCCCTCTGCATCCGCCTGGCCGTCACCCACATATGCCTGCAGCAGCACAACCGCCGACCAGGTCCCACCTCCGCCGCCTGCAGCCGTAGGTACCTTCCATTTCCAAGACCCATGCAGCCACCGCCACCGATCAGGTCCCCACTGCCACCGCCTGCGGTAGCAGGCACCACAGTCCGCACCCACACCCTCCCCTCCACCCAGTCATCATTTTCCCTCCGTTCACCCTGACGGGTGCCGCAGACTGCCGTTCCGCCTCCCACACACACAACCGCACTCCTCCCTTCCGTTTCCCTATCCTCCTACCCAGGAACGCCGCTTCACGAGCAACTCCGCCATCGGAGTCAGCCACCGTCTGCAATGCGACCGCCAGAAGCAGCTGTATCAGCTCCACCAGTTGCCAGTGCCTAGCTCAACTTGCAAACACCCGCCATGGTCCCCTTCACAGCTCCTCCTTCGCCCTCGCCATCAACCTTCCCCACTGCTGTCTGCCGCGTGAACCACCCCGCCTCTACTCCGGGCCGATCGACCCGCCTCCCGTCGCCGATGCTACAAGCTCCACCTGCACGCCCCACCGGCAGCCCCTTCTCTCTCTCTCTCTCCCTCTCTCGTTTCTCCTCTGACACTGTAGCAGAGCCAAAAAATCAGAAAAAAATAGCCAGAAAAAAAAAAGAAACAGAAAAATTATAGACAAAAAAAATAGAAAAAATAGAAACAAAAAATAAACAAAAAGAGAAAAAAATCACAAACTCGGCCGTCCCGCACCACTAAGCATTTCAAGAATAGAGACTAGATAACTCTTACCCCTCCTGGCCTGAAACTACTATTCGCAATTGGATCAGCCATTCAAGAATACCAAGGTCTCATAGAGCTGTCACAGCTTCCTCCTTTAATTAGGGGACCTACAAGCATGGTTAGGAAATACCACTTTGAGGGGTTCAAGTCTCACAAACGAGCAGCTGTAACTTTGGCTCCCAAACATAGTTGTCAAGGCGACAAGGCGAGCCAAGGCGCTCACGGGGGGGTCTCTAAGCGCTTAGGCGACAAGGCGTCCGCTTAGGCGTCGCCTAGACGACACTTTGGCCACTGATTAAAAAATCTAAAATATATATCTCCTAATATATAAAATAAAAATAAAATATACGAAAATATTATAGAAAAAATACAGAAAATTCAGAAGCATGAAGAAATTGCAGTAATTAAATTGCATGATAATTATAGAAAATTAAATTACATCAAAAAAATACAGAAAAATCTGAAAATAATTCATAAAATTACAAAAGAACATAATAACATCAAGAAAATTATAGAGAGGGAGAGAGGCTGAGAGAGAGGAGGGAGACAGAGAGAGGGGCCGGAGGGGAGAGCCGAGAGAGAGAGAGAGAGAGGAGGGAGACAGAGAGGAGAGAGAGAGGAGGGAGATAGAGAGAGGGGCCGGGGGGGCTGGTGTGGCTCTGTGGCCCTGTGGGGGAGTCGGCCAGTCGGGGAGAGGAGGGAGAGAGAGGATGGAGACAGAGAGAGGGGCCGGGGGGAGAGCAGAGAGCTCCGGTGAGACTGAGAGAGAGAGAGAGAGGAGGGAGACAGAGAGAGGGGGCGGGGGGAGAGCTCCAGTAAGACTGAGAGAGAGAGAGGAGGGAGAGAAAGAGGAGAGAGAGAGAGAGAGAGAGAGAGGGGCCGGGGGGAGAGCTCCGGTGAGACAGAGAGAGAGGAGGGAGACAGAGAGAGGGGCCGAGACAGAGAGAGGGGCCGGGGGGAGAGCTCCGGTGAGAGAGAGAGAGAGGAGGGAGAGTGGGAGACAGAGAGAGGGGCCGGGGGGGAGAGCCGAGAGAGAGAGAGAGAGAGGGGCAGGGGGACTAATCGGCGGCGGAAGGATAGCGCAGCCGCGGCGCCGACGGTGTCTCCGCGCTCCGGTGACGGCGGTGGAGGAGTTGTTGTAGGCGCGCCGAGGAGGAGGTGACGCCGGGGCCCTCGACGACGACGACTGCGAACGCGCACGTCGCGAACGAGAGGCCAGGAGCAATTAGGGCAAAGCGGAGGTCGAACGGGACGGGGGGGGGGGGGGAGCGGTCAATGGAGGTAGACCATCGCGGGGGGGGGGGGGGGGGGGTGTTAACTGCAGCGTTTTAACGGATCCGCGGGCGGGCCGGGGGGTTTAGCGGGTCGGACCCGCGCGGAGCCAAGGCGACCGGGCAGCCGCCTTGGCGCCCAGACCGCCTAGGCGTCCGCTCGGTTCGCCTTTTCACCGTTGTGAAAGGCGACGGTCCGCCTCTCACGTTCAACAGCGCCTAGGCACCGCCTCTCACGTTCAACAGCAAATGGACCTCCACTTCAAGGATTGCAGAATTGGATCGAATTCTGGGATCGGTCGATGATCACTTAGAATCAAGCTCGGGATTGGCCAATTTCTGATCAATCCCAGCCAATCCAAACTGAACAGTTTTTGACATAGGACAGAAGATGAGACCAAAGAACCTGCTGCTCAGACTGGTTATCGGTTCTCAAATGGGCTGCAATTCAATTGGATGTTGGGCCGGCCCCAGATTATTCAGGTATGGACCGTTGGGTTTTATGGTTTATGGAGGGTTAAAGTAGTTCTGGATATGGGTATGAAAGAAATAAGAGCGGAGGGTTTAAACAAAGGGTTAAGGAAAGGGGGGGTTCACAGTGTGACTCTGGAAAACTCCCACCTTTTTATTAGTTTCTTGTCAGAGAAGAAGCTGATGGCTTGGGTTTTCATTGTTTTTGTGTTACAAAGAAAATGAGAGGAAAGCAAAGTTGAAAGACAGCAGCCAGCGGCTAGAACTTGATGGCCTCTTGAGCATGTTGTGCACGAAATATGGGGAATGGCAACAGATGTGGCCATAGGGGAAGTTGCCACTGACTCTGGTGGACACAAACAACAGAGGTAGCACAATGGCAAGGGCTATGGAACCGGAGCAGAGGAAGACAACAACAGAACTAGCTTTGCACAATGCTGGTGACTTGGACTCTTCTCTGGCTACCATTTTTCCTAGTTTCCTAAGGCTGTCTTGGTTAGGATTCTTGTGCAAATAAATAGAGGGTGATAAGCAACGGGGAGGGATGGTGTTTGTTTTGTTTCTTGGAGGTAGAAGAAGAATGAACTTTGCAAAAACAAAAAGATGACTTCAGGAAATGGGAGTAAGAGGAAGAAATTACAGGAGTGACAAACAGGGATATAGCAACCAATAATAACCCAAAAGAAGAAAATGCAAATTAACTCATGATGAAAAAAGAATATGACAGAATATGAATCAAGTACATGATTACATGTTAGAGAAAAGGATGATAGAATTGCACCGTACAACTTCACTGCACTAAAAAACTTAAAATGCTTCAAATTGTGCTGTAGAGAACAAACGATGACATCATATTGCTAAGAGTTTCTCCATCAACCACCATTCCTCTGGCCCTATGTTATTTTTTGGAAATAAAATTTGAACTTTAAGAACCCTAACTTGCACAAAAAACAACTATATACAAAACCTGTCTAAAATACCTCTAACAAATTTAATGACATAATAGTCCTACATTAATCAAACTACTAAAGTATCCCTACTGTAAAGTGATGATAAAACTAAGAACTCAGCAATGCTCCAGCGACCCTTGTATCAATTGAATGATGTCTGCATGCTTGTGCATAACAATTCATTTCATTCGGCCTTTCTGGTTCCACATCAGTTTTTTCTTTTTTTTTACTCTTAGTTGAAATCGGTATCAGATTTCTCTCTTTAAAATTGGATCAGCATCAGCCATTCCAAATCTGAAGTAGCCGGTTTGGATCGGGATTTGTTGATCCCACAAAGCCATGCTTCATTTGGTTCATGGAAGGTTTAGGGGGAGCCTGTCACCACTTGCATGGGGCAAGTAGGCCACACATTGTTCACCCTGCATGTTAGGCAGGCTAGAAGATGTCAGAGTTCCAATTGATTCCATTCGCAGCATTAGCTGAACAGCACTGAGAGAATGAGATGAATGAAGCACCATGTTTACAATAAAAAGCACAGCACACCTAGATGCCATTGCTAAAATCAAGACACCCACAGGTTCAGCCAAACAGCATTGAGACGGTGAGATGAATGAAGCATCATGTTTAAAATAAAAGCACAGCACACCTAGACGCAAGTCACGCAACTGCTCAAATCAGGACAAGCTAAGTAGGACATCGGAGCCAAAGCCATTTGTTTGACATATTCTCTAGCTGCTTGATAAACCTAGATGTGGGGAGCCTAGGTCAGACATTTGGCACATTCTTCTAGATGTTATTTTTTTGACACAACACAACCAGCTCTGCAACCACACATCCGATACATGGAAACTATCTAAAGAACCTGAATCACCATAAACATGATCTCTTAAGACTGGCTTCAAAATCAATGTTTCCTTTCACTCCTAAAAATCAAAATGTCACTTTTACCAATTAACTGTTGCCAATATCAATAACAGCATAGCACACCATATGCTGAATGCTGATGAAAACACCTGCAGCCCAGGCAAATAAAATGTCATATTCTCTGTCCTTGGAGAAAAGAAAGGTGGACTTCTACCCTTGGACCTCTCCCTAAATAATTACAAATGGGGAAAGTACATATGATACCGTGGATCCCATCCTCATGCTCCTCTCTCTAAGATCTCCAAGATCATGAATGCCTCCATTCCACACTTCTAGAGGTCCCAAAAAAAATTAAGAATGCAAGAAGAAAATTTTAAGCAATCCTTGTATACAGTATGTCTTCTCTCTTGGTTTTATTGACTCTCCCACTAGGGCCTCCAAGTTCACAAACACCTCCACTCAAAACTTCCAGAGCCCCAAAAAACATGGTCTGAGAATGCAGGAAATCAAGGACGATCGCCACTCTAATGACAATCTATCTAAGCGATCCTGGAACAGAGAAAGCCTTCTCTCCTGGTTCTAGTGACCCCTTCACTATACTTCCAAATGACTAGATGGCTTGTGGTCACAAATAGTCTGTCCACAGCACCAAAATAAAACCAATAACCAACTCCAACAGTCAGTATGGACAATCCACACTTGATACCCAAATTTTTGCAAAACTTTGAAGCACCAAATCCCCTTCCTCAAGATGTGGCCCAGCAGTTTCCCCTCAAACTTTGGTTGGAAGAATCATCTTTTTTCAAGGGAAATTGATTGGTGCATGAGATAGGCATGAAAAGGTGGCCATCCTCATCTCCATATAAATGTAAATTTAAAAAATGCATCTTCATTCATCTAAAATGCCAAATATATCCCCTAGTGTGGGTGGCATTTTATCATAAGAGGTAGTTTTTTAAGGGAGAATGTCATTTGGCAATTGAAACGTGCAATCCACTCTCCAACGATAGCCCTTAATCTCATGCAACAAGTGTGGTTTTTAAACATTAAAGGAGGAACTCATTTAACAATTAAAAAGTACTCCAGGCTTACATAAAGGCAATTTGGTGTAGTTTCTTTCGACACATATTAATGTTAGAACTAATATCATGGGAATATTCTTACGAAGTCAAAAAGCACTTAAAACTGCGAGGCAGATCTGCACATTTTGGTGTGTGAAAGCATACATGCAACGGCATTTCTTAAAAGGGCATACTGAATGCTTAAAAAGAAGCAATATCTGCACATTTCGGTGCAGAAAAGCATTCATGTGATTGCATTTCTTAAAAGGATATGCATGTAACTGCATTCTGGAAAAACATATTTACACAATTAAACCTAAAATTTACGGATAACCATGGAGGCCATCTCACGAGATCTCGCCGATCTCGCCGACATCTCGGCGAGATCTCTGTCTCGACACGTCCGTGAGAAACGGAAAGCCCGATTTGAAGGTTTCTCGGCGTGTCTGGGCGGGCCAGTCTCCGTTGGGCACGAAATGGTGAACCGGATATAACCCCCCCCCCCCAAAACCGGTGCAAGCAGCGAACCAGTGCAATTTTCAACCTTTAAACCCCCCGCCCCCCGGTCGAGTCATCTCTCTCACCCCGACTAATGTGAAACGGAGGATGGGGATCGTCAGAGATCTTCAGCCGATGGAGCTCGGAGCAGAGGCCAAGTCGCGGTCGCCTGGGAGCCGCGATCTGGAGGTCGCGGACTTGCGACAGACCGCTACCTAGAGGATTTCCTGCAACACCCGAGGGCTGCCAAAACGATACTCTGTTTTCTGCTCCACGCCGTGGACGTCCGAGGGGGCTTCAAAAAGGGCTTCCAGGGGTTCTAATGGGCGGGGAAAAGGTGTGGAAGATAGGGGAATGGGATATAGTAAAGTCTAGGTGGTTAATAGGCTAGGAGGGGGGGGGAAACATGGAGAACTTGATGGAAAGGGGCGGAACTCTGTTTTTGCATTTTCAGTGGTGGCGGGGTGGCAAGATGCAAAGGGGGGAGCTCAACTGGGGCATCTCACCTGTCCCCATCTCAGAGACGTTGCAGTTGCGCTCCTTCATTCTTCTCGGCGGCGGTGGTAGCAGGTTTTGGAGTGGATGACGGCGACGGAGGCGGAGTTGAACGGCGATGAATGGCGAAGGAGGACGAACGTGGAGCTTCGGTTGGGGCCTCTCGCCCGACTCCATCACAAAGCCGGTGCACCCGGAGCTTCACACGCTTCCTTCATGACGGGGCGGATGTGGGTTTGGGCCTCTCACCCGTGGGGGTTCAAAAAATTGGAGATAAAACAACATAGCCATTGCTAAAAACTCATTTCTATTCCATATTTTTGAATCAAAATGGGGGAATACATATAGGGGAAAAGGGGAAGGGGCGTGGATACATTGATTAAACACGGGGAAGAGGAACTACATCGAAGGCCCTTGAAGTCCCAGGCGTTGGTAGTTGGCAGTTCGCTGGCGAGGGTTTACTGTACCGAGGTAGCGGTCCCCTGGGAACCGCTATCTGCAAGTCGCAGTCCTCAGGGGACCACTACCTTCCTGGTACTCTGAATGTCGACAGGGGGCATCTGAACTGAGGTAGCGGTCCCCTAGGAACCGCTATCTTCAGGTCGCGGTCCTCAGGGGACCGCTATCTGCTCCTCTTCTGCTGCAGCATGCCGCTTCACGATCCCATCACTGACACTCTCTCAGAGTCTCACTGCGTCTCATTGCACGAGCCCACCGGAGCCGCCCTAAGTGGCTCTCCCAGGCGACTGGTTGGCTCAATCAGCGGCGATCGGTGTACGACCGAGTTTGCCAACGTCGGTATCCGAATGGACGGGCAGATCGGGCATCGGGTGTCTCCCCCTCTCTCCAATATCTGTTTCTCTCTTCCTCCCCCCTGCCTTCCTCCTTCCCCATATGTCTCCCTCCCTCTCTCTGCAGGGGTGTGTGTGTGTGTGTGTGTGTGTGTGTGTGTGTGAGAAAGGGAGGGAGATCCCATCCTCTCTCTCTTTTTCTTTCTCCCCCCCGAGTCTCCCTCCTCCAACCCTCTCTCTCTGTCCCTCTCTATATGTCTTTATCCCCCCCATCTCTCTCTCTCTCTCTCTCTCTCTCTCCTTATTTGTCTAAGATAGAGGGAGACAGAGAGGGTGGAGACAGAGAGACTGAGAGGGAGAGAGAGATAGAGGGAGACATATATAGAGAGAGGGGGAGAGACAGAGACAGAGAGGGGGGAGAATGAGTGAGAGAGAGAGAAAGAGAGGGAGGGAGACAGAGAGAGAGGGGGGGGTTGTCTTGGTTTAACTTTTTCATGTTAATTTTTTGTGTGTCAATTGTCTTAGTTGAATTCGTCAAAATTGCTGATCAAGGTGACAGTCGTAGAAAAATAGCGAATTCTTGAATAATTGTTTAAATTTCAAAAGGTATAATTTTAGATCTGTTGCACTATTTTTTAATAGTTTATAATAGTTATTTTGTTCATATTGTTGTTACTTGTGGTATATGATATAGTTGTTCATATTGTTGTTATTTGTTATTGTTATCATTACTCTTTATTTGGTAAAATTGAGTTGTCAATTACAAAAACATGTTTGTGAAATTGAGTGGTTAGTATAAAAAAGTTAAATTTTTCTTAGAAATAGACTATACATATGAAAAATTTTCTGAAATCACGAAATCCGATCTCCAGATATTTTTCCGAGATCTCTCTGAAATCTCCTCTCTCCACCCCCACCCCACCCCCCGAGATGAAGCCGAGATCCGATATGACAAACCATGTTGATAACAATGATGAAAAATCCTGATAGTATAAACAGAATAGGCAAACATACAAAAGAAAATTGAATTGATGTTGATGTTAAAGACCATTAAATAAAATTAACTTAATGTTAAAGATATATACCCAAAAACTGAAACTTGGACATTTTTTCTTTTATGCAAAAAATAAAATTAAGACTTAGCCCGTCACAGAAAAAAAGGAGATTCGGAACGGAAGCCTGCTCCCATAGTTGTCAAGGCGGACGCCTAGGCGCCGCCTAGGCGTCCGGGCGATTTTGGCAGTGCAAGGCGCCTGTCCGCCTTATAACAAGACGAAAAGGTGGCCTAAGCGGTCGCCTAGACGGGCTGGGCGCCTAGGCAACCGCCCGGTCGCCTCACCGGGTCCCCACTAACCCCGCTAACCCCGCTACCCGCCCGATCCGCGACCCGCTACTAACCCGCCCAACCCCCCCGGCTCGATCCTCCCTCGATCCCCCTCGGCTCCACCGCTCCTCCTCTCCCCTCCCAGCCCTAGGTGTCCCCGTGACGGATGCCTCCGTCGTGCGGTGCGGCCGGTGTCTCCTTCCGTCGTCATTGCCGTGCGGCCAGTGCGTCGTCGGCAGCAACACAGCCTTGGCCGTCGTCGTTGTCGTGCAGCCCTCCGGTAAGTCTCATAGGGCACACAAACGTCACACGACCTCCCTCCTCCTCTCTCTGTCTCCCCCCCACGGCCTCCGTCGTCGTTGCCGTGCGGTGCGGCCGGCCACATCCTCCACGGCTCCGGCCTCCGGTAAGTCTCACAGGGCACACAGGGCCTCCGCCTCCGGGCGGTGTCTCCCCCCATGTCATCTCCGCCTCCGGTAAGTCCCACAGGGCCTCCAGCCCCTCCGGCCCTCCGCCCTCCGGCCCCTCCGGCCCCTCCGGCCCCTCCGGCTCCGGCCCCCCTCCTCCTCACTCTGTCTCCCCCACCTCCTCCTCTCTCTGTGCCTCCGGCTCACTCTGTCTCCCCCACCTCCTCCTCTCTTTGTGCCTCCGGCCCCCCTCCTCCTCACTCTGTCTGTCTCCCCCCCCCCGAACACCAGTCCCTCTCTTCACTGCTTCTTCTCCCCCACCTCCTCCTCTCTTTGTCTCCCCCCGGCCCCTCTGTCACCCGAGCCCGACTCTGCCCCCGAACACCAGTCCCTCTCTTGCACCCTCGGCCCTCCTTCTCCTTCCTCTCTTCACTGCTTCTTCTTCTCCTCCGGACTCCTCCTCCCTCTCACCCGAACCCTCTCACCTGCCCCTGCTCTCTCTCTCTCACCAGTCCGGCTCTTTCTCCCTTCATCTATAGTCTCCCCCGCCCTGCTCTTCATCTATAGTCTCCCCCGCCCCTGCTCTCTCTCTCTCTCACACACACAGTCAATAGTCACACAGTAATCTATAGGGTGTAGCTAAGTTCTGTATGTTCTGATTATTTTTTTTTTTGCAGTGGTCATCATGGAGAGTTTGGTTCAACAGGAGGTACAGAAGTGAAGAAGAAGGCCAAATCTAATGATCCTGGGTGGAAGTACGCATATTGGCCAGATGAGCATGATAAAAACAAAATAAAATGTGAGTTATGTGGTTTGATAACAAATGGAGGAATCAAAAGACAGAAGGAGCATTTAATAGGAGGGTTTAGTGATGTGAAGAAATGCCCAAAAACTACAAAGGAGATTGCTGATGAGATGCTTAGTTGGCTAAACAAAAATAAGAAAAGAAAGATGCCATGTTGTGAGAGTACAACCGTAGATGATGATTCTTCTGAGGATGAGACAGTTGAAAGATCAAAGAAGGGCTCCAATGTGTCAGTGCCACTGTCAAGTTCAAGTAAAAAGGTTGTCAAAGGTTCAATGGATGTTTTTGTAAGAATGAGTGCTGAAGATTTTGTAGATGCAAGGAGGAGTGGGAAAAGAGTGCAAAGTACGTTGGAATCTAGAATGAAAAAAGAAGAAAAAAAGATTGTTGAGAAAGCTATAGCAACATGGTTTTATGAAGGTGGAGTGCCTTTTAATGCGGCCAAATTAAAAAATTTTGAGATAATGTTTGAACTTGTAGGGCGATTTGGACCAGGATTTAATCCACCTATTTACCATAAGTTGAGAGTGCCTCTCCTCAAAGAAATGGTAGAGGAAACAAAAAGTTTGCATGTTGAATATATGCAACATTGGAAGACTTATGGGTGCACTATCATGTGTGATGGGTGGACAGGCAAAAGGCAAGAGGCAAAGAAAGTTAATCAATTTCTTGATAAATTATCATGAAGACACTTACTTTATGGAATCATTTAATGTTTCTCATCAAAGAGAAGATGCAGGATTGTTGTATGAATTGTTGGATAGGATGGTTGAAAGAGTTGGAGAGAGGAATGTTGTTCAAATTGTGACAGATAATGCATCTTATAACATTGCAGCAGGTAGAATGTTGATGGAGAAAAGGAAGCAATTATTTTGGACGCCTTGTGCTGTCCATTGTCTTGATCTCATGCTAGAAGACATTGACAAATTGAAAGCTTATGCAGGTACCATCTCAAAAGCTAAAAAGTTGACAACATATATATACACCCACACTCTTTTGCTTGACCACATGAGGAAGGAGACAAAAGGAAGAGAACTTGTAAGATTTGGAGTGATAAGATTTGCCACAGCCTTTCTCACGTTGGAAAGGTTGCATGACGATGCCGTAAAGAAAGGTTTACGAAGATTGTTCACTTCAGATGCATGGCATAACAGTGTATGGGCAAAGACAAATAAGGGAAAAAATGTTTCTTCAATTATTTTTCAAGTGAAGTTTTGGCATGCCATTGAAGAGATATTGAGAGCATCTCAACCCATTTTGCAGGTTTTGATGTTGGTTGATGCAGATGAGAAACTTGCAATGGGGTACATTTATGCTGCAATGGAACATGCAAAGAAGCAAATAATTGAGAACTTTGGTTCTAAGGAAACTAAGTATCAACCTGTGTTGAAAATTGTAGAGCGACGTTGGAAGGATCAAATGAATCGTCCTCTACATGAAGCAGGATTTTTCTTGAACCCGAAATTATATTATGAAGCCCGTACAAGAGATGGTCCGGCTACAGTTACAAAATTCTCAAATTCTTTCTTAGCATGTGTTGAAAAGATGGAGTCAAATACTGATATACAAGACAAGATCAATGATCAGATGGTATTATATATGAATGCAAGAGGTGCTTTTGGAACTTCAATGTCAATCAGAGCTCGTGATAAGAGATTGCCAAGTGAGTAATTTGATTAAATTATTATTTTGTGTATTATTTCTGATTTCATGAGGAAGTGTGATTTTAATTAAATTTTCCTTGTTACTCTAGCTGATTGGTGGATGCAATATGGAGATACACCAGAACTCATGAACATTGCTTTGAGGATTTTAAGATTGATTTGCAGTTCTTCTGGTTGTGAACGTAATTGGAGCATATTTGAATTTGTAAGTAGTCTTTTAAAATAAATTTGTAAGAAATCTATTTGTGTTAAAGTCATTAATATTATCTTTGTGTTTTTACAGATTCATACAAAAAAGAGGAATAGATTAGAGCATAAAAGACTTAATGATTTAGTCTATGTTCAATACAATCGGCGCCTTCATGAAAGATTCTTAGAAGGGAAGAAACATCCAGAGAGATATGATCCAATATGTTTAAGAGATTTAAATTGAGGAAGTGAGTGGATGACTAAAGATGGCGATGATGTAGTTCATGAAGGAGATGACCTTACCTGGGAAATGGTGGATATAGCAATGGGCACATCAGAACAAAGGGCTAGAAGAGACACTAGAGGAAGCACTTCACATTCTATGGAAGAGGGTGATGATGAACAAGATGAATGGGAGAATGAGGAAGAAGAGACAGATGATGATGATGCACCATAGGAGGCAAATGATGAAGGTGGTGATAAAGATGAAGATGAGGATCTTGAAGCTTCAAATGAGAGAACACTTGAGAATGCAATGTTTGGTTTTAAAATTTAGATATGTTATTTTTTTGCTGGATATTGTATGACTTTTATGTCTACTATTGTCTATGGTACTTCCTTAATTCTTCGTTTGTTTGTTTTATTATATGCTTGTCCATGTGGTGATAATTGGTGATGTTTGTTTCTTTTGGTATAAGCATTATATTACTTGTATACTGTTTTAAATATGATTTGCAGATGTTTGGAAGAAATTGACAAATATCAGGTTAGTATTTGATTCTTCATTCTAAAAGTCTAATTTTTGTTGTTAATTTTATCTCAAAATTCATTTTTTATATGTTATTGCAATGTCATTTCTATTAGTTTTTATTTTTGTCCATACTATTGTTGTTATCTATATTTGTAATGATCATGATTAACTTTTATATAGAAAATTACATATATATTAATGATCACATTTATTTATGAACTAGACGCCTAAGCGCCGCTTAGGCAGGCGCCCAAGCGCTTAGGCACTCGAGGACCCCAAGCTCGCCTTAGTCGCCTTGTCGCCTTGACAACTATGCATGCTCCTGACGCAAGATCCATACAGTGCGGCTTAGGAGGCAGAAACATCGGCGACGGGAGAACAACCATTGGGAGTACACCAGGAGCCAAAGGTCACTGACTCAGCACGTGCGGATAGTAAGCCATCCAACACCCAACCCTTTTAAAATTTCAAAATATTTTATTATGCATTATTTTTTTAAAACCAATCTTTATTTGGATACTATATCCACCCCTGGATCCAACGCAACAAACCCCATCTCAATTGGACCACTCTGCATTGATATATCCTTGAATGAGTGACTAGCAACCCACTGTCACAGACCTTGTGGTACAAACACACGTAGTAGTACAATAGATCTTGAGTACCATCCAGGATCGGCTCCCAAAAATAAATAACAAATTATTCGAAGTAGAAAGTCACTTAGTAGCAATATACTCTAGATTAAGCCACAAAGAAGGTATAGCCAAAGACGAATCCGAACTAGTGTTGAAGACTAAATACGAACCAATTTCTTTAAGAGTATCAACTAAATATAGAATGCTAAAGCTTAATAATCAGTCATCGAAGAAAGGCATAAATCTATTTGCTACCCCGCCAAGACCTCCAAGAGATGTGGAATCATGTAGCTCCACTATGCACCAATAGAGACAGAAAAAAAACTCCAAAAAATGATGAGATGTGCAGTGTCGAGTAGACATATGTAGTAGACTGTCATGCCATAAAGGACATAGACTCACTGAAAAGATGGACAAAGCAAGATGGTGTGAATGCCAGAGCTGCCCTAAAGAAAAAAGAATAAAAGGAATTGAGGAAGGGGAGAGTTCTGTAAAAGATGCATTCCAAGTAAAACTATGGGAAGAAATTAGCAAATGGAATGCCAAGTTAAAAGAAGCATTGAATAATCAGAAGATACTGGAAGAAAGAACAAAAGATAATAAGAAAAGTATAGGTGGCGTAATAGAAGGAATTAGTGGTATAATAGCAAAAAAACAATATGATGGTATAAGAAAACCTAAAGAAAGTAGATACCCATGCTAAATTAATATAATGCTTCTCAGACATGATGTTAAGCCAAGTCCAGAAATGTACAGAAACAGTAAATAATTTAACACAAAAGTATCAAGAATTGAAAGATAATTTAACGAAGATTATCCACCGAGTAGAAGATCTCGAAAATACATTTGATATGGAAAATCTATTAGCCATCGAAGAATAAAAAGATTATATGGACGAAGAAGAGTGTGGCGAAATAGGTGATAACATTAGAGAGAAGGTAGATAACGAGACACCAACAGAGATTGAGAGAAAAGAAGAAGAAGAAATAGACGTTGAAGAAAAGGTACAACCTAAGAAAAACGTAAACTTCATAGAAAGCGGAGTAAGATACGAATTCAAAATCAAGTAAGAACAACATTCTAAGTATGAACCTAAAGAAGTAGAACTTAAAGTCAATTAGATCACAAGGATACATTTTAGACACAGATAATGAAAAAAACAAGAAAAGATGATAGACCAGTGATATTTAGGGGTTACACATGTTATAGCACAACACCTTAAGTAGAAGACTAAAGAGCTATGGGCGTGCAGGACTAATACAGCCCAAGGAATAGCAGGAAAATATTTAGCCCGAATGAATAAGTAAACTTAGACAATTATCAACACATGGAATTAGTAGAGATGGCAAAGGCTATATATGCACATTTTTAATTAAAGAATTCTGTGAAAGTGAAGAACTGATAGAAAATAAGAGAAAAGAATATAAATACAAGATACAAAGAATAAAATGTTGCGACTTGAGCATCATTGATGAATTTAACAACGAATTTTTAGAATGCCATGACAAAATAGGAGAATTAGATGAAAACAAGATGTATTTTAATACATTTTCATACCAGATAGCAGATTACTACAATAGTCATTATAAAATAAAAGGAGACGATGACACTATAGGATCAAGAATAGCATTTGTCAAGAAGTACTTAAGAACTTTATGTTTACAAAGACAAGCTCAATCGTTAGATTGAGGAATTAAAACCCAACCCGGACACGGGTCAATGGTTTAACCGTTCGGGTTGACCCATGACCCGTAAGACTAGAACTACTCACATCAATTTTATGTGCCCATAAAATTTTAATATACCTTAAGTAGTAACTTAAAAATATGAAAGGCAGACTTTCTTTTCTGCTATCTATGGTTTTCCTTTCTCCTTTGTGGCATGTAGGTTGTCATATGGGACTGCGTCACGACGGGAGTTCGCCAAGTTTAGTCTCTCTTAGATTTTCTTTGTTTCTTTCTGCACGTAGGGAAAAAAGATTTAGAATCAAGATCTTTTCAACTTTCAAAGCTTGTGTTAATACCATTAAATGTTAATGCCATAAGGGATATAATTTCAACGATGGCTCCTCATCTACCATATTTATTTACATGCTAAATTAAAACCTAACCTAATGATAGAAACTTAGAAAATGTGAAACAGGTCTCGAACCCGGCCGGGTCATATTGGTTTTTACTATGTTGGGTTAACCGAGTTTGGCCAAGTTTTAGATCTTGGTCGGTCTAGGTAAGGTTTCAACCCGATTTTGAGACCGGGTCATGGGTTAACCGGTCGGACCGGTCAAGCCGGGCCGGGTTTTAAAACATTGTTGGAGGATGTATGAAGATTGCCTGTGATAAAAGCATAGAATACCCAAGAAACTACGGATGCTTAGATAAACCCATTATATATAGAAAGAGTGGGAGTAAAAGGTTACCCTCGAAGAAAAAGACGTTTAGAGAACAGAGAGAACAATATAGAAGAAACAAGCCAAGAAGAAATGTCAAAAAAACTAAGAAAAGATACTTCGGGAAAGCTAAAGAATGCCCAAAAGGAAAAAAAAAAATTGTAAATGTTGGACATACAGGGAAGTAAGGCACAATTGCTAACCAGTGTCCCAAGAAGAATTCAAAGGCAAATCAAAAGCTTATAGAAACAGTAGGCTCCTACTATTATATAGATTTAGATGAAGAGGAAGTAGTAAACGTAAAAGGAATACGAATAATAGAAGGACAAGAAATAGGAACAAACAAATCAGAATACTAAAGCTCAGAAAGCAAAACATACGTCTATATGATGAATGAGGAGGAAGCCTCGGTAGGAAGTGAGGATAGCGAGCTTAGATTTATTCAAAGAGTAGAATCGGGAAGATTAGGAGATTTCGTAGAAAATAACTATGACTTAGAAATAGAAGTTGGAACAAAACTGACAGATTTCTCAACAGGTTCTGTCTAAGTGGACCCTACGGCTATATCAAAGCAATTGGTATAATGAGTAACAACAATCCCAAGAAAAAGGGGAACTGGAACCAGAAAGGGCTCATAAAGCTGGAAAATTAAAAAAAAAACTCATTGAGAGGGGCGAGAGTTGGTTCCACCAAGCTCACTATCCCTGCCAGAAGGCACAACATAAAAGGTGGGAAGGTGCTCGAAGAGGGGATGACATCTAAAGGTCGATCCTCAGCAATGTCAATGTAACGAGCTATGTCACTCAGGCTGACACCCATGTTGTCATCATACTCGGGAAGCTCCTTACCCGATGTGGAGTTCCAAAGTGCTAAAAGCTCGTTCATTAAAGCAGATAAGGTTGCAGCTGCCCAAATTACAATAAGTGCAATAAGTAAAAAAGATGACGATGATTCACAAGCGAGATGCTAATAGACACTCACCTGGCAAATCCCCTATTTCTCCACTTTCAAGCGGGCTTGATGAACCGGGCAATCTTCCCTCCTAAGGAGATTTCAAACACTTTCTTGGTTTATTTACAATTTCCCCTTCAGTGGGGGAAAAGTTCAAAGGTATTTGTGTAATTTTTGGACAGACCTAAGATATTTTTGTAATACCTGGACTGAACAAGGATTTTTGTGTAATTTTAACATAAGGCAGAAGTCCCTCCTTGGTGGAGGCGCACAAGGCAAAAACACTTAGGAGATTGCTTCTCTTTCTTGAGCTCCCATGGACTACGATCCATCTCCATGTGTCCGTCATCGCACAGCCGTGGATCGACCTACGTGGTTAAATCGTAGGGGTCAAGGGGGAAACGCCCCTTGCCATGGATAGCAGTTTCGGCCGAAACCGAAACGTTTCGGTTTCGGACCGAAACAATCCAATACTACCCGGCCGAAACCAAAACCCTGCACTTTGACAAAAAATAATAATTTAATTGGTTTCAAACCCAGCCGAAACCGACTCCGAAATCGACACTACCATTAATGCCCCTTGCGGGGGGGTTTCGGGGAGCAGATCCCCCCAGAACAAAAATTTCAATATGCTCCCTCTCCAAGAAATGGCACAAGAGGCATTTCCGCAATTTTGGAAATTACATGACTTTACCAAGAAATTCACATGGGGGGTGCAAATTTGCCTAAGTACTGTCACAAGGGTATTTTTGTAACATACCCTAGGCACAGAGCCACAAAGTCACAAACTTGTTGCCTAGAGTTGTACGTCTAGGGCCTTCTTTTTCTTCTTCTTCTTCTTCTCGTTTTTTTTTTTTTGGGGGGGGGGGGGACCTTTGGGGGGTCTTTTAAAGGGCATAGGATGAGGGGGGTCTACCAAGACCGAGTGGACCCTAAGGAGGTCTACCCGGTCCGAGTAGATCAACCAGGGTCTACCAGGACCGGGTACCCGATCCCACCTGACTGGGAGAGAGAGGGAGAGGGCAGAGCCCATAAAGCCCCCCCCCTTTTTATTTGTTTCACTTTTTTTATTTTTTTCTTGTGTTCTTGCCATGCAGAGAAGAAGACGACGCCTCCGAGGTTGCTTTGTGCTCTGCCTTTCACGCCGCTCGTGTCGGGATTACTTCCGTTCTTCGCATGACTACTCCGTAAGTGCCACAGAGTATCCTTATGATCGCCCGCTTGCTGCAAGACCTCACTGCTTCATGTCGTTACTACGACGGGACCTCGGGAACCGTATTTGACCTGGGTATCGTAGCGGCCTCGGCTTTGTGCCATTCTTGGCCTTCACGAGATTAATTCCCCTTTCATTTACCTCGATTATTTCGAGAAAATAAATGAGTGTAACAAGGATAAACATTTCTTTCATGATCTCTGAGCATAAAGTCCCACCATGCAGCTAAAACCAAGTAGGCGTCTTTGTTCTGATACTGCCTCCCTTTCAATGGGAATTCTATATTGGGAGGAATGGACTGATCATACCCAAAATTCCGAGCAAATCGACAAGGGTAATAAGGCTCAAGAATGCTCACTCTGTGCAGCACCAAACCACTAGGCCGTGTGCAATAAACCCATTCTGCATAACTCGAGGAAGAAGGCTCCTGGTGATAGGGCAGCCTGCATACAACTTCACCTCGTTCTTTTACAAAAAAAAAAGAACAGTAATTGTAGGAACAGTGTGTGAAATTTAAGCCCGTTTACCTTCCGTCAGTAAGAAAGATAACATCGTCGGGCACCTACCAACTGCTCTAATGTGTCCTGGTCAGGGCGACCACGAAAAGAGAGATCAGTGGGGCCACAGGATTGCTAACATCAGCTTGCTGCGAAAATCCTGGAAGCAATAATCCACCCCATGCACTCAAGTAGTGAGAAGCCATCAAAATATTATTATCCCAGGGAGAGCTATGGCTGGTCAAACTGCCAAAAGAATGGTATATACTTGCCAAAGCTGCTCGAGCAATGCCCAATTTCAGTCCACTGGCCAGTATACAAGCCGAGTAAATAACCTTTGCTCAAAGATTGCCATCCGCACCATGAGGCATAATAAAAGTGGCCAGCCAATAGCAAGATAGGCCACTAGACATGTAGTGTCCGAGAGTTTGTGTGAGTTCCACCCTTTCGATAGAGCATACAAATGATGAGAGTGCTTCCGGGTTTTCACATTCAGTTGAAAGTATTCATCCAAAGGCTCATTGTCCTTGGTAAAATCATTATAAAAGCAGAATGCCATTATAAAAGTGTCGAACCAGAGTAATCAATGTCACTCTCGCTGTGTGAGATGCCTTTTCCTTTCACGCTCGGACTAAATCCCGTCAAGTCTTCATGAGAAACCTGAGACAATGTGGCAATTTGTACTGTCCCTCGCCCATGGAATGACTCCTGTGCAAGTTATCAAGGTCTAACTCTTCATACGGGCGACCAAAAATCGGGAAACCAAAAATACAATAGAAGCTCCATAAATCTAAGGCAATCTCGCCCTCTGTTGTCACAAAAGTATTCCATCGCCAATTAAACCTTTCGACGAAAGCCTGGAGAAGAGCAGTGTAGCATGGGTATCGGTACAAAGGTGCCGTCACAACATGGCAAATCCAACATTTTCCAAAGGGACTCTGTAAAAATGCACAACTCCCATCAACCACTCAAAAGCCCCCAAGTGAAATTTATGATAGGGGACTACTGACCATTTGCCGTACTAGCTGGGCATTGAAAGCCCCATATATGGACTATCAAGCACAATTTGCCATAACCATCTGCAGCAGATTGGGAATCTGATGGGGTCAAGAACATCCCTCGAACTGGAGCAGGTGCAAGCTTGTGATGGCCATGGAATTCCCATGTAGCTGGTGTCAAAGATTTCGTCCGCACTAGGAAGCCTTTGCAATTCCTGAAGAAACCAATTTGATTCTTGTCCGAAAATTGTTGCTAACAAGCAAAATCCAGTAGGAAGCTCGGATATGACAAGTCAGGATGGCAGTATCGGCCGAAACCAATATGTTTCGGCCGAAACATATCGGCTTCAGCCCACACCGATCCGAAATCGGGCCTGCTCACTGTAGCAAATCCGAAACTTAAAAAAAATATTTTTAATGGTTTCGGGCGAAACCGATACCGGTTTCACCCGAAACTTACCCTGTTTCGGCCAAAATGGAAGTGAACTAAGGGGAGTTCACTTCCTATTCTCCCTCAGATTCTCAGATCTGAGGGAGAAGGGAGGCAGGGAGAGCTGCTGCCAGCTGCTGCAGGGTGAGGGAGAAGGAAGGCTGCCGCCACCACCGTCGTCACCGTTTCTTCGAGTTTGCAGCGTGTAGTTGCGTTTTCTTAGCTCTCATTCCTAATAGATCTTGTAAGTTTTTGTTTTTTTGTTTGGTTTGATAGTTTTTTTTGTTGTAGGTAGGGTTCTCTTAAATATATTAATTTTCAACCATGAAATATGTTAAGATTCCAAATTAAACCCTAATTAGCTATCTCCTCATATTTATTTAAATCGGCTAAAGGCACTTTCAAAAAGGGTAAACACCAAATTGACCCCCCCCCCTCTTGGGTGTCATTGATCGCGAGACTTCACATCCCACAATGTGATTAGTATATGAGAAATACTGGGTGTGCAGCACAACTACAAACCCCCAACCCACTGGTCCAGCTGATAAGTATATATAATGCATGCAGTTCTATATATAACAAGCAACCAGATGGTGGAGCAGTCAGGTACCTCAAGGTGGGTGATACTTGAAAGATTAACTATGCTGCTTACCATTGAAGCCAGACAGGTATCTGCCAGTTTGGATCGAAGAAGAAGAAGAAGAAGACTTACCTGCTTCTGCCATGGCTGCTTCTGTCTAGTCACCACGCAGCATACCTGCAGCTGCCGTAGATGGTGCTGTAGCCACTGCCTCATACTCTGCCACTGCTGCTACACCTCTACCTTTGCCGCCTGGAAGAGAAGAATCGGAGAAGGTAGGGTGGGTTGCTAAAGATTGCACAAAGTCGGTAATTGAGTGGGTAGAGAACACCCTACTGAGGGGAATCATATAGTTTTCTCCTCCTCATGAAGAACACATATTGTCCCCTTATCCCCTCCATGAAATGGGTCAACTGGTCACATTAAGAATTTCACCTTTCTTCTTTGCATGCCATGCATCATTCATACATGAGAAGTGAAGCAACTTACAATCAACCCACTTTATTGTGAATTTACCATTGGTCTTCCTCCTCTGTATTCAAGGATAACATATTAGTGCACAAGTAACTCCAATTTTTTCAACAGCTCCTAGGCTAGCCAATCCCCGACAGTAACCTTCCCAGTCATTACTGTGAACCTTTTTTTTGGGGGGGGGGGGGGAACGTGAACTTACCTTGCATCCTCCTGTGAACTTTACCTCGCCACAGTCATTACTGTGAACTTACCTTGCATCATCCTGAATTTGCTGCATCTTGGATAAGAAAACTATGATATGCCTACAACAATAGGATGCTTTCCCTAGGAAATCCATTACTTTCCCTTTTTTACAGTGGCAAAAGAAAGTTATCCTATTCATTGCTATGGGAAGAAAGAAGAGAGAGACTACCAAATAATAGATGTTTTGATATGATTTCCACTAATTAAGTTATTTCAAATTGCATAAAAACACAAGCAGGATACATGCAGGCATTTTGGAATCACTTTTTACAAATTTTGGATGTACTTTTGCATTGATCAAGATTTACATGGAATCAGGAATAGAAAAAAGAAATGAACAAACTGGGTCCAATAACATCTACTGCCTGCAACTAATACAAAAGACCTGAAGTCCAAAAGGCACATCATAACACGGGCACAATTCCAATGGCTGAATATGGATGGTAACCCCAGTAGGCTGAAGTGAGTGAACATCACATGAAAAATGAGTCATGATCCAAAACCGAAATTAATGAAAGAAAACCAGGAAATCATGTCCAATGTCTCATGGATGTAAATGTGAATATGGGCCAGAAGTATTTGCAAATGATGAAAGCTTCCTAAAGAGATTTGGCTATACCCAAAATAGAGTGATTGGCTGATGGAACAGCAGATAGCTTGGGGGTAGCAAAATTATATAAAAGTTACACATGTTAGAGACTAGAGGAAATAGAAATTATGCGACACAGCACTTGAGCTTTTGCATTGTTTTTTCAGATCACTGTAATTCTTTTAGGTTATTTATCTGTTTCTGGGAGGGCATTCTCTATTTTTGTTCTACACTTGGATCTCATCCTTCTAGAGTTATTCTCCTACCTATAACTGCACACATTATAAAAGTGAACAAGAGAAGGAAGGAATTATCATAGCAGTATCCAGTGTCACAATATGGCAAAAACACTCAATAGTTCATGGTATTTCATGAACCATCAATAGAAGACAGAATATTCGCACAGCAACCAAGCAGAAAAATAAAAATTCACTTGCAATAAAAGACAAGATCCTGGAAATGCATGGGAGCATTATTTGTCCAATTTTATCAACTTTTGGAGCAATGGGTAAGGGATGGAGAGGAAGGAAGAAGTGACATCTTTTTTTAAGTTGACTGTGCTACAATTTTGTTAATGAACAAAATATGGGAGAAAGAAGAAATGACATCAATCCTTCAACTTCAGACGAGAAGGATGGGGGGAGGAAAAGGGTGGAGAGGCAGCGGGAAGCAAGGGAGAGGAGACAAACACACATGCGCTTTCTCCTGATGCAGAGGGCTGCCATCGAAGATGTTTCCATGACATGGACCTGCTGACCCATTTAGATTAGTGTCAAACAAAAGCTGAATAACAACTACAAACGACAGAGTTTCACATATCAGCATCTCCCTGGAAAGATAGTCAGTTAACATTTATACAGCTCATCTTTCTATAAATCATAATTTCCTCACCAAGTGTAGGACATCAATGCTGACATCACCCGCCAAAACACCTTCAATTGTCACTAGAAGGACATTACTAGAGGTTTCTCCTGTAGTTTTGTCACTGACAATTTCTTGCCTGTTGGAATACTGAAGGTAGACAGTTTTCCCCCGCACCTGAGCTGGCTCTGATGATGAAGCATAATATGAAATCATAGCAATTGCTTGATTTAAGTCTGCCTACAGTTGGTGAAAAATACAAAAGACAACAAAATCACTAAGCAAAGGAAAACAGAGGAGAAAAAAGCAAGCCACTGTGAACTAGAGTGAACAAGTTACTCACAAATTCAATAAAAGCTTGATTCCTGTTTGCCCCAACATTGCATTTTGCATTGACAATTTTACCAAAGGGTTTTCCTAGCTCAATCACTTCCTCTTCGGTGCATTCCCAGGGTAAGTTTCTCAGATGAAGCACTTTTGATGGAGGCTGGGTATAACGGAATTGAGGCTGGCTTGGTACAGAAGACATTATGCCCAGCACTTAAATGCTGCAATAACATATACGTACTCCATAAAAACAAAATAAATATAAATATAGTATTAGATTCACATGACTCTGAAATCCTGCAGACTTGGAACCATGAAAGCTGAAAGAACTACAATCTGACACCAAAATACCTCACAATCATGTAAAATTTGAGAAAAACAGCAGACACCTCTCTAATATGTTAGTGTACATTTGGCTTCTCAATGTAAAGTATCACATAGACCATGGCTTTCTTCTCTTGTTAACAGTTTCACAAGGCATTCATAGAAAAGATGGGACCAACATTTGAACAGACAATACCAATAAGAAAAATATGGAAAAGGAGAAGAGAGAAAATATAAAGAGAAAGGAAGAAACGTGAAGGGAAAGGGAATGAGAAAAGAAAGAAGAGAAGAAGAGGGAGTAAAGTACAAAGAAAAGGTGAAAGGAAAAGAAAATTAAATGTTTATACTCTCAGATGATCATATTCATGATAGCTTCCTTTTTTTCTTATGTTTCTTTCTCTATTTTCCCTTCACAACCATCTGGATACCCATTGGCACACCCAACTCATCCTCCATAATATTCTACATTTCATTTAATGAAACAGAAACTACATACAACCAGTGAATTATAATAATTCAGTCCTGATTTGGACCTGCCATGCTCTACAGTAAACATCCCAGCCTCTAGAATCCTCTTAAATAAACCTTAACAGAGACCTACCTGGCAGACAAAATTCTTCCAGTCTCCCTTATAAATGTCTAAAAAAACCCAATGCACACTGTGATGAAGTCAGAACTGTCCCAATGTGAGGCATACAAATAGCCTCTTGTTGCAGCTGCTGTTCCAATTCGCATCATATTGAAGACTTAGATCAGCTTTTTGTCACAAGTGAAATAGCAACCTTCTTATGGAATAAATTTGGTCCTCTCTTGAATGCTTCACATTTAATGATAACTTCTATTAGGAGAAGATTACAAGTCATTATCAATGACTCAGCTATCACCAGGCCACAGGGGTTTATCAATTTGTTGCTGACTATGATGATAATTTGGGGCATTTGGAAACAGAGGTGCTCATCCAGATTTGAGGGCAACAAAGCAAACCTCTCGAGAATGGGCCTTCAGATTCAAGAGGAGGTAGCTCATATTCTCAGGCTGACCACCTTTAACAGGGAAATCAGTTCCCCATACATTCAGACTTTACAACATATGGGTCTCTCTATTCATTGTAAGGCATTGCAACCCATCACTGTGTGCTGGAAAGCCCCGACAGTGGCTTATGCTTTAAATGTTGATGGATCTAGCAAGGGTAACCCAGGAATTTCAGGAGGAGGGGGCTGTATTAGAGATGCCCAAGGTAATTTGTCGCTGGGCTTTTCCTACTATTATGATAGAGGTACTAGCATGGTGGCCGAAGGGAGAGCACTTCTTGATGGCCTCCGTCTAGTCGTTCATCACAACATTCCCATCTCCATTATATATACAGATTCTAAGGCGTTGATTGAGATTCTGAAAGGCATTGGCAGCCCACCGTGGTCCCTGCTCCCTTGGTGGAGACAATTGATGGAATTGTTTACTACATGCAAATGTCCAATTAAACACATTTATAGGGAAGCCAATCAACTTGCAGACTCATTGGCGAAACATGCTGCAGAAATGGGTCACAATTCAGAATTCTTTTCTATAAGGGAGCCTCCATTAGTGGCCAAAGCCTATGCTAAGGCCGATGCCTCATGTATTCCGAATATCCGTATTCGGCGAGTTTAGCTCTTGTATTTTTGCTTCCTTCCTTGCATTTCAGGAGGCTTACTCCCTTATGTACTCCATCACATTTTATTAATAAAATGTCCATCTAGTGGGGAGAAGGTGGAGTGAGAACATTCCTTTCCATTGAAAAGGGGTGCACTCTCCCTTCAATTTATTAGATGAGTTGAGTTGGAAAAAAAAAAAGTCAGAACTGTCCGCTCCTGTAACCTGTGCACATAAAGAGATGTCCAGCAAAGCCAGTTTTAATTATAATTATGAACAATTCCTATAACTCTCTTTTACTCCCCCCTCCCCAAAAGAACTCTAGCCATGGTGGACAAATCCAAATATTGTATCAAAAATCTTATTCTTCAGTCCCAAATGTCGCATTACTTAACAAAAATCATAAATTCCATAGTTATCCAGAATGCTACAAATAAATATCTGTTATAAGTCACTCTCATAACTAATTTAATTTTGTTCCCACCTCCAATCTTCAATACTCATGCCTATAATCCCTATATGAAATTCAAATATATGCCATTATTATTTTCTGAAATTGTGTCCATAAGGCCAAATCACCTGACAACAATAACATCCACTCTGCTTCTGAAGTACTTCTAAGCTAAAAATGATAAGCAGAATTCATAGGTAAAGACAAAACTAATATATTGAATTAAAATTTTCCACAATAAAGAAAAGATAAAATTGTGGTTTCATCCACTAAAAGAAAATTCTGATTCTCTTTCTTTTCCCATGCATATGGTTGGCTTTCATTTCAAGTAAAGAATTGTTTGAATCTGTGGACTGGACAAGCAAAGTAAGTTTAGCTTCCCTCAGTTATGAAGGAGTTCAATGTCAATCTAAAATAGGAACACACATATAGCCTGAGCCTGTCAACGGAGCGGATACAAAGTGACTATGTGACTATCTATATGAGCTCCGGATCAATACCGGGATCATCCGATTCCACTCTGTTATCCGACAGATAATTACAATATTTATCCGAATTCGACCCAAATCTGTTTTTCAAATAATTCGAATAATCCGCTCCGATTTTTTATACTTTTGCAAGATAGATCTTTTATCAAAAAATATAGGTAGATCATAAGAAAAATGTTGATACAATCTATATTAATGTGTGTATATATATATATATATTACATATATGTGTCAATGATTTATGGATAGGTATATTACGAAGCGAATGGTGCAATATCCATATCTGCTCCAAAAATGATATAGGATATTATCCAGATCCGCTTCGACTCCGTATCCATATTGGCGGATATCAAATCGAATATAATCCGCCAATATGGATACGGAGTTGAAGCGGCCATTGACAGGCTTACTATAGCCCACACGCGTTGACAGACACAGACCTTATTTGCAGAAATGGTCTTGAAAAATGCAACATTATCCAAATAAAATCCCATTCCGAGGAGAATTAGGTCATTTTGTGAAAGTAATTTAAAAAAAGAAAAGAAAAGGAACCCATGCATTAATTGGCACGATTATTTCTCTGATAAACAACTAGATAAAGGCCATCTGCACTCAAAGAAGTAAATATATCATTTTCATCTATGTGAAAGTGAACACGACCATCCATGGTTGAAGCAGTCAATCTCTACAAAACTTTCACTCTTTGTACGGAAAAGAGGTAAGGTAGAAAGCGAGGAAGATGGTTTTATAATTGATTGAATAATTACCTACGTGGAACAAGTACGCTCTGGATTATGCCAATAGGAGTGTAACAAAGAAACAGCACAAATAATCACGTAAAAACTTAGGCTATGAAAGAAGTTACAGCACAGCAATTAGCTTTTATCCACTAAAATATGGAGTATGGAGATTTGCAAAGGTCTAGGGCAGCGGATTTCAAAGATTCACCTGAAAGATTAAGCAAGCATACTCGCATGTCGGGATTAAACCCAGGGGTTTCCATTTACAAACCAAGCAACCGATTTAGGTGGAAGAAACTCACCGACAAGAAGAAGAAGAAGGGAAGCTTTCAATTCACAAATCCAGCAATAGATCAGGGAGAGAAGGAACTCACCTGCGCCAGACAGATCAATTGAGATGTCCTCTCAACTCTTCCAACACGAAGAAGATGATGACCGGAAGAAGAAGAAGAAGGAGGAACAAAACAACCAGATGGGTACGACGGCCCTTTAATTCTCGATCTCGTCTACGATGGAGGAGTAGGGTTCGGCTCCCGTCTGGTCTCTATTCGAAACCGTTATTATTGGTTCAGGATCACACACGGGAAGAATAATATTCACAAAATCCGGTAAGAGATCAGGGAGGGAAGGAGCTCACCTGCGCCAGAAGATAGATCAACTCGGATGCCCTCGCAACCCTTCCACCAAGAAGAAGATGATGACAGGAAGAAGACGGAGAACCGAAACAGCCAAAAGGATGATGCGAAGGCGTTCAAAATTCTTGACCTTTTCCACGATGGCGAACTAGGGTTCGGCTCCTGTCTCCTCTCTGCTTGGAATTGTTACCGGTGGTTCTGCGACATCTATGGTTGAAGCATAAAGAACTTATGCACATGGAAGCTTCAAATTTCACAAATCGAGCAAGAGACAAGGGATGGAAGGCGCTCACCTGCAAAATAATATTCATTAGTCAAAATAACAAAATTTTTGATAAAAATATCATTAATATTATTAAATAAAATTTGAAATAACAAAAGATTTATTAAGTAATTATTTATAATTTATCCATCACTATTCATTTTAAATTTATTTATATTTGTATTTGTAAATATTTTTAATAAATTTTATAAAATAAATATATCATCAAAGTAATAAATTTTTTTATTAAATTATCATTAATACTATTAATTAAAATTTAAAAATGACAAGAAAATACTTTACTTAAATAGATAAGTAGCTGAGTTTTATAAACTCTCTCACTCACAATGTTAAATTAGCCTTAAACCCACCCAAATATAGTTTCAAATTTCTTCAAAATCCTCTTGTTGTCAGGATATATACGCTAACAAGATTTTTCAAAAATTCTCGGAGAAGAAAGTGTTCCTAAACGCGGCCATAACCATCTATCATCTCCTAGTTTCCTATTCCTCGAGTCTCCGATAGACAATCGAAGTGGTTAATTCCCTCCCTCGTGGACCACCATTACAGAGTCTGTATGCAGATCCCCGACACTGACCTCACTATCCTCATCCTGACGAGCCTCTCGCAGCCCCCACAAACAGCATCCCATCTCCTCCTTTTTTTTCTTCTGATTTTCTTCTTCCTCCTTTCTCACATCTCTGCTGGAAACAGCAGCCGCCTGTTTGATGGTGGGTTGCGGGAGAGAGAAAATCTTCACTTCGGCAGCTGTAGCTCCATTTACCGAGATCTGTTGATGCGCGCCATCGGGCTTCTTCACATAGATTTGTGAGAAGGGGGAGGTGGGGAAAACATTGGAAAATGCGGATCGAGGAGATGATTGAGAGAAGTAAATGATAGAGGGTCTTGCGCAAAAGAAGATGAGAAGCCGCTGATGGGGTGGCGAGAAGAAAGGGGAAGTAAGTAGGGACGAGACGGCAAACCTATCGTTTCCATGCCAATGGCTCACCTTTCGCTTCCATGCCGGAGATACGAGGAACAAAAAGCACGGAGATGATACAGAGGTTAAGGTAGGTACTTTCTTATAATTTTCTTGCCATGACATTTAGTAGGCACATTATGTGTACACAGATCAGCGCCGCATAGAAGTGTTAAAATAGGTGTCAAATAAGTGAGTTATTAAATCATTTCCCTACAAAAAAAATAAAATGGCGGTGGGAGAGGTGAAAATTTGTGACCCAATATTTCACGATCTAAAGGCTCATGAAGTCCTGCGCGACTCAATAAATGACAGCCTAACTCCATATTGAGGGCCCGCTTGCTATAAAATCCATGGTAAAGGGTCCAAATAAGGCCCACCAAGTCTTGGCACGGTCGTCCATGTAGAAGCCTCCCCGACGCCCGAGAGAAACTCAGGCACACCTTTGACCGAGCTAGTAAAAGGCGGATGAGATATTCCCTCACGGATGCCCAAGGCCGGGACTCCATGCTTAGAGCTCGGGCTTAGAAGGAGAATATCTCTTATCCCCCACGGATCAGCCCTTCACTGGGACTCCCCGATGAGCCAGAGCAGATTCCTCGCAGCCAGACACTTATCCCTAATAACAATAAGCAAACTTTATGCTACCGTCTCAGAGTGGGAAGCCCATGAGGATAAGGGAAGAGCAAGAGTCCCGGAATGATAAGAGTTCATGCTGTGGACGTAACGCCCCCAGACTCTCAAGATTCTCACTACTATGAAGAGAGCGCCTGTAGCTATTTAACCCCAGGGATCCCCTTTGGAAAGGTAAGTCAACCCTATCCTTCTCAACTGGTGAAGAGCAGTCTAGTGCCATGTACCTCCTTTGCCTCTCTCCGCACTCCGCTCTTGCCCTTACTGACTTAAGCATCGGAGGGTTTTCCCTAAAATAGCAATCCCATGCCCCCTAATTGTTTCTTTCCCTTTTGCAGTATTCCGTCCTGAGGTGGCTTCGCACGATTGATCTGGGACTCTCTTCGCTCTAGATCTGACGGCCTGTGACTTAGCACGAATCTTGCCTCTTCAGTGGTTATAACCTAAAGATGACATCGAAAAAGAGGGAGGAGAGTGGGCCTTTCAGATTTATGTGATTTGAATTGTAATACTTTTATATGAATATAGATTAAATTTGTACTAGTTACAATAACAAATGTAATACATAAATAAAAATATTAGAAAATATAATAAGATTACTATGATAGATGTAGCAGTCGAGATTGGTCATCCAAAGCACAAACTGCACCTCCAGAGATTTGTTGGTAGCGGAAGGAAGAAACGTTCGCTGGAAAGGAACTTGTAACTATGGGCAAATGGTTAGAAGGAGCTCTGGGAATTATCCCAGGGGGCAACCCTCCGACGGTCAAGTTAGGCAACTGGCAATGCAAAGGCGATCACTTGAGAAGAGAGGGAGAGAGGGAAACCAGAGTGGTGGAGTGAGAGCTTGAGGGGATTAGGTCACATACCTCCCTGGCCGTTGGGTTAGGGTCCTATTTATACCATCGCCGCGGAGTTGAATGCTGCTTTCACTAGGTTGCCGTGGCCGGAGGAGTCGTGAGCCACCCTGGCTGCGTCCCTGGCGAGACAGAGAGGTGTGGGTGTTGGCTCGCCACTCCTCTGCCAGAAGGGGTAGTTCCGCCATTAATGTGGCAGGGCTTGTCGGAGGCGTGGGGTTGACCTGTCAAGGGGAGCGGCATGGGCAGCATCCACCCTTTCCCCTTCACTGGACTGGTGCGCCCCCTGTCATTAATGCACTGTCGTGGACGTGCGTCGCAGCCGCTGGCGGGAGAGGTGCATGCAGGTACGGCTGTAGGTGCTGGGATCGGGGGCGTGAGGGGGGGGGACAGTGTGTGTTATGTGTGTGCGTGGTCCCTCACTCCTCCCGAACCACGGGTGCCACAACTCTTTGTGTAGACCTACAATGCACGAATTAGAAAAGAAAAAATACAGTGATCGCAGAGGCATGTACCTGAGCCTCACAGGGATGAATGATCGCATTGGGGTGCCTCAAGTGGGGAGTTTGTGGGAACCCGACTTCTCCATGCTCGGTCGGCCAAGAACGGAGAGCCCTGCACAGTCCGAGGATGCTAAAAGTCCTGCAAGCAATGACAAAGCCCACGATCACAAAAGGAAGAAAATGCCAATTAGATCTATGAAATGTAGTAAATGCCCTAAACAATATAGAAGCGCGGAGATAATGGTAGCGTGATTACCTGGATATGGTTGGGAAGGGGGGATGGCCGAGACTTTCGACCACCCACCTTCTCGATTGTTTAAATGTAAAACCTCTATGAGCAGGGACTAAGGATTACCTATGATGCGATGATGCAAATGTACGGGGTATGTAATACGAACTGAAGAACGAAGAACAGAAAATGCAGGGAGCAAACCAGGGGGCGACCAAGCTCTTGGCCGCCCAGAAGCCGAAGGCGGATGAAACTGAGTAACACGAGGAAGCCAAGGTCGATTTCCTTCAGTTCCTCCTTCTCAAGGGGAGCTTGTTGCCTCTCGAACTTCTGAACTCCCGGAACTTGTGACCTTCCGAGCTTGAACTCTCCGTCCGCCCGACTTCGAATTCCTCCCAGCCCGCACTATTGTAACGCCCCGCCTCGTACCCGGTTCAGTATAACACTCCCGTCGGATACGAGGGGCGATGCCACAGTGGGAAAATACTCAACAGAACGGAAGACGGGTTGAGAATGCACAAATAAAACATATAAATTTTTACAGCAGAAGAATATAATTTTCCATCAGCAATGTCCAATATCATAATAGCCAAACAAATTAAAGTCTTACAAATTTTATTTTAATATCCAGAATTGAAACTTAAAGTTTACAAGAACTAACAAGTAGATCCAACAATGGGAAAAGAACTACTAAGATCACGCCCGCGCCACCGACTCGGGCTCACTCGGATCTACTTCCTCGCTCCCACTAGCAATCTCGCCTGAAATATCAAGTGTAAGTCTACGGGTAGACTTAGCAAGAAATAGAATTCAAACATGTCTATTGTACCAGCATAACAAATTAAACTATCATAATTTAAACCACAAGTTGTAACAAAGACTATATCGGTGTACTATGACATAACTAATCGTAATATGCAGGAGTGATATCCAAATATGCAAGAAGAAAGATTGAAGAAGACGGGAATCAATGTAGGTATTCATAAGTGGAGTTCAAACCTCAGTAGAATTTGCAGAACAAAGACAGATAACAGATACAGATATAACAAAAAGCCCAAAGGCTATATTTTTATCACAATTCCGATCTGAGGTAGACAGAAGAGGCAGAATGACCCAGACACATTGCCCAAACTACTATTAGAAGGTCAGAAACAGATACAGATACCAAATCACCTAGGCAATGGCGATGAGGTCTTGATTACAGCGCAGAATCGGAGGAAGATATTCCCCACCTTGACCAGTGAACAAGTTCACCTCCAGGATTTCACCCCCGTGCCCTCGGGGTCAGAAGGACCTCCCCATAGGGGCATTTCTACAGTTTGGCCCCAGACCCTTCTATAGTAGCAGTGTCCATATGGTCAAATGAGATCAATAAACAAGTTAAGAAGAATTTGGATAGATTCTAACTCGAATACAAACTGAAATGGTGATACTAACGCATGGATGGAATATGAAATTTTACAATGCTTATACTAACTCATAAGATAGAGTTTTTCAAACAAAATTTATCCTGTAACAAAGTTTAAACAGCCATGGTGGAAGTCAATTTAAAATCAAACCAAAATATGTAATTCTAGGATAATTTTATTATCAAATTAACATGGTTATACTAACCAATTCCAGGATAACATTATTATCAAATTAACATGCTTATACTAACTGGTTCCAAGATAACACTGTTAACATGGTTATACTAACTAATTCCAGGTTAACATTATTATCAAATTAATATGCTTATACTAGCTAATTCTAGGTTAACATTGTTATTAAATTAACATGCTTACATTGACAATCATTATTAGCAAGTTATATTTACAATCCAGGATACCACAACTCCAAGGCATTCGCATTTCCAGAGTATTAACATGTAATTCCATGGTGTTAATACACAATTCCAGGATATTAACACAATGTTCCAGGGTATAATGAATGAAAATAGTATAATTCTATATTAATTTATTATCGCACTAACAATGCTAACAATGTTATACCATAAATAATTCCTAAAAATAGTATTAAATTGCTAACATATTGGTGATCACTTTTGTCTTCTATGCCTAATGCTAATAAAATTGTTTGTAAGACCTAATCATTGATTTAAGCATGACTTAAATCACCATTCACTCGGAAAATACTATTCACGTAGAAATTTTACTATCTTACAAAAATGTAAAAAAAATAAGAAAATGGTACATCCGTATTTATAGAACACTTTTATCTTCTTGAGTATTTTAGGAAAAATCTATATTTGGATCTATACACCTTTTAAGGTAAGTTTAATAACATGGTTATACTAACCAATTCCAGGATAACATTATTATCAAATTAACATGCTTATACTAACTCATAAGATAGAGTTTTTCAAACAAAATTTATCCTGTAACAAAGTTTAAACAGCCATGGTGGAAGTCAATTTAAAATCAAACCAAAATATGCAATTCTAGGATAATTTTGTTATCAAATTAACATGGTTATACTAACTCATAAGATAGAGTTTTTCAAACAAAATTTATCCTGTAACAAAGTTTAAACAGCCATGGTGGAAGTCAATTTAAAATCAAACCAAAATCATAACAGATTAACCCAAAACAGTACTGCTTGCACTTAACCAAACCACCCTCTTACTTAATTCTAACAAGTTTAATAAGCTATCCATGCACAATAGAGATGGTTGAGATACTAAACTTGCCTTAAACCGTGGAGAACAGGGAAGCCTCTGCAGGATCCATGAACTCTCCAGAGCCTTGCTTCCCTCCCGTAGATGGCGTTCTGAACAACACCCAGCCCTCTCCCCAGGGCTTTAACAAAGTCCCAAGCACTCAGATTGGATGAGGCAGGCTGGCAGGAAGGGAAAAAGAACGACATCCCACATGCTCCCGTAGTGCATGGGCTACCCCATGAGGACCCTCCCCATAAACTTAATCACTCATGATAAGGTGGGGGGGGGGGGGGCATGGAGTTACCAAAAGGGGAAGGTAAGAAGAGAGTTACGTTCTTACGAATGTGAATGGCACTATTCACCAGCCCAAACTAAAAATCATAACTATTTATCTAAAATGAATTTGAGAAAACTAATAACTACCCATTTCTAATCATCATGGGCCCCATCTAGGAAAAATATAAAATAAATAAAAACTCTCAAAAATAAAACCCAACCCGAAATATGAATAGTAACAATCTTAATTAATTAATCTTAGTGTTAAGGTGTAATTAAGCAATTTGGGCAAAATTTAGACAAATGTGGATGGTGAGATTCGAACCTTGGACCTCAAGGTGAAAGGGCAAGTGTCTTAACCAACTACTCTAGAATTCAATTGTTACATGAATGACTCTTTGTTTCTACTTTCACTTAAACCTTCTATAGGGGTTTTTATAAGTTATATGTACATATATTTGAGATACTAATTTAGTTGAAATATTAATAATACTAATAATGATAATAATAACATTATTATTATATTATGTACATTTTATAAGGGGTGCTACACCACTCTAATTCAATCAAATCAATTATTTCTTAATCAAATTTATTATCATAGAACTAAATCATGATAAAATTTATTGGGTACTACACTCTCTCCCCCTTAAAAGAAACTTCGTCCCGAAGTTTTACTGAAGTACATACCGAAGAGGTGGGGATATTTCTTCTTCATCTCCAATTCAAGCTCCCACGACGCCTCCTCGTGAAGCGCATTACCCCACAGAACCTTTACCAATGGAATGGACTTCGATCTGAGAACTTGTTCCTTGCGATCCAAAATCTGGATTGGTTGAACTTCAAATGACAGATTCGGTTGGAACTCCAAACCTTCATAGCTGATCACGTGGGATGGATCATGAACATACTTGCGGAGCATGGATACGTGAAACACCGGATGAATGGCCACCATTGATGGGGGTAAGGCCAACCGGTATGACACGTTTCCTATCCTGTCCAGAATCTCAAAGGGTCCAATACATCTAGGTTGCAGCTTCCCACGCTTTCCAAATCTTGAAACTCCTTTAGTTGGTGACACCTTGAGAAAAACATGCTCTCCAACTGCAAATTCTAGATCCTTCCTTCTATTGTCTGCATAACTTTTCTGCCGATCTTGGGCTGCCTTTAATCTCCGCTGAATTTGCTGAATCTTATCTGATGTTCCTTGTACCACTTCTGGCCCAATTAACTGCCTTTCACCAATTTCTTCCCAACACAGAGGAGATCTACAGGGTCTTCCATACAGAGCTTCGAACGGGGCCATGCCTATACTTGCATGATAACTGTTATTGTAGGCAAATTCTACCAATGGTAGATGTCGCTCCCAATCTCCTCCCCAGTCAAGAACACAGGCCCTTAACATATCCTCTAAGGTGCGAATGGTCCTCTCAGACTGACCATCTGTCTGGGGATGGTATGCCGAGCTTAGTTTCAACTGGGACCCAAAAGCATTTTGTAATCCTTGCCAAAATCGGGACGTGAAGCGAGAGTCTCGATCCGAAATAATAGACTTCGGCACACCATGCAATCTGACAATATTATCAATATAAAGATGAGCTAAACTCTCCATAGATTGCTTCTTTTTCATTGCCAGGAAATGTGCAGTCTTCGAGAATCGATCTACGATCACCCATATAGCATCATTACCCTTTGCTGATCGGGGTAACCCTGTGACAAAGTCCATGGTGACATCTTCCCACTTCCATTGTGGTATTTCAATCTTCTGCATTAACCCAGACGGCCTCTGGTTTTCAGCCTTTACTTGCTGGCAAACCAAACATCTGGATACAAATTCAGCCACATCCTTCTTCATACCCGGCCACCAAAAAGACCGTTTCAGATCTTGATACATCTTCTTACCACCAGGATGAATGGAGAACTTTGACCTATGAGCTTCTTCCAACACTTCATTCTTTAATTCACTCACATTAGGTACACACATTCTATGCTGAAATCTGACCACACCATCTTCATCTCGAGCAATCCCAGATTTACCAATCATACCTTGCAATTGGGGATCATTTGGCTGAGCTTCTAATACTCGCTCCATAACCGTTGACCCAATACATAATTGAGCAATAAAGGCTTGGCAAAGCTGAGACTCAACTGATGTCATAGAACACACAACATCTTCTAGCATTTTCCAATCCTGCTGCATTAAAGTCCGCTTCCTACTGAGCGCATCGGCTACAACATTAGCCTTTCCAGGGTGATAAAGCAACTCAAAATCATAATCTTTCAAAAATTCAACCCATCGCCTTTGCCGTAGATTAAGCTCTTTTTGAGAAAACAGGTACTTGAGACTCTGGTGATCAGTGAATACCTCAAACTTAACCCCATAAAGGTAATGTCTCCAGATCTTCAAAGCATGAACAACAGCAGCCAATTCTAAATCATGCGTAGGGTAATTCTTCTCGTGCTCCTTCAACTGTCGAGAAGCATAAGCAACAACCCTACCATCTTGCATGAGAACACATCCAATCCCGACCCTAGAAGCATCAGTGTAGATGGTAAACATATCAATGTTATTTGGTAGGATCAGGAGTGGTGCTGAAGTTAATTGGCTCTTCAACTCTTGGAAGCCTTGTTCACATTCCTCGGACCACACAAATTTCACTCCTTTTCTTGTCAGCCTCGTCAATGGTGCTGCGATAGAAGCAAAGCCCTTAATAAACTTCCTGTAGTAGCCTGCCAACCCGAGAAAACTCCGAATTTCAGTGGGGGACTTCGGAGCTTCCCATTCAAGCACGGCTTGAACCTTAGCTGGATCAACTGCCACGCCACTACCTGATATTACGTGGCCAAGAAAATGAACTTCTTTCAACCAGAACTCACACTTACTGAACTTTGCAAACAGCTTGTGTGCCCGCAGAGTCTCCAAAACAATCCTCAAATGCTCTTTATGTGATGCTTCATCAGGGGAGTAAATTAGGACATCATCTATAAACACAACCACAAAGCTATCCAAATCAGGCCTGAACACCCGGTTCATTAAGTCCATGAATGCTGCAGGAGCATTTGTTAGACCAAAGGGTAGAACCCGGAATTCAAAATGGCCATATCTGGTTCTAAAGGCTGTCTTGGAAATGTCTTCCTCCTTGATCCGGAGTTGATGATAACCTGACCTCAAATCAATCTTCGAGAACACCGAAGCACCTTGCAATTGATCGAACAGATCATCAATACGTGGCAAAGGGTAACGGTTCTTGACCGTCACTTGATTGAGCTTCCGATAATCAATGCATAGGCGAAGTGATCCGTCCTTCTTCTTTACAAATATGACTGGGGCTCCCCATGGTGAAACACTAGGTCGAATAAGGCCCTTGTCTATAAGTTCTTGCAATTGCTTCCTTAGTTCTGCCAACTCAGCAGGTGCCATCCGATACGGGGCCTTGGATATAGGCGTCGTACCGGGCACCAAATCAATAGAGAATTCAATCTCCCTCATAGGCGGCAATCCAGGTAGATCTTCAGGAAAGACATCAGGAAAGTCTCGGACTACCTCAATTTCACCCAGCTGTGGAGACTGAGGATTCTCCGTTGAGGTTACCACCAGAGCAAGATAAGTATTACCACCCTTACTTATTAGTCGAGCAGTCTTCATAGCAGATATTATAGACTTCCCCGACTTATTTTGAGGCAAAGGATGGAAGAACTCCCTCTCGCCAGGAATGCGAAAGACCACTCGCTTTTTCCGGCAGTCGATAAGAGCATAATGCCTCTCGAGCCAATCTAGCCCAAGATAATATCATAGTCCTTCATCTTTAATAGATAGAAGTGACCAGACAACTCCTTCCCTCCGACAACTACGGGTAAGGAGGGATAGCTCTTCTTAGTGGACAAAACTCCAGCAGGAGTGTGCACTTGAAGGGACACATCCAATATTGATGGTGTCAAACCCAAATCATCAGACAATATCTTGGAGAAATGTTCAGACACAAATGAATGAGTAGCACCAGTGTCAAACAAAACTCTAGCATAGAAACCTGATACAAGAAGTGTACCTTCTGACACGTCCTCTGCTTGCTCCACATCCTCTCCAGCCAATGCAAATACTCGTGCCGGTGCTCGGGGACGCTTAGCTGACTTCATTGGTGCTGCAGCTGCAGTCACTGCAGGAGCTTGAGCTGGTGAAAACAGCTGCTGCTTCGGACAATCCCTGATCTTGTGCTCCGAGCTTCCGCACCTAAGGCACTTCCCAGTTACCATCCAGCATTCCCTGCCTCCATGACGTTTCCCACAATGCTTGCATTCACTCTTGATATCCATTGCTGATCTACCTGCACCACTTGCTTGTGTAGAAAATGGTTTCATGGTTGATTGAGGATACGATTGAGTAAAGGGTTTCTTCATGCGATCCTTGCGTTGAAACGATGATGACGGCCTCTTCAGTTGGGTCTTCTTTTCTTCCTGGTACAGCTCCATGTCACTTTCCTGCCGACACGCCGCACCGAGAGCCTCTTCCATCGAGTGGTGGTTGAAAGCAACCAGTTTTGTCCTCAATGATGATCGAAGACCCGATACGAACTTCTTCACCTTCCTCCTCTCATCGGCCACAATGTGAGGTGCATAACGCGCCAACTCAGCAAAACGAGCTTCATATTCCAGCACGGTCATAGACCCTTGGGTCAAAGTGAGGAATTCTTGCTCCATTTTATCTTGAATATGCTCGGGAATGTACTTCGCCCGGAATAGGTGAACAAAGTCATCCCAAGACACCTCTCTAGCCCCATCTTCAAATTGGTTCCTCAGCACAGAATGCCACCAAACATCTGCACGTTCCTCCAGCATAAAAGTTGCCAAGTTGACCTTCTCGTCATCACAATGTATGCTTCGAAAAATCTTTTCCATAGACCGCAGCCAATGCTCTGCCACTAGGGGTTGGCTCTCCCCCTTAAAAGAAGGCGGGTTCATCCTCCGGAATCTCTCCATAGCTGACGGTCCTTCAGCCACCCTTGGTACTACCTCTTGATGCAGTTGAGCTTGGGCCTGAGCTTGGATCTGAGCTTGCAAGTCCGCCTGCGCATTTGCCTGGGTCTGCATCACTTGAACCAGTCCTTGCATGAAGGTGCCATAATCAACTAATGGCGGTGGTGGTGGCGGCGGAAATCCTTGTTGACCGCCCTCTGTTTCTCTCCTCGGCTCTTCATCCTGAGCGGAACGACGACGAGGTGCCATTTCCTGAAAGAAAGTGATTAAGTTCGGCCACGTTAACAGCCTTATTAGTGTTACCCATCTATTAGTTTTACTCCTTAATCGTGTACTAATGGAGCTATTTAGATCTTGGGATATAGACTTAGCTGATGATCTTATTCATGTAGACTCAACCTGTGGGCGCTCTGATACCACTTCTCTGTAACGCCCCGCCTCGTACCCGGTTCAGTATAACACTCCCGTCGGATACGAGGGGCGACGCCACAGTGGGAAAATACCCAACAGAACGGAAGACGGGTTGAGAATGCACAAATAAAACATATAAATTTTTACAGCGGAAGAATATAATTTTCCATCAGCAATGTCCAATATCATAATAGCCAAACAAATTAAAGTCTTACAAATTTTATTTTAATATCCAGAATTGAAACTTAAAGTTTACAAGAACTAACAAGTAGATCCAACAATGGGAAAAGAACTACTAAGATCACGCCCGCGCCACCGACTCGGGCTCACTCGGATCTACTTCCTCGCTCCCACTAGCAATCTCGCCTGAAATATCAAGTGTAAGTCTACGGGTAGACTTAGCAAGAAATAGAATTCAAACACGTCTATTGTACCAGCATAACAAATTAAACTATCATAATTTAAACCACAAGTTGTAACAAAGACTATATCGGTGTACTATGGCATAACTAATCGTAATATGCAGGAGTGATATCCAAATATGCAGGAAGAAAGATTGAAGAAGACGGGAATCAATGTAGGTATTCATAAGTGGAGTTCAAACCTCAGTAGAATTTGCAGAACAAAGACAGATAACAGATACAGATATAACAAAAAGCCCAAAGGCCATATTTTTATCACAATTCCGATCTGAGGTAGACAGAAGAGGCAGAATGACCCAGACACATTGCCCAAACTACTATTAGAAGGTCAGAAACAGATACAGATACCAAATCACCTAGGCAATGGCGATGAGGTCTTGATTACAGCGCAGAATCGGAGGAAGATATTCCCCACCTTGACCAGTGAACAAGTTCACCTCCAGGATTTCACCCCCGTGCCCTCGGGGTCAGAAGGACCTCCCCATAGGGGCATTTCTACAGTTTGGCCCCAGACCCTTCTATAGTAGCAGTGTCCATATGGTCAAATGAGATCAATAAACAAGTTAAGAAGAATTTGGATAGATTCTAACTCGAATACAAACTGAAATGGTGATACTAACGCATGGATGGAATATGAAATTTTACAATGCTTATACTAACTCATAAGATAGAGTTTTTCAAACAAAATTTATCCTGTAACAAAGTTTAAACAGCCATGGTGGAAGTCAATTTAAAATCAAACCAAAATATGCAATTCTAGGATAATTTTGTTATCAAATTAACATGGTTATACTAACCAATTCCAGGATAACATTATTATCAAATTAACATGCTTATACTAACTGGTTCCAAGATAACACTGTTAACATGGTTATACTAACTAATTCCAGGTTAACATTATTATCAAATTAATATGCTTATACTAGCTAATTCTAGGTTAACATTGTTATTAAATTAACATGCTTACATTGACAATCATTATTAGCAAGTTATATTTACAATCCAGGATACCACAACTCCAAGGCATTCGCATTTCCAGAGTATTAACATGTAATTCCATGGTGTTAATACACAATTCCAGGATATTAACACAATGTTCCAGGGTATAATGAATGAAAATAGTATAATTCTATATTAATTTATTATCGCACTAACAATGCTAACAATGTTATACCATAAATAATTCCTAAAAATAGTATTAAATTGCTAACATATTGGTGATCACTTTTGTCTTCTATGCCTAATGCTAATAAAATTGTTTGTAAGACCTAATCAGTGATTTAAGCATGACTTAAATCACCATTCACTCGGAAAACACTATTCACGTAGAAATTTTACTATCTTACAAAAATGTAAAAAAATAAGAAAATGGTACATCCGTATTTATAGAACACTTTTGTCTTCTTGAGTATTTTTAGGAAAAATCTATATTTGGATCTATACACCTTTTAAGGTAAATTTAATAACATGGTTATACTAACCAATTCCAGGATAACATTATTATCAAATTAACATGCTTATACTAACTCATAAGATAGAGTTTTTCAAATAAAATTTATCCTGTAACAAAGTTTAAACAGCCATGGTGGAAGTCAATTTAAAATCAAACCAAAATATGCAATTCTAGGATAATTTTGTTATCAAATTAACATGGTTATACTAACTCATAAGATAGAGTTTTTCAAACAAAATTTATCCTGTAACAAAGTTTAAACAGCCATGGTGGAAGTCAATTTAAAATCAAACCAAAATCATAACAGATTAACCCAAAACAGTACTGCTTGCACTTAACCAAACTACCCTCGTACTTAATTCTAACAAGTTTAATAAGCTATCCATGCACAATAGAGATGGTTGAGATACTAAACTTGCCTTAAACCGTGGAGAACAGGGAAGCCTCTGCAGGATCCATGAACTCTCCAGAGCCTTGCTTCCCTCCCGTAGATGGCGTTCTGAACAACACCCAGCCCTCTCCCCAGGGCTTTAACAAAGTCCCAAGCACTCAGATTGGATGAGGCAGGCTGGCAGGAAGGGAAAAAGAACGACATCCCACATGCTCCCGTAGTGCATGGGCTACCCCATGAGGACCCTCCCCATAAACTTAATCACTCATGATAAGGTGGGGGGGGGGCATGGAGTTACCAAAAGGGGAAGGTAAGAAGAGAGTTACGTTCTTACGAATGTGAATGGCACTATTCACCAGCCCAAACTAAAAATCATAACTATTTATCTAAAATGAATTTGAGAAAACTAATAACTACCCATTTCTAATCATCATGGGCCCCATCTAGGAAAAATATAAAATAAATAAAAACTCTCAAAAATAAAACCCAACCCGAAATATGAATAGTAACAATCTTAATTAATTAATCTTAGTGTTAAGGTGTAATTAAGCAATTTGGGCAAAATTTAGACAAATGTGGATGGTGAGATTCGAACCTTGGACCTCAAGGTGAAAGGGCAAATGTCTTAACCAACTACACTAGGAATTCAATTGTTACATGAATGACTCTTTGTTTCTACTTTCACTTAAACCTTCTATAGGGGTTTTTATAAGTTATATGTACATATATTTGAGATACTAATTTAGTTGAAATATTAATAATACTAATAATGATAATAATAACATTATTATTATATTATGTACATTTTATAAGGGGTGCTACACCACTCTAATTCAATCAAATCAATTATTTCTTAATCAAATTTATTATCATAGAACTAAATCATGATAAAATTTATTGGGTACTACAACTATTCCCCTCCGGGACCTCCCTTCGAACTCCCACCTCTCCAGGTTTTTGTTCCTGGGGCCTCCCTCTAGAAGCCTCCAGCTTCCTGCCTTCGGACGTGTGCGACGAGGCTGAGGCTCGTGCGAGGTGTGGAGAGCGGACGTGGGCACGATCCTTTGACCGTCGGTTGCAGGAAGGCGGCCAAACCATTAGCTGTTCACAAGATGAAGGCGGCTAGGCTTGTGGCCGTTTTCTAGACTTGGGCGGCCAGGTTTGTGGCCGCCCAGCCAACCTGGGCGGCCATCGACTTGGCCGCCCAGCCCATGGGCCCCTCTTCACCCAATGGTTCGATTAATGCCCAATAGTGTGGTGGGTTGGACTTTGAAACACAAAATGTCGACTAACACGAGTAAAACGATAGTGTTACCAATATGATGGTCTAACTGGGGATCCGCGGGATGTCCTAAATTAGGCGTCTACAAATGCCCCTCCAGAATGCCAATTTTGTAAGGGAGCCTGGCGGACTGATAAATCGGTGTTTCGGTAAAAAAACAAGCCTAATTGGGACATCCCACTCAAGGAGATTTTTGAGTATAAATTGATCTTCGTATAAGATCGGATAAGCATAAAGGGATAAGATAGGTCATTCAAAAGGGGAAGAGAGAGATCTAATCTAAGAGGGCTTGTATCAGCAGTCCGTGGGACCCCCCGTCATATCGCACGTGAGACTTGAGCGCACTCTGGGATGCATCGCAATCCGGCCCAAGGAGATACAAGACACCTAAAACATGAGTAAGTAAGTAAAACAGGATAGGGGGGAATGACATTCAAATCTCATAATGCTCATGACGATCGTACACCAAATACACTTTCGACTGGTCGAATCGGAGTGGAATCACGTAGACTCGCTCATACAAGTTCAGTGAAATCGAGAAACGCGGTCAATCGGCGCGGGGAAGAGAAACCATGGGGAGGTCAAAGAATTTGTGCAGCCTCCTCGGTTTCGTTTACATCACACCCGAGTGTCATGCATGCATGCATTTTTTTGAATGCTGCTAAAAGGGCCTATATGATGCATGCTGGGTTAAAATAAAAAGCCTATGTAATGCATAGCCGGAGGATTTATTTGCCTGCCCCTGAGAGTGTTTGGTCAAGAGTTCGAGAAGTCTGTCATCCCGGCTTAGCAACAGACGTAGTTTGGAACCTGGTAGGGATCTGTCGTTCTACGTCTGCTATTAGGCGCGGTTGAGAGTTCGGGAAGTCTATCATCCCGTCTTTAGGTGGCAAGCGGCCGTCGAATAGCTTAAGGGGCATAAACCCTTCACGATTTTTATTAGAGAGGAACTCGGAGTTTATGCGCCCGAAGCTATTAGCTTCCGGGGTTACTATCTAAGATGCAATAATTGGCGACGACGTCATGTGAACCTTTGATGGCCGATCTTGCTATCTGCAGCTGCATCACCACACATTAGCCAAGTTCATATGATAACAATAATGAAGCGAATATCACATTGATAAGTAAATATGAACTTGATTAAAATAAACCTGGCTCCTAAACAAGTTTGAGAGACGGCCAAAGGGACTGTCGTTTCTAGATAGTGGGCGGCCAACCTTATGGCCACTTAGCCCTGGTGGGTGGCCAAGTTTGTGGCTGCCTACCTCACCCAAGGCGGCTAGCGGATTGGCCGCCTACCTGTTTAGGTACCATGAGTGCCAGAATCCTCAACAGAGTAGGACTCTTGGCTATAAGGCACCGAGAGCTGATGTCCCTTGGCTGTGTGATTAGGGTTTCGAGGTAGAGAGCAGGCACTATCAGGGAAAGAGCTTCGATATGGCGTCTTCTTCCTCTCATTCGTCGAGGGGCATGGAGCCCGGTGTACTGTCCCAAATGAGGGGACATCTTAGCCAGCTTGTGAAGGATGGCCAGGTGAGTTTTAGAGTCTATGTGTATTGGGATGCCAGATAAGACATCCAAGAACTAATCCATTCTCTTTTCTCCTTTCTCCAGCCTATTCCAGTCTTCCCGGGAGCTAGGCATGCCCAGCATTATGGTTGGCTATATGACCTCTTGGCGGTGATTACACCCGACATGAGAGTCTACATACATCAGTGGCACTTGACGCGCCTAGTCGTCATGGCTAAAAGGTTTACCAGCATGAGGTGGAACTGGGAGGCTTTAGGCGCACTGCTCGAGTTGTGACATCCGGATACCCACACCTTCGTGTTCCCGAAGTTTGAGGCCTCAGTGCTGGTGGAGGAGCTCGATTTTCTCTTCCAGTGGGACGACATAGACACGGGGGACCTGCTAGACCGACCTCCCTGGGAGGAAGTCCTGGCCGAGATTGTTCATGACAAACGAGAGGTTCAACGGATGACAGACCAGCGAGGGGTCTTGGTTGATCGCCTAGCCAGGTGGATAGTGGGCCAGATCAAAGACAAGTCAGCCGAGGCCGACCGGCTGATGCGAGGACTGATGTTGTGTCTCGGCGGGGCGTTGCTCTTCCCGACGTCAGGGGACGTACTGATGCTAGAGAACGTCAGACCTCTCACTCTCTTATGGGATGGGTGCTCCCTCACTCAGGCCGTGCTTGCCCACATGTATTGCGGACTTACACAGATGAGCTTAGGCGGGAGCGCCATAGGGAGCCTGTATCTGCTGCAGGTGTGGATGGAGATCCACTTGTGTTTTGATTTCGACGACACGGGGGCTACTGCTTCTCGAATCTTCAAGAAGAGCGCCCTCTACCCAGCTCGGGCTATATTTGGTCCTGAGGATCAAGTGGTGTGCAAGACAGTGCTTTTGAAGACCAGGGATGACTGGTGTGACTACCTGCACTTCATGTCCGAGGACCAGTTTGTGTTCATGCCGATGATGTATCAGCGCTTGGAGTTCCGAGTCTGTGACTCCTCGGACCGGGAGCTTTGGCTCATTGGGGCTCAAGACTTAGTGTTGTACCAAGCCCATCGCTGTCACCGCTAGGTGGGATTGCCCAGACGAATCCCAGGGGTCACCTCGAGGAGAGCCATGATCACGAGACGTCTCTTGGGGACTGATGAGAATAGAGGACGGCTTCGGAAGATTCGGCGTGTGTGGAGACGCCATACCACCGTATTAAAGGCACATATTGATGTAGGGGAGGACAAAGATGCCTTGAGGGCTTACGTTGGTTATTTGCGGGGTGTTCGGCCAATCGTCAATGAATTCTCCATGCGACGGCGAACTTGATTGATCGCACCTGTTCAGGATCATCATTTTTTTAGGAGGAAAGAAAGAAACATGTATTTTTGTTGTTTTTGTTGTTTTGTTTTGGAGTGTTGGATGGGATGGAATAATAAAATAAAACTATTATGTTTTCTTGGTTTTTTGTGTTTGTTGTGGGAGATATGCTTGTTGTGAGCAAGAGATTTCTTTTTTGTGACTGCTGACCAGGGCACGAAGGCACCCTTAGGAGAGACAGGAGGGTGAATGTGACGACCCAGATCCCGGATACCAGATATACCCGGTAGGACTACCGAATACGCCTGATACCACTTGGAACCCGCGAGGCCTCCCAAGAGCGGTAAAGCTCCGAAGGGAAAAAGGATTGTCGTGTAGTATATTGAACTGATAGATATAGCAGCAAGCAATTAAATTTCATTAGATCGTGTTGCTAAAGTAGCAGAAATAAAATTACATTTTAATTAACAGATTTTAAACAATTATATACCCAGAGTCAAGTCCAAAGGAAAGACAGCAAGTCTACCAAGTACAGTCGATAGAAAAGAAAGACGTACCGGAAAGTCGGGGGAAGCCCGACGGAGGTACCAACTGGTAGCTACGACTCGAACTCCAGGATCCACGGAAGCAGAACGAACACATCACCCCACCTGAAAAGTAGGGGTGAGTCTCGTGTCACTGGCTCAGTAGGGGTCACGTGGATCCCCACTGAAAAACACGCAGTAACACGGAATAACAGGAACAGCAGCAAGAAACAACACTAGAAAGCTGTAAAAGAAAGGGAAGCAGAAGTAGGGAATAGGTAAGGACGAGGGGAATAACCCGAACAGGCAAGCAAGCCTAGAAAGGGAAAGAGGAGTAGGGAGCAGGTAAGGACGAGGGGAATAGCCAAACAAAACACCCCAACCTACACCTACAACAGGCATGCAAAAGAAGGTCTAAAAAAAGGCCTAGACAGACACAGACAACACGACCGGAGTGTCGTGCACCAGACAGGACACAGACCTCGAGTACAGCCACGGAAAGGCCAACCCGGACAGGTCACAACAAACCCCACAAGTGTCTCGACTAACCGCTGCGTACCACCGACGCGAACACGGCCGAGTCGCAGACCCACGCAGAACCACAAGTACAAGTACTAGTCAGGGTCACGCCCGTCGGCGTCAGTCCTCAGCCCCTGACCACGTGTGCACACACTGGCTCCTGCTTAGAGTCATGCCTCTAGCTAGTTTTCTCCCCCCGTAGGACGCTACGGTAACCGCAGGAGCCGACGAAAACTAGCTTACAAATCGGATATCGGGGTCACCCCTCGACTGCTGGACATCTAGGGCGACGAGAAGAGGAAGCTCGAAAAGCGGCACTGAAGTACAGACAGTCGAACATGCACTGTCACCCGTACCTCAAACACCGAGGGCAGCACAAGAAACTCCTGACAGACTCGGAAACGTAGTCTTAGCCTTCATAGGAACATCAACCGACGTCCACGGGGAAAACGGCCAGACCACGGGAGCAACAGACATTACCCTAACATAGACAGACACGCACACATAGACCTACCCCAAAACAGCCCCTAACATTACCTAGAACGAACCCACAACACACGGCCGCACACCGGAATGCCCAACAGCCATCACGGCCACAACAGGACTGTAACGGCCTAGCACAGGCGCATTACACGGGCCTGACGCACCAGGGCGGGCACGTCAGAGACAACAGGCACAAAGACACAATGCGAGCCACGTAACTCACCAGGGCAGGCGCGTTACGGTGGCCTAACGCACAAGCGCAGACGCGTTACGCCCACCTAACGCATGGGGACAGGCACGTTACGCCAACCGACCCAAAATCTAGAACTCGGACGAGCAGTACGTAACGGTCCACGGCGGACGCGTTACAGCACTGTGACGCAAGGGGGCAGGGCCGTTAGAGACAGCCGACACAGCCACCCAACCCAGCTAAACGGAGTGTAACGGCCTAGGGCAGGCGCGTTATACACACCTGACGCACCAGGGCGGGCACGTCAGGGGAACCGACTCACCCAAAACGCTAGACGACAAAACAGGCGTGACGCATCACCCCGGACGCGTCAGAGAGCTGCGGCGCGCCTCCCCTGGGCCGTCACACTCCCAAAATCACGAAGAACTAAAAGTGCCCAGACGCTGTGACGGTCTGTCGTAGGGCCGTCAGAGACATGTGACGGTCTCTGAAACGACCGCTACACCGGTCACGGCAGGAAAATAGTGGAAACGCCAAATCGAGCCGTTCCACGCCCCATTCACGCTGAAGCGCAGGGGAAACAAACCTAGACGACGAAAAATAACTCTAGGAGGCTCAAAATCCCACATGCAAACCCTAAAATAAGAGATCGGGGCGATTTAGACAAATCGACCCTAAATGGGTCACCGAGGTTCCCGGACTCCTACCGGCCTCGAATGACAACCGATCGACACGAAACTTATGTGAATGGGATCCAGACATCCCAACGGTCAGTTTGACACTAACCACATCACAAATGGTTGCCGTTTTCTGGCGAACCCTGAAAACCCCAAAAACTACGGTTTTCACTAAACCGACCCGATCTCCCCCGATCGAGCACCAAACAACGCACAGAAGCAGGGAAAACGTGCAGAAGGAAGTGGCGATCCGTCTCCCTACCTCCACCGAAGAAACCGTGCCCCGAAGGGACTAAACCACGCCGAAAACCACCGAATCACGAACGACGCCCTCTCGGAATCCACCGAGGGATCGCGCCCGCCACGCTCCATCCGCTACTCCTTCCCGCGAACCGATCACTCGAGCACGTCCACGCCTCAGCCAGCTCCGTAACGGTGCGCGCCCCGCGCCGAACGGACCAGAGACGGGAGAGAACGGAGTGAGATAGCGTGAAGTTGAAAATGAGCAGGAGAGATAGTGGAATTGAATTTATAGAAAGAAATTAGGAAATTTTCCTAATTTCTGAAAAATCTGATTTTTTGCCCGGTCTCAGAAAAATACACAAAAATAGTCAAAACGATCGGCTCGAAGAGTACATCGCCACCGTATCGTCCACGAGTCGATGAAGTGAGAGATAAACTCACCGCAGGGTTCCGTAACTAGTACGAGAGAAAAATCAACACATATCGTAAAACTCAACTCGGGAGCTACAAAAGCGATCCGAAACTCTCCAAAAAGGATCCGAAAAACCCAATAAAGATCCAACAAAGATCCGGGACATTACATCCTCCCCTCCTTTAAGAAATCCTCGAAATTTAAGGACTAGCAAGGGTAAGCAGGGAAGAACAACCCGACAACACAACCACAAAACGACATGAACCACGAGAAACAACAGCAAGACGGCAGCACTCGCAGGATTCCGGCTCCGTACAGGACACAGAACCACGGAATACCACTGCAAGCAGGGTCGCATCAAGGCATAACAGCAGCTGATCACACGACTACAGGGGACGAGTTATGCATCGAGCAGCTCACCGAGAAAAGACCCACGACAGCAATAAACGAGAATCACGAAACCTAACGCCAGCTGAAGACTGTACTGGACTTAAGGACTCTGGAAACTGTATATCTGAGATTCCCATGTACTTTACACAACAACGCTCTGATACCAACTGTGACGACTCGGATCCCGGATACCAGATATACCCGGTAGGACTACCGACTACGCCTGATACCACTTGGAACCCGCGAGGCCTCCCAAGAGCGGTAAAGCTCCGAAGGGAAAAATGATTGTCATGTAGGAAGCAATTAAACTTCATTAGATCGAGTTGCTAAAGTAGCAGAAATAAAATTACATTTTAATTAACAGATTTTAAACAATTATATACCCAGAGTCAAGTCCAAAGGAAAGACAGCAAGTCTACCAAGTACAATCGACAGAAAAGAAAGACGTACCGGAAAGTCAGGGGAAGCCCGACGGAGGTACCAACTGGCAGCTACGACTCGAACTCCAGGATCCACGGAAGCAGAACGAACACATCACCCCACCTGAAAAGCAGGGGTGAGCCTCGTGTCATTGGCTCAGTAGGGGTCACGCGGATCCCCACTGAAAAACACGCAGTAACACGGAATAACAGGAACAACAGCAAGAAACAACACTAGAAAGCTGTAAAAGAAAGGGAAGCAGGAGTAGGGAACATGTAAGGATGAGGGGAATAACCCGAATAGGCAAGTAAGCCTAGAAAGGGAAAGAGGAGTAGGGAGCATGTAAGGACGAGGGGAATAGCCAAATAAAACACCCCAACCTACACCTACAACAGGCATGCAAAAGGAAGGTCTAAAAAAAGACCTAGACAGACACAGACAACACGACCGGAGTGTCGTGCACCAGACAGGACACAGACCTCGAGTACAGCCACGGAAAGGCCAACCCGAACAGGTCACAACAAACCCCACAAGTGTCTCGACTAACCGCTGCGTACCACCGACGCGAACACGGCCGAGTCGCAGACCCACGCGGAACCACAAGTACAAGTACTAGTCAGGGTCACGCCCGTCGGCGTCAGTCCTCAGCCCCTGACCACGTGTGCACACACTGGCTCCTACCTAGAGCCAGGCCTCTAGCTAGTTTTCTCCCCCCGTAGGACGCTACGGTAACCGCAGGAGCCGACGGAAACTAGCTTACAAACCGGATATCGGGGTCACCCCTCGACTGCTGGACGTCTAGGGCGACGAGAAGAGGAAGCTCAAAAAGTGGCGCTGAAGTACAGACAGTCGAACATGCACTGTCACCCGTACCTCAAACACCGAGGGCAGCACAAGAAACTGCCGACAGACTCGGAAACGTAGTCTTAGCCTTCATAGGAACATTAACCGACGTCCACGGGGAAAACGGCCAGACCACGGGAGCAACAGACATCACCCTAACATAGACAGACACGCACACAGACCTACCCCAAAACAGCCCCTAACATTACCTAGAACGAACCCACAACACACGGCCGCACACCGGAAAGCCCAACGGCCATCACGGCCACAACAGGACTGTAACGGCCTAGCACAGGCGCGTTACACGGGCCTGACGCACCAGGGCGGGCGCGTCAGAGACAACAGGCACAAAGACACAATGCGAGCCACGTAACGCACCAGGGCAGGCGCGTTACGGTGGCCTAACGCACAAGCGCAGACGCATTACGCCCACCTAACGCGTGGGGACAGGCGCGTTACGCCAACTGACCCAAAATCTAGAACTCGGACGAGCAGTACGTAACGGTCCACGGCGGACGCGTTACAGCACTGTGACGCAAGGGGGCAGGGCCGTTAGAGACAGCCGACACAGCCACCCAACCCAGCTAAACGGAGTGTAACGGCCTGGGGCAGGCACGTTATACAAACCTGACGCACCAGGGCGGGCGCGTCAGGGGAACCGACTCACCCAAAACGCTAGATGACAAAACAGGCGTGACGCATCACCCCGGACGCGTCAGAGAGTTGTGACGCGCCTCCCCTGGGCCGTCACACTCCCAAAATCACGAAGAACTAAAAATGCCCAGACGCTATGACGGTCTGTCGTAGGGCCGTCAGAGACATGTGACGGTCTCTGAAATGACCACTACACCGGTCACGGCGGGAAAATAGTGGAAACGCCAAATCGGGCCTTTTCACGCCCCATTCACGCCGAAGCGCAGGGGAATCAAACCTAGATGACGAAAAACAACTCTAGGAGGCTCAAAAGTCCATATGCAAACCCTAAAATAAGAGATCGGGGCGATTTAGATAAATTGACCCTAAATGGGGTCACCAAGGTTCCCGGACTCCTACCGGCCTCGAATGACAACCGATCGACACAAAACTTACGTGAATGGGATCCAGACATCCCAACGGTCAGTTTGACACTAACCACATCACAAATGGTTGCCGTTTTCCGGCGAACCCTGAAAATCCCAAAAACTACGGTTTTCACTAAACCGGCCTGATCTCCCCCGATCGAGCACCAAACAAAGCACAGAAGCAGGGAAAACGTGCAGAAGGAAGTGGCGATCCGTCTCCCTACCTCCACCGAAGAAACCGTGCCCCGAAGGGACTAAACCACGCCGAAAACCACCGAATCACGAACGACGCCCTCTCGGAATCCACCGAGGGATCGCGCCCGCCACGCTCCATCCGCTGCTCCTTCCAGCGAAACGATCACTCGAGCACGTCCACGTCTCAGCCAGCTCCGCAATGGTGCGCGCCCCGCACCGAACGGACCAGAGACGGGAGAGAACGGAGTGAGATAGTGTGAAGTTGAAAATGAGTAGGAGAGATAGTGGAATTGAATTTATCGAAAGAAATTGGGAAATTTTCCTAATTTCTGAAAAATCTGATTTTTGGCCCGGTCTAAAAAAAACACAAAAATAGTCAAAATGATCGGCTCGAAGAGTACATCGCCACCGTATCGTTCACGAGTCGATGAAGTGAGAGATAAACTCACCGCAGGGTTCCGTAACTAGTACGAGAGAAAAACCCACACGGATCGTAAAACTCAACTCGGGAGCTACAAAAGCGATCCGAAACTCTCTGAAAAGGATCCGAAAGACCCAATAAAGATCCAACAAAGATCCGGGACATTACAGTGAAGGCGGCCAGGGTAGTGGCCGCCTCCCACTTAGGTGGGCGGCCAACACCCTGGCCGCCTCCCTTCGCGGGGGGCATAAAAGGAAGGGGGCTTTCAAAAACAGCGGCCAACCCAAAGGCCGTTCTCTCCACACCCACAGGTGCTCAAAGCTTTGGAGAGATCTTCCCTTGCGATCTCCTTTGGTTCAATCCTACAACCGGCCTATTGGCCTAGAGAGATGGCGGACAAGAAGGGGGGTTGAATTGTCCCCTTACTGAGATGGCGGATTTTAAAAACTTACTTAACTAATTATAATGGAAATAAAACTAACATCGTTAATTACCCTAAACATATGTGAGATTAAAAGAGTTCTCTCGATCTTTCCGATCCCACACGGTTTGACAATGCAAAAATAATTAAATTAAAGCCAAACACGGATAGCGGATGAAGCGATGTGTAGAGGTGTAGTGAATAAAAATCTATATAATTGACCTGTGAAAGGAGATAGAAGAAATGAACAAACGCATAGGTATTCACACGAGGCACGAGAATTTTTAGGTGGTTCGGGACCACGACGGGCTCCCTACGTCCACCCCTCACCGAACCCGGTGAGGCTTCACTACACGCTACTTACGTAGCAACACGGGGACAAGCCCCAGCATCACACACGCTGCTTCCGTAGCAATGCACACACGGGGTCTAGCCCCAAAACGCTGCCACCGCAGCACTCATACACACATAGTCGGGGAACACACCCCGCACATAAATTCCACACGGAGACGCAGCTCCGTATTCCACACACAGATAATATTCTGAGTTCGACAAAATAGAAGGATATACAAAGAATGCTCACTGCATATTATATATCAAGAAAAACATCTCAAAGAAATGGGTAAGAGATATAGAATGTTTTCCCCTTGGTTCTCCAATAGTCATAAGAGGATCTTCCTTGAAGCTTAGATTGGAGAGAGTTGAATCCGTAGGATGTCAGAGCAGACGGTCTTCCTTCTCGAAGATCCAATGTATGTTCCTTCAAATCCAAGCTCCAATCGTACCTACAAACACCAAGAACAAATGAATCAATATGCTCACAACTATGTATTAGTTAAAAGGGACATCACAAATAAATGAATAGCATATATATAGTTTTTCCCCTTTGAATATCCCATGAATCTCTTCAATCAGAAGGTAGGATGCACTGGAAACGATGAACCATAGAGTGGAAGCAGTCGGACTTGTAGATTAAAACGCCCAAAACCCTGGACAGTGGAGAGCAGCAGCTGTAGCTTCCAGATCGAGACTCAGGCTCGTGGATGGCGACCTCTGCGGCTTCTTCTTCCTCCTCCTTGATGGTGCAACGCCCCTTTCCTCGTTCTTCCTCTCTTGCAAGAACAAATATGCAAAAATAAGCCCCAATTCTTGTTTCGATCTGAAATTCGCAAGGGTTATATAGGGCAGATACTGGATAGACAAAAGACAAGAAAGCCCGTGTAAAAATCTCCCCAAACCCTTCTATTATATGTATATAAACCCTAGGGGTATTAGGGCATGGCCAATGGATCTCATAAAATGGGTTTCGAAACCAATCCGGAAAACTCGTTTCGGACGAACCAGAAAAAGTGTCGACTCTTAGAGTCGACACTTTTTCCACATAGTTCTGCCCAGCATAAAAAGCAACACCCAGGAAAAAAGTGTCGACTCTTAGAGTCGACACTTTTTGCCAGCACACAAGAAAAACAAGGCACTGATAAAAAAGTGTCGACTCTTAGAGTCGACACTTTTTCACCTGTGTTCTGGAAATGCCAAAACCAACGCACAGTGAAATAAGTGTCGACTCTAAGAGTCGACACTTTTATTGACATGAACAAAAATGCACTAAAGTCAATTTAAAACCCAAATTTTTCTTAACCAAAGATTAAACCAAATTTAGCATGCATTGAAACAAGATATTGGCTCATTAAACAGCATTCCAACAAATGCCAGTGAATGCGTTAAGCATCATGAAAGCATTAACACTCCTAGGATTATATGCATAAGAAACATTGTCAAAGCATACAATCCTCAACAAGTAACAAGCCAAATTGAAATGCATTCATACAAGAATTCTTACCATGGATCCAGCAGATTGAAGGCAATATATAACTCAATCCTTCACTTTCTAGTTTCCATAACCAATTCACTCAAATCAAACTTACCTTTGGCATTAACACAAACACTTGGACTTTTATCCTTCCTGTCCTGAACCATAGATAGCAATATCAAGATAAGGAGTTAAATGAATGCTAAAAGAGCAGCTAACACCAAACTTCAGCCTGCATTATGAATCCCGAACCACAGTTGATGTATACATGCTAAACATGCATGATCTTTGTAAAATCCATGTAGAGAACCATTTGAAGAGTTGGTTAAATTAGTCATTCACAATGCAATACAAGAATGTCATTCAAACCAAATTCTTCATAGGCTCACATATGAAATATGATGCAAGCAATCCATTCATAACTCAAATTCAACCAACCGCCCATGAATACAAGTTCAGTCCAAAGCTGTCTGAACTCATATTAACAACATATATAAATTTAACATGCAGTGCAAGATTTGCTGAAATCACACAATCCATTTAACACAAAACAATATTGATTGAGAGTATAAGCAAATGAAAGAACCAAGACTCGTTGCCCTCTAAATAGTCCAAAACAAGGAACAAGGCTCAAAGAGCCAGGGGTCGACCCTTGCAGTGGAAAATAAAGAATCTACCTAAAGGCAGTCCGGTTCAACCCAAGGACATCCAATCCCATTTAATCAAGATAAAAGGTCTTATGACCTTCTATGAAAACATGATTTCATCAATGAAAAACATCATGTATGGAGTGCATCAAGAGACCAAGGTCAATGCATATTAAGCAAACATCAACTCCATAGAACAGAATTGCACATATAAATGATATGCATGCCAAACCTGTAAAGCAAGATATAAACATGTGAGCATCAAGACGTTTTCCACAAAACATGCACACATGATCTTCACTTCAGCACAAACGCAAACCACACAATATATTATAATCATCAAAACCATTAACAAAGACCAAGAGGGAGTGCCACCACGAACCCAACAATCTCCCCCTTTTTGATGATGACAATATATTGTGACCATCCAAAACTCTCTCCCCTTTTGACATTATCAAAAAGTGGGGGATGAGGTGAACAAGTATGAAAATTCAAAAAGAAGTAGACAGATATGTAAAGCCAATGGAGCACGAACCCAACAATGACCTACCATAAGGAAGGAAAATCCAAATCCTCAGTTTTTGAACTATATGCAGTATATGATCGAACTATTCACTAGAGTATGACTCAACTAAACTATATGCAAATGTTGTGCTGAACAGTACATTATTCTCCCTCTATTGTCATGAACAAAAACTGCCTAACAATGGGATTATATGACATGTTATTTACATGTAAAATCAAAAGATGTATCTGAGTGAAATGAAGTATGATATGAACAAAAAGGATCAAGCAGTCAAGCATTCAAGCATGCATAATTAAATATTGACTCATGCAAGTCCCTTTGGGACATGTGTAAGAATTATGCAATTGATTGTTGAACATGATGAACATGTGCAATACTAAGAAGGTCGTGCTTACATATAGAAGGTACTGCATTAACTATGAAAGATGACAGATTCATAAAGTACATTCACACAATCAAACCCAAAGTGCGTATGTGAGAATTGAGCAATGAATTTCAAGGTAATATGAAAAATCAGATTTTTTAAGAACACTAAAAAGGAACTTATCATCCATACACTTTCATACACAATGCTCGGATATTGGTAGCTACGTATGACCCTAATTTTTTTTAAAATTAATATAATTGGTGTGACTAACCTTTTGACGCGAGTTGTACCCTTTGTCTCAGGAGCACTTCCCGGTTACTCAGCTTCGTCACTTATCTTAATTGCGGATTTTGTCACTTTTCGGCGCGAGTTGTATCCTTTGTCTCAGAGACACTTCCCGGCTACTCGGTGATAAATCACACTTACTTTAAATGTGGATTAATTTCTCCTTTAGGCGCGAGTTTCCTCCTTTATTTCAAGGGGGATTCCCGGCTACTCGGATCCACGTTCCATTTATACAAATTTTTGGTGGGGTAAACAGCTTTTTCCTCACGAGATATGTGATTTCCATGTAGATATTCAAGAGTCCTTAAAAGTGTAGGGTAGAAAATTGTAATCCTTATTAGATTGAATCATTATCTCAAAAAGGTGCAATTTATGTGGGTGGTTGTATTGAATGTAAAATATGAATTAGTCTTATTATAGTAATGTCTCTCCCTAAATGTATACACAGTTATAAAAAATCTCCCCCTTAATATATGTCATGTAACAAATATGTCTAAATCAATGCAATTTCATTTAGCAAGAGATGAGTCATAAAAGGAGTCAAAAAGGTGGGTGATATCTTATATACATTCAAGCATGCATTGAAATGGATTTTTCACACAGGTTGATTACCGATACGTGGCGGAGATAAATGTCCAAAGACCCTACTCACGCATAAGGAAAGCTTCCAGGTGGACGTAATCCACCTTTCCACTAACATCATTTTATATACCGGTCAATCATGGCATTCAAGTACAGAAATATGCAATAATATGCAAGCATATGCATGTAACAGTTATTCCTATTTATAAATATGCAAAGATGTGTATGATATGTGCAACATGTTTTGCAACTAAGTATGTGAACTGTGTATGCAAAACTGAACAGTTATTCATAAAATGTGAGCTAAAGTGTGAAAGACTATATGTGCAGACTAAAACATTCAAACCTGAAATTTTTATTTGCAAAGCGAAAGAGAAGGTGTGTATGAAAAACCATATATGTGCAAGGTTAAGCATTCAAGAACTAAGATTATTCACAAGATGTGCAAAAAGAAGCATTCCAGACAACTACTCACCAGACTCAAAAGATCTCAACATTTTAAAGGATGCCAAAATCAGTGAACCAACATTGCTAACATTTTCCTCCAAACATAATTGTTACTTTTTCAGATTTTTCAAGGTGAACCTAAGCAAAACAAATTTCAAAACAAACCATTTTTGTTTCTCGTCTTGAGAGTCCTTTATTTATCGATATCTTCCTTATCCTCAAGGCACCCCTGCAAAATAGATTCTCATTTTGGACATTTGGGTACCCAAGCCATCTTGGGTCCCGAGAGGTTAGTTCTAGCATGAGGAGATAGATTCTTGTATCTCCTAGAACACCAATCATCATCAAATTTCATGGTAGAACAATCATTCATAAAATGACCATTCTTACCACAGTAAAAGCAGTGAGAAGTTTTTCTTTTCATAAACCATTTGTCATCATTTTTCATTAAACCACAGTTATCCATCATGTGTCCAGCTTCACCATAATAATGACACGAAAAGTTTCTTTTTACAGACCACTCATCATCTCTTTTCTTTGTTAAACAATTTTCAAAAACCTGACCATTTAAACCACAGTAGAAGCAATGAGTGTTGATGTTCCTCACTATGTGTTTCTCATGATTTTTGGAACCATCAACCCAATTCACTCTTGACTTAATTGCTTCATCATCATCAAATTTCATTAACAAGCAATCGTACATGTCATGACCAAATTTCCCACAATAAAAGCATGAAATATTTGTTCTTTTCCTTGATGCATGATTATATTCACCAGATGAGGGTTTTGCATGCATACAAGATTGATCAATGACATTTTTCTCTTTTTGATTTTCTTTTACGGATGTGGACATGAGTTCATTCAAACTTTTGATTTGATCTTTTAAAGATAAGATATGCATTTTAGAATTGATCAATTCTTCTTCACATGATGTGATTTTCTCATTCAACACCGAATTTACACTTTTGTGGCTTTCAATTTCTTATTCAAGATCAAGTAATTTTTCACAATCATCAGCAATGACAGACTTTCCTTTTTCTAATACGTGAAGTTTATCTATCAGCAAATTATTTTGTTCCCTTAATTTCTCAATTTCTTGAGCAAGTTTTTCATTCTGAATAAGTTCATCAAGTAAAAACTGATCACTCTCTGAACAATTCAACTTTCCTCTTTGATCCTTTTCAATGTTTTCAAAATCTGAAATTTTAGCCATTAAAGTTTCATTTTCAGTTTTCAAAATTGAAATAGTTTCTTTATGCACAACAACATCATGCAACAAATTTTTATTCAAGCTCCTAAGCTCAGAACATTTCTCACATGAAGGATTATCAACACAAGCATTTTCAATTTGAGAACACTTAGCACATGGAGAGTTAACATGTGAAGAATCATCAAGTTTCTTCTTCAATTTTTGGTTTTCAGATTTCATCTTTTTGTATCTATCAAACAGTTCATCATAAGCATTCAATAACTCATCATAGCTCAATTAGTCTCCATCATCAGAATCGGAATTAGAGTTTACCTCAAAACTTTCTTGGCTTTGCCTATCACTGTTGCTTGCCACGAGGCACTCATCATCGTTGTGGCTTCCTTTTTGGGTCTTGCTTAGTCCATCCAAGATATCTTTGGCTGACCTACAAGATGAAACGAAAGGATAAACGTCAGTGTTCACTGCAGCCTTAAGAGTATTCAAAACAAAAAGATTATCAGAATCCTTTTTCTTGTGCTCATCGATCCACTTTGACTTATCTTTTGGTAAAGCATGAGGATGGTGAGTCATTAATTTCAAAAGCCTCGGATTAGTACTAGAAATCCAAACACACAACTTTCCAAGCCATGATGTAAAATCAAAATCATCAAAGACATGAAGCACATTTACACTAGCCATCATGAAATGATCTTTTCTCCTAGACCGTGAGGTCCGCTAAAAAATCAGAGACTGGGCTCTGATACCAATTGTTGGCCCAGAGAGATGGCGGATAAGAAGGGGGGTTGAATTGTCCCCTTGTCGAGATGGCGGATTTTAAAAACTTACTTAACTAATTACAATGGAAATTAAACTAACAGCGTTAATTACCCTAAACATATGTGAGATTAAAAGAGTTCTCTCGATCTTTCCAATCCCACACGGTTTGACAATGCAAAAACAATTAAATTAAAGCCAAACACGGATAGCGGATGAACCGATGTGTAGAGGTGTAGTGAATAAAAATCTATATAATTGACCTGTGAAAGGAGATAGAAGAAATGGACAAACGCATAGGTATTCACACGAGGCACGAGGATTTTTAGGTGGTTCGGGACCACGACGGACTCCTACGTCCACCCCTCACCGAACCCGGTGAGGCTTCACTACACGCTACTTACGTAGCAACACAGGGATAGACCCCAGCATCACACACGCTGCTTCCATAGCAATGCACACACGGGGTCTAGCCCCAAAACGCTGCCACCGCAACACTCACACACACACAGTCGGGGAACACACCCCGCACACAAATCCCACACGGAGACGCAGCTCCGTATTCCACACACAGATAATATTCTGAGTTCGACAAAATAGAAGGATGTACAAAGAATGCTCACTGCAGATTATATATCACGAAAAACATCTCAAAGAAATGGGTAAGGGATATAGAATGTTTTCCCCTTGGTTCTCCAATAGTCATAAGATGATCTTCCTTGAAGCTTAGATTGGAGAGAGTTGAATCCGCAGGATGTCAGAGCAGACGGTCTTCCTTCTCGAAGATCCAATGTATGTTCCTTCAAATCCAAGCTCCAATCGTACCTGCAAACACCAAGAACAAATGAATCAATATGCTCACAACTATGTATTAGTTAAAAGGGACATCACAAATAAATGAATAGCAGATATATAGTATTTCCCCTTTGAATATCCCATGAATCTCTTCAATCAGAAGGTAGGGTGCGCTGGAAATGATGAACCATAGAGTGGAAGCAGCCAGACTTGTAGATTAAAACGCCCAAAACCCCGGACAGTGGAGAGCAGCAGCTGCAGCTTCCAGATCGAGACTCAGGCTCGTGGATGGCGACCTCTGTGGCTTCTTCTTCCTCCTCCTTGATGGTGCAACGCCCCTTTCCTCGTTCTTCCTCTCTTGCAAGAATAGATATGCAAAAATAAGCCCCAATTCTTGTTTCGATCTGAAATTCTCAAGGGTTATATAGGGCAGACAATGGATAGACAAAAGACAAGAAAGCCCATGTACAAATCTCCCCAAACCCTTCTATTATATGTATATAAACCCAAGGGGTATTAGGGTAAAAACCCATGGCCAATGGATCTCATAAAATGGGTTTCGAAACCAATCCGGAAAACTCGTTCCGGATGAACCAGAAAAAGTGTCGACTCTTAGAGTCGACACTTTTTCCACATAGTTCTGCCCAGCATACAAAAAGCAACACCCAGGCAAAAAGAGTATAGTTGACACTTTTTGCCAGCACACAAGAAAAACAAGGCACTGATAAAAAAGTGTCGACTCTTAGAGTCGACACTTTTTCACCTGTGTTCTGGAAATGCCAAAACCAGCGCATAGTGAAATAAGTGTCGACTCTAAGAGTCGACACTTTTACTGACATGAACAAAAATGCACTAAATTCAATTGAAAACCTAAAATTTTCTTAACCAAAGATTAAACCAAATTTACCATGCATTGAAACAAGGTATTGGCTCATTAAACCGCATTCCAACAAATGCCAATGAATGTGTTAAGCATCATGAAAGCATTAACACTCCTAGGATTATATGCATAAGAAATACTGTCAAAGCATACAATCCTCAACAAGTAACAAGCCAAATTGAAATGCATTCATACAAGAATTCTTACCATGGATCCAACAGATTGAAGGCAATATATAACTCAATCCTTCACTTTCTAGTTTCCATAACCAATTCACTCAAATCAAACTTACCTTTGGCATTAACGCAAACACTTGGACTTTTATCCTTCCTGTCCTGAACCATAGATAGCAATATCAAGATAAGGAGTTAAATGAATGCTAAAAGAGCAGCTAACACCAAACTTCAGCCTGCATTATGAATCCCAAACCACTGTTGATGTATACATGCTAAACATGCATGATCTTTGTAAAATCCATGTAGAGAACCATTTGAAGAGTTGGTTAAATTAGTCATTCACAATGCAATACAAGAATGTCATTCAAACCAAATTCTTCATAGGCTCACATATGAAATATGATGCAAGCAATCCATTCATAACTCAAATTCAACCAACCGCCCATGAATACAAGTTCAGTCCAAAGCTGTCTGAACTCATATTAACAACATATATAAATTTAACATGCAGTGCAAGATTTGCTGAAATCACACAATCCATTTAACATAAAACAATATTGATTGAGAGTATAAGCAAATGAAAGAACCAAGACTCGTTACCCTCTAAATAGTCCAAAACAAGGAACAAGGCTCAAAGAGCCAGGGGTCGACCCATGGGGTCGACCCTTACAGTGGAAAATAAAGAATCTGCCTAAAGGCAGTCCGGTTCAACCCAAGGACATCCAATCCCATTTAATCAAGATAAAAGGTCTTATGACCTTCTATGAAAATATGATTTCATCAATGAAAAACATCGTGTATGGAGTGCATAAAGAGACCAAGGTCAATGCATATTAAGCAAACATTAACTCCATAGAACAGAATTGCACCTATAAATGATATGCATGCCAAACCTGCAAAGCAAGATATCAACATGTGAACATCAAGACATTTTCCACAAAACATGCACACATGATCTTCACTTCAGCACAAACGCAAACCACACAATATATTGTAATCATCAAAACCATTAGCAAAGACCAAGAGGGAGTGCCACCACGAACCCAACATGGCCTCCCGTACGTGAGCTTGGATCCATGGGGCCGCGGTGAGCTCCCTTGGGCCAAGGGAACGAGGAGTCATCCTCAAGCGAGGGCAAGTCGGAAGCTTCGTCCTGCCCGTCTACTTCTCCTCCATCCCAGTCAACTGACGGAGAGGACATGAGTCCAGCCGCGGTGTCGGATGGTGGGCAATCTAGCCCTGGGGAAGAAGACCACGGGGACTCCAACGGCGAGGAAGATGCACCACCAGCGGGGGCTGAGGAAGATGGAGACGGCGCACCATGCCCACGAGTAAGTTTTAGTATTTTTATAGCATTTTATTTGATTTTATTTGATGGGGAATGAAGCTGTGACTGGTTTGGGGGGCGGAGACCATAGGCGGCCAGGGTGGTCGTCCATGGTGCAAGGTGGCCTAGGACCTGGCCTCCCAGGAAGCCAAACGCTTCAGGGCTGGGGGTTTAAGAAGCTTGATGATGACTGATGATTGGTGTCTTTTGTGATGTTTGCAGGGCCAACGGCGGATCCGTGCCCGTGTTTCGTGGGATTTGGTGTGGGCGTGGCACCATTCCCTCCCCCACGAGCAGAGGTGGCAGGTGGACCGACTGGGGTTCGCCCCTTTCTTCCGCATCTCACCTCTTCTGATGGTTGCCACCTTCTTGACAGTACTCCGCGAGAGGTGCGTGGATAGTCACCGCTCATTCATGATGCCATGGGGTCACATGGTCCCCACACTCAAGGATGTGGCCTACCTGACGGGCCTGCCCATGGCTGGGGCCCCAACATTGGGCCAGGAGCTGAGAGATTACCAGCGAGAAGTAGACTGACTGCTGGGTGCGAGGCTGACCCGCACCAAGAGACCGGTGACCGCCCTCCCACTTGGCAGGATCAACGCCTCAATGGGCTTGGCAAGTGTGGTCCAAGGACCACTGGAGGACTTAGGTGCATATTTGCAGCGAGTACGGCAGAGGATCAGACTGAGGGAGAGGGCTGAGGACCCAGAGATCCGGCTCTTCCTCCTTTACTTCTTCGGCCGATTGCTGTTTACAACATCTTCCAATAACGTCAACCTGAAGTATCTCCTGCTGGTGCGTGACCTCAAGTGGGGGCCCCAGCTTGCGTGGGGGAGAGCGATGCTGGCGCACCTCTTTGCCCACATGGACCCTTTCAGGCCAGGTTCGGGGAACCTGGGCAGCTTCGCCCCTTTTCTGCAGGTATGAGTTTACCCTAAAATCAAATCTGCTCACAGTAAATTACATGTTTGTTATACTTATGATTTCTTTTCCTTTCATATTGCCAGATTTGGGGGTATACTCGATTCCCTTTAGGTCGTAGCACCATTCCCCGCGACAGGACCCAAGTCATCCCACTTATGGCCCGATGGGAGGTGTCGCGTGACCGCCGCTTGGTAGCCACCTGACTCTCTGACCTACGGACGGCACTGGATGAGTTCCCTCACCACCGAGTGAGTGTCATGCTTAAATTAACTCTTATGTTGCAATTCATTTGGTTATGTGAGTTTATTTTGACAAGACTTTTAACTTGTGTTTTGTAGGTGATGTGGACACCATATGCAGGTGAGGATGACACAGCCCAGTCTTGGGTGACGGATGGGCGAGCTTGGTTCCACAGGGACACGGTGTTGTTCTGTGTGAACATGAGAGAGCCTCTCTTTCTTAGGCTAGCCCAGCGGACCTTGGGGTGGCACCAGCCTCCCGTGGCGATCCCGGCGGAGCACGGGTTAGACCAGGGACGCCGACGGACCTCGGCAAGTGAAAAGGACTAGGCGTCGCTTTACCAGGTTGAGGCAGAGGTGCTGCAGGAGGGTCCTTCTCTAGAGCAAGACCAGGAGCTGAGGGACAACGAGCTATATCTGGCTGACTATAGAGGCCGATATGTCAGACGGCTTCACCTCGACACACGGGCGATAAGTCTCCTTAACTTTTGTAGAATGTTAACATTATGAGTTGTGGCATTTAATTCTTTTGGAGGGATTTAACGTAGATGTCGAAGACCGAGGCTATTCACATCCTACATGACCGAATCGTCACTTTGGACCAAATGATCGTGGACTTGAAGCATGAACTCCGCAAGCTGGTGAGTCAAAATGAGTAGGTGAGAGAGATTCTAGTTTAGCATTTTGACTGACTACTTGCCCCTTCTTTTGCAGTGAGGTGAGCTGGCCTTCGTCCGTGTGAGGGCCGGTGTAGTCAGAGAGGCTGGGTCGTCATCCCGGGCAGAGGAGACGGAGGACTTAGAAGCCCGCCTAGAGGCGGCTCTTGAGAGGGCTGAGGCGAGGGAGGCGGAGTTGACCGAGACGGTATGAACTGAGCACTCTCGTTTGTGAGATTAGGAATGCCTTTGTCTCCCTCTAACATGTGTATTAACCTAGCAGCGGAAGGAGCTGGATGCTAGCTTAGCCTCCCGGCGAGAGTTGGAGACACGCGTCGAGGACCTGATGCACCGTTTGGGCGAGGTGGAGACCGACGTGATGCTGCGAGGTCGCCTTGCCAAGGCAAAGGAGAGAGAGGCCGAGGCTCGAGCTCGGAAGGTGAAGGCAGTGGTTCAAGAGCGACGAGCTCTTGAACAACTGGAGACCCTGCGCTGGCGGGTACTGTGGAAGTACTAGAGCAGGGCTACTCCGAGAGAGGCTGCGGGCAGACGCGCTACCCCTTTAGAGTCAGTGCGGACTGGAGGGTCTTGGGGGTGCTTGTTGAGGGAGCTTCTAGAGCTAGGTCTCTCTCCTCCTGAGGCACCGCGGCCAACTTAGCTGGTGGCCTCAGGGACTTCTCGGCCTCCGAGATCAGGAGAGCGACGGGACCGGGATGATGATGAGGTGAGCAGCCGGCATAGCCAGCCTCGCCCAAACGAGGATCATAGAGACTAGGAGATTGAGTAGATGACTGACTTGTACACTGGGGGTATGCCCCTATAAATTTTGTAATAAATGGAATGTAATGGAGATGTTTTGGGAATGAAGCGAATGTTCTCCGGTGTACTTTTCTTGATAGTTTGATGGCTTGATTGGGATCGTCATGGTTCCCTTTTTACCTGTTCCAATAACACTAAAAGGGAAAATGTTTGTGTAATTTTGATTTTAGCCCCTTACCTGAAAGAAATTGTACCTTCCTTGATGCAAGGTCAGGGGGCTAAATCTTATTAACAAGATTGAGAGGAAAAGTAAACGTGAAAATGCACATGCATGCAAACAAAATGCAAACAGGAAACAAAATATGATCATGTGATGCATAAGCAGATGTAATGCATTTTTTTTTGTTTTGTTTTTTTGTTTCTTTTCTTTTTTTGTTGTTTTTTGTTATTTTTTTGTATATATATATATATATTTGTTTTGTTTGTTTGTTTATTTTTTTTGACATGAAACTCTACTATATGTATGTATTTTTGCTGACAACGCCTGGTGACCATCCTTGTGGCACCCAACCTAAATGAGGGTAGGGGTCTCGTAGTAACCTCCCAGGTATCCTGAGCACACATCTAGGTTGATTTGGGCCTCTAGACTCCTCGAATGATAATCCCGCTGGTTAAGACTTATCTTGAGGATAATATTGGCATGCCATGCTTAGGCTCCCAGTTACTTCCGACCACAGGGATACACCCAAAAAGCATTCGAGGTAAAAGATTTGTCCGACCCGGGTCTATTTCCTCACAACCTTATATGATATTTGATGGAACACCTTGGAACCCTAACGGTCAACCGCGCGATGCTAACACGGAATCAGACGCCGTCGCACCCATAGGTGACGCGCTTGCATTGACCTAAGCTTGAGGTTAATAAGAGAAAATATTAAGGTGGTAGATGGGGGTCTTGGCCTACCAGAAACGTCGAGACTCCTTCGCGGCGATAGCTTATGCCTTTCAAAGTGGACAACCATCAGTGTATTTTTTTTCCATAAATAGGGCTGCTTGTCGAGACGGGGTTTGCCCCTCAGAGCTTCCGTCGGGCCTTCGTCCTCAGGGGGGACAGAAGAATGTGGGGGAATAAACCTTCCAAGAGGACCGATAAAATCATTAACTCGGTGAGCCAGCAGGCATGCCTACTCGACTCCTCCCTTTTGGGTGACTTCGGATCACACCTTGAGCGTTTTGACTTCTTGTGCGTTACCCTCATTTTTTTCGGGTTTTGCCTTTGGCTTTTGTAGGGCTTTACTTGTTTATGTCAGGCACAGTCACGACCAGGCTTTCCTTTTCCTTTCTTTCTTTCTCTCTTTTTTTCGAAGGAGAGCTCAAATTTGACATTTTTGGCTCTTGAATCCCTCTGGTATACCTGCAGGGACACTGCCCTCTTCACGTGCTCTGACAGGGCTCAAGGGTGGAATCCTACTCTCACCCTAAGGGAGATGCGTTTCAGCTGCCTTGCTCAGCGCTTTAAGGGCGCCGGCTATCTTGGTTGGTCGATTAGAAGAGAAAGAAGACTAGGGCCTTTCGAAAACCTTTGGGGTGAAGACCTGTCTTGAGCTACGCTACCAATTTTAAGAAAAACACGTGCACGTGTGCATGTTATCTTCTTTTCAATGAGCATACGCCGACATGGCCTGACAGGGATCTCCCCGGTTCTGGTAGACCAAGACCCATGTCCTACCGGGACCTTAATGTGCCCTAACCTAACATGAAGGGTGGATGCATGACCTGAACTACATGATAGACACCAGGCGGTTGACATAGTTTTTTTCTTTTTCTTTTTCTTTTTTGCCTTTTGCTATGTACAAGGTCTCACTGATAGAATTTCTTTAAGTAGATCCCATTCCATGGGTATGAGAGTTCCACCCCGTTGGAATCCACTCGCTTATATGCGTTTCCGGAAAAGACTTCTTTGACGACATATGGACTTTCCCAAATCTCTTGCAACTTTCATTTAAGACCAGTGATTTTAGTGAGCTTCCTCTTTAAGACCAATACACCTTCTTTAAATTTTCTATTGAGGACCTTTTTTACGTAGAAACGTGTAATTCTTTGACGATAAACTTGTGCGTGATCAGCCGCAATCATTCATTTCTCATCTAATAGCTCCAGCTGGGCCAATAAATTTTCCCGACGTTGCTCAGGATCGAGCTCTGGGTCCAGCTGCACTCTTAGTGAGGGAACGAAGATTTCATACGGGAGTACCACTTCTGTCCCAAAGGTTAGCGCATACGGGGTTTGACCCATGGGAGTTCGGACAGAAGTATGATAAGCCCAGAGAGCCTCGACGAGGCGATCTGGCCAATCCAAGTAATGATGAGACTTGCACGTTTTCTTGATTATCCTAATGAGAGTTTTATTTGTAGCTTCAGCTTGACCATTTCCTTGAGGATAATATGGAGATGAATGATTCAAGTTAATGACATATTTATCGCACATGTTACGAAGCTCTTACGATATGAACTGAGGTCCGTTGTCGGTGACGATGTCACGAGGGACGCTGAACCTGGCGAGGATGTTGCGCTTGATGAACTTTACCACTGCCGATGCCTTGACTTCTGTGAATGCTTCAGCTTCCGCCCATTTCGTGAAGTATTCTGTAGCGGTAAGGATGAAGGATTTCCTCCGGATTTCTCCGGTTTTGTCCTCCAGTGGACCGACTACGTTGAATGCCCACATGGCAAAAGGCTAAGGAGCTATAAGAGGGTGAAGTGAAGATGATGGAGCATGAACCTTGTTCCCATGGAGTTGACATTTGGTGCAATGACGGACAAAACGGGAACAATCCTCCTCCATAGCAGGCCAGTAATAATGCCTGAGGAGCTTTTGAGCTAGCATGCAGCCGTTCACATGGCCACCACATTCACTGGAATGTGCAACCTCGACGACTGCATGAGATTCAATCTCGTCGAGACATCGGAGGTATACTCCATTAAGGGATCTTCGGTGCACGAGACCACCTAAAATGGTGAAGCACTCCACAACGCGGCGAATGGCTCCCCTATCGGGGGCGATAGCATACTCGAGAAATGATCCATCACGAAGATAGTTCTCAATGTCAAAGAACCATGGATTGCCATCATCGAGGTCGATTTTTGGCTCATGAGAAAGGGCGTGGACCTGAGGGGCAGGCTCCAGGAACTGCTGGAACCAAGGATCGACGTGCGAAGGAGTGTGCATCCTTTGCACGAGGACAGTAGTTGAAGGTCTTTCAAACGGGATTGGGAGAGAGGATGATAAAGAGGCTAGAGCATCAGCCAAGATACTTTGGGCCCTAGGAGTGTGCACTAGAGTTAGCTTCCTAAACCGCCAGACTACCTTGCCTACCAAATCCTGGTATGGCCTCAGCCTCGGGTCCCAGGTTTGGTACTTGTTAAGAGATTATCGGAGTATGAGCTGTGAGTCTCCAATTATTCGAAGCTCCTTGACTCCTAGAGCCAATGCCATTTTCAAGCCTGTGAGGAGTGCCTCGTATTCAGCCACGTTGTTTGTGGCAAGGAAGGACAACTGATAAGCGCGGAGGATTATTACAACTTCCGGAGAGTGAAGGATAGCTCCGATTCCACAACTCTTGGAGTTGAGTGCACCGTCGAAGTAGAGAATCCACGAAGGTTCACCATCGATGATGGCTCCTAACTCTTCGTTTGGAAAGTCTTCATCGACGGGGGAATGCTTAGGTAGTGGATGGTGGGCGAGGTGCTCGGCAATGGCATGCCCCTTGACCGTCTTCTGACTGACGTAGGTGATATTGAACTGATTGAGAAAGCTTTGCCATCTCACCAAACGATCAGTCAATGTAGGCTTCTCCATCAAGTACTTGATTAGGTCCATTCGCGCCAAGAGCTTCACCTCATGGGCTAGGAAGTAGTGTTTCAGCTTTTGGGTGACCCAGACGACGGCCGCGCATGTCCTTTCCATAACAGTGTACCTTCTCTCCGCTTTATTAAACAATTTCGACAAGTAGTAGACTGCTCGTTCTTTCTTCATGTCATCATATTGAGCCAAGACTGCTCCGATAGATTCTTCCGTGGTGGACACATAGAGCAGTAGAGGCCGACCCGGGACCGGGGGTGCCAGGACGGGAGGATTGAGGATGTAGCTCTTCAGATCTTCGAAGGCCTTTTGGCATTTATCATTCCATGCAAACTTGGCCTCTTCCTTGAGCATGTCGTAAATGGGCTTGCATCGCTGAGAATGGCGAGATATGAATCTTATAATGAACTACAAACGCCCAATCAGACCTCGAACTTCTTTGATATTCTTGGGAGGAGGCATCTCGGCAATTGCCTTGGCCTTGTTAGGGTCTATTTCGATTCCTCTTTTACTGACTATGAACCCTAGAAGCTTACTTGAGGAAACCCCGAACACACCCTTCTTGGGGTTCATCTTAAGTTGGTGCTCTAGAGACCTTTGGAGAACTGCACGGAGGACCTCGGCATGGCCGCTCCTGGTCTTGGACTTAGCCAGAATATCATCCACATATACTTCCATGTGAACATGCATCATATCGTGGAAGATGGCCATCATAGCCCTTTGATATGTGGCTCCCGCATTTTTCAGTCCGAAGGGCATGACAACATAGCAATAGGTCCCCCATAGAGTGGTGAAGGATGTCTTCTTTTGGTCATCCTCCGCTAAGCAAATCTGGTTGTACCCCGAGAAGCCGTCCATGAAGGACAACATTTCGTAGCCGGCGGTATTGTCTACAAGGATGTCTATATGCGGAAGAGGAAAATCATCCTTAGGGCAAGCATGATTAAGATCGCGGAAATCTATACAGATCCGGACCCTGCCGTCCTTCTTCATGACGGGGATGATGTTAGCTACCCACTATGGATACAAGACTACCCGGATGAACTTGGCCTTATAGAGCTTGTCAACTTCCTCTTTGACTTTGAGGGCGAGCTTCAGATGAAGTCGCCTTAGCTTTTGTTTAACAACTCTTGCATCCGGCTTCAAAACAAGGTGGTGTTCCACCAGTGAGGGATCTAAGCCTGGCATGTCCTCGTAGGACCAAGCAAAGGCATCAGGGAATTCCTTGAGCACTGCCACAATGGATGCTTCTTCTTCACTCTTCAAATTGGCACTTATCAAAATGATTTTCGGATTATCCTTGGTGCCCAGGTTGACTTCCTTGGTTGACTCATTGTGGAACACATTTATTTTTTATTTTAATTATTATTATTATTATTTATTTATTTATTGCATAGGCGTGCTAGTCACATAAGTGACAAATTTATTATGCGCTCGATCTGACTTAGTCAGACGAATGTGAAGTTCATGTCGGGACCGGCAGTCCGTCATACCATAAAGGTTATGACGTTAATTACATCCTCCAAGAAGAGGAAAACCCTTGATTAATTGCCAAGATAATAGGCCACTGAGGCTATATAAACGTGCAGGCATAAGTGAACCAGCGAGAGTGATAATTCATAATGCGGGAACAAAATATAAGCTCGAGCACGCATTTCAAATTCATTCACTACCCGGAGCCCTCGGTACATGGCAGAGAACGTAGGTCCGAAGACCACCATCGCACATAGTGAGAGCTTCTGGTCAGAGCTAGTCTGACCTTCGGCAGATCACCATTTGATATACCGAGGCCCGAGATGATGACAAATATTCGGCAAACATGCATGCGAAACAAGCAAGCAAGGCAGCAAAGATAAGTGTGTTCAAACACAATTGTACATTCAAATAGAAAGCAAGCTCAGCTAATTGATTTATTATTATTATTATTATTATTATTTATTTCTTAATTAATTTTTTTAATGATTTATTGAGGTTGAGCTTATTAATCATTTATTAGAAGGTTTTATTAGGCTTTGACAAAGGCCAGAGGTTGACTGGAGAGGGGATCAAAGAAGGTTGACCCAAGGACTGAGGTTGGTGCAGCAATGGGCTGAGGTCGGTGTAGGCTGGAGCTAAGGTCGACGCAGCAAGGGGCTGAGGTCGAAGCAGCTGGGAGTTGAGGTCGAAGCAGCTGGGATTGGAGGTCGGTGCAGCTGGGCTAAGGTCGATGCAGCTGGAGGTAAGGTCGGTGCAGCTGAGGATTGGAGGTCAGTGCAGCAAGGGCTGAGGTCGGTGCACCAATGGGCTGAGGTCTGTGCAACTGGGGGTTGAGGTCGGTGCAGCATGATGAGGTCTATGCAGGTTTGGGCTTAAGGTCGATGCATGTTGGGGAGGTCTGTGCAAGTTTGGGGTTAAGGTCGGTGCAGCTGGGGGTTGAGGTCGGTGCAGTTGAGGATGAGGTCAGTGCAGCAGAGGCTGAGGTCTGTGCAGCTGGGGGTTAAGGTCAGTGCAGGTTGAGTTTAAAAACGGCGCGAGGCATTGAGAAAGGTTAAACGGCGTGAAGGGGGTGCGCCGGATTAGAGCCCACAGGGTTGGAATGATTTATGAGTGAGGGATGAAAGCGGCGCGGGGGGGGGGGGGGGGGGGGGGCTGGATTGGGGCGCGTCGGATTAGGACCGCGCCAGGTTGAGGGCAAAATTTGATTTTTTAAGTTGTTGGATTGCACTATGATTTTGCTCAGTCTTTTGACGTTGATTAAGGGTTTATTCATTGAGTAAATTCAGATTTGATTGCCTTGCAAACACAACAAACCAAGACTTGTGCGAGGTTCCTACTCAAGCACAGTCCGCAACAAGCTTATAGTCCCTAGAACTGAGGCTCCTTCATGACTCAGACTAAGTATTCAATCAAAAATTTGGCAGCACCTCCCTATACCTAAAGGGTTGCGGGGGGAAAGTGGAGGCGTTCCCACAGAAACTGGGGTACGCTCCTTAAAGTCGGGAAGCCAAACGGTGACCGGCGAACCCAGATGGATGCAAACCCCGAGGACTAGCCTACGAGGGGTGCCAATACCCCATGGGCCAAAAGCATTGTCCAAAAGGGATGGCAAGAATGGGGGGAAACCTCGAGGACTAGCCTACAAGAGGTCCCTTACCCACAGCCACCACCACTCCCAGAGGAATGTGGATTTAATGTTGGGTCAAAAGACCCATTCTTATTCACCTCAGGTGGCTTATGGGACTCCGCGCCATAGATGGACGGGATCCTATAGCCTGGTGGTGGTTCAGAAGGAAAGCGACGTGAACATTCGATGGGGGTGTTCCCCCTCCCCGGTCTGTGAATCATAACGGTCAAGACGGAACACAGTATTCGCATTAAACCTTCAATTTTTACCCATGAAATTGAGATAGGGAACATGTAATGTCTCGGATCTTCGTTGGATCCTTATGGGATCTTTCGGATCCTTTTTGGAGAGTTTCGGTTCACTTTTGTAGCTCCCGAGTTAAGTTTTACGATCCGTGTGGATTTTTCTCTCGTACTAGTTACGGAACCCTGCGGTGAGTTTATCTCTCAATTCATCGACTCGTGGACGATACAGTGACGATGTACTCTTCGAGCTGACCGTTTTGACTATTTTTGCGTATTTTTCAGAGTTAGGGCCAAAAATCGGATTTTTCAGAAATTAGGAAAATTCCTAATTTCTTTCCTTTTTCTTTTCCTTCCTCTCTCCTCCTTCTCATTCACGCCACCGCCGTCTCTCTCTTCCGTTTCTCTCCCGTTTTTGCCTTCTCGGCTCCGGCTGCAGACGGAGGACCTAGGGGCGAGTGCTGGGGATGCTGTGGAGCTGGTTGGGTGCGCGACGGGGCGAGGATGGAGTGGTTTTGGCGCGATCCCGAATGGTGGATTCAAAACTGGCGTTTGAGCTCGCGGCGCGATTTTCGGCGCGGTTTAGTCCCTTCGGGGCACGGTTTCTTCGGTGGAGGTAGGGTGACAGATCATCACTTCTTCCTGCTCGTTTTTCCTGCCATTGCACGTCGTTCGGCGCGGAAACGGTTGAGTTTGGGCTTGTTTAGCCTAAATCGTGATTTTTAGGTTTAGTAGGGTTCGCCGAAAAATGGCAACCATTCGCCGCGTAGTTAGTGTCAAAATGACCACTGGGATGTCTGGATCCCATTCATGTAGGTTTTGCGTCGATTGGTCGTCATTCGAGGCCGGTAGGAGTCCGGGAACCTCGTTGACTCTTTTAGGGTCGATTCGTTGGAATCGCCCCGATCTCTCCTTTTAGTGCTTGCATGTGGGCTTTTTAGCCTCCTAGTGTTGTTTTCCATCGTGTGCCTTTGTTTTCCCTGCGCTTCGGCGTGAATGGGGCGTGGAACGGGCCGATTTGGCGTTTCCACCTTTTTCCGCCGTGGCCGGTGTAGCGGTCGTTCCAGGGACAGTCACAGTCCCTGACGGCCCTACGATAGACCGCCACAGCGTTTGTTCGTTTTAAATTTTTCGTGGCCGTGGAAGTGTGACGGTCCACCTCTGGTGCGTCACAGCACTCTGACGCGTCCCGGTGGGTGCGTCACGGCTATTTTGTCTTCTTGTGTTTTGGTTAAGTCGGTTCCTCTGACGCGCCTGCCCTGGTGCATCAGGCTGTGTAACGCGCCTGCCCCAGGCCGTTACACCCTATTTTGGCTGTGTTGGGTGGCTGTGTCGGTTGTCTCTAACGGCCCTGCCCCCGTGCGTCACAGTGTTGTAACGCGTCCGTCGTGGACCGTTATGTGCTGTTTGTCTGAGTTTTCAGACTTGCATTAGGTTGGCGTAACGCGTCTGCGCTCGTGCGTTAGGCCGCTGTAACACGTCTGCCCTGGTGCGTTACGTGGTTCGTGTTTTGCTTTTGAGCCTATTGGCTCTGACGCGCCCGCCCTTGTGCGTCAGGCTCGTGTAACGCCCCTGTGCTAGGCCGTTACAGTCCTGTTGTGGCCGTGATGGCCGTTGGACTTTTCGGTGTGCGGTCGTGTGTTGTGGGTCCATTCTAGGTGATGTTAGGGGCTGTTTGGGGGTAGGTTTGTGGTGTTGTCTGTCGCTCCCGTGGTGTAATGTCCCGGATTTTTTGGATCCTTGTTCGTGGGTCCCGGATCTGGTTTCTCAGAGTGTCCAACTCCGTTGTGTCCGAAATTTTGTTTCGGACATCTTTCGTGTTCGGATCAGCGTGATCCGGAGTTGTTTCGGAGGCCCGGAAGCGTTCCGCGGCTTTTCCGCGTGTGTTTTCCGATTCCCGGTGTGTGTTTCGATAATTCCTTCGGAACCTCGTTGCGGGTGTGTAGATTATGAAATTAGACCTCCCCAATTGATGATTTGAATAAGTGATGATTTGACAAGATATAGAACTAAAATCATGATAAAAAAGGGGGGGGGGTCACATGTAATAATGAAAATCCGTGATCGCCACTGAGGCCAACAGCATGCCAGATAATATGAAGATCAAAATAAGGGCATGTTACATACCTTAGAAATTCAAAAGGGCCAAGAGTTGGCCTGGGAATTAACGCGCTATATCGTCCTAGCGCCTTCTCAAGATCGCGCTATGCACGTATGGCGCGATATCAGACAGAAAGCGAGATTAGCTGGATTCATTTCTTCCTTGCTCCAAGGCCGGCCAAGGTGCAAGGGCTCCACGTATCAATCTTCTAGTGCCTGCAAACAATCATAAACAATAAACAGAAGGCCCATTAGATCGAGATTTTAGTAGAATCTGCCCCTATTCTTAATCAAAAGCATGTAAGAGAAGGGCTCGATTACCTGGGGGTTTGGTGGTTTTTAAACCCCTATGGAAGGGCCAAAAATAGGTTTAGTGTGTGTGTGAATGCGTGTATTTTGTAAAATAAGTGTTTTTTTGAGATCAATATGCAATGTTATGCGAGGATTGAAATAAACGAATTGGGGAGAAAAAAACTAAGAACGAGGAAGAACACAATAAGCCCCTAAATACTCCCTTGGATGTATGAGGAGCGAGGAATTATTGATTTGGAACGAAGAGCAGCCTCTTCCTCGTCAAGATCTCGAGTTGCATCCCTTCAAAACGACGGCCAAGGGTCCAATTTATAGGCGAAGGATCAAGAACGAACCTAGGTCGGAGTTCGATCCAATCTGATAACTTGGTGGCTCAAATCAAGGCAATCTTGCCGATTAAAGAAGGGGAAAGACTCCTATTAGGATTAGGAACCTTCCTTTGGACGAAATATGATTGGAAACTTACCAAAATAGGGACCTAAATCGAAAAAAGAGGAGTCCGTGTCGGACTGGGTTTCTGACTGAGAACGCGCTACAAGCATATAGCGCGTTCTTCATGAACGCGCTATGACGATATAGCGCGACAATGATTGGCTCACCAAATGATTAAAAAAAAGGAATAAATACCCTTGGACAGTCGTTTAATCAAGTATTAAGTAAGAATAACATCCAGAGTGGATGCTATAAAGATCAAATATCAAGAAATAACGACTGTTCAAATGATCATTCAATTGGGTCCATAACGCGCTATGAACAAGAAAGTGATGTGAGTGAATAGCGCGAGAATGCCAAATTTGAGACAAGATCCAAGGTATGGAAATTGAATTGTAGGGCCAAGAATAGGGAGAAATATCCCAGAAAATCAACCAATTATGGATCAATTGGGGCATTAACTAGGAGAACAAAGAAATTGCTCAACTTATCGGTCAAAAACGGGTGTCTACAGATGCCCCTCCTTGATATCCGCTTTGCAGGAGAGCGAGACGGAGATGAAACGGAGACAAAATGAAGATGACACGAAGTGGTAATGACGGAGAGATGAAGTGGAAACGTAGTGGAGCGGACTGATAAGTGGATATCAAGGAAAAAGAGACACCCATTACAACCAACAAGTGATAGGAATAGTCCAGAAAACTCCGAGCTAACCACAAGGTCAAGCTAGCACCGGTGACTCCTACCTAGAATGACAGGCGCGGAACAAAGAAAAGGGAGCTGATCAACCTCTTGCACAAAAGAGGCATCCACAGTGCGTAGCAACTACGAATTTCACTCAGTTAGTGGAATGGACGCGAGCCCGGCAGATCCATCGACGCCATCGTGCGGTTCACAGCTAATGAGTGGACCAAAAAGGGATAAGTTGAATTGGGTTGAAAGGAGGTAGACAAATTTCAGGCAAGGGTCACATTGACCAACGAGATCCAGAGCTTAACTAGGAGCAATCTTTCAAATTCAGAATGGAATTGAATTTCTTTATTCGAAAACTTAAACATTATTGATCCTTAATTAGGAAGAAAAATTGGGCATTTATGAATGCAAAAAGGGCATGATGCGTGCAGGGCTAAAATAAAAGAAATCATTAAAATAAATGCAAAGAAAGAATAAAATATAAGATACTCAAGGATAATATTGTTAAATCAAACAGACTCGGGTCAAGAGTTATCCGCAACCACGGCGTGCGGGGTGAAGTCCATTGTCCCCAAATTTGTCCGACCCAACGGCCTATCCGACGATTAACTGCATGTTTCTAGATCATCACTATTTTTGGTAGAGGGGAACTCAGATCCCGAAACATACGGAGAACCGACCGGTCCTTGAGATAATATAATAATGTAAGTATCATATAGTAATGCAATAAAGGAAGGGATAAAGGGACACTTACCTGACGGCGTGCCATTTTTTCTTCTTTTCCTGGGGATACAATTGTTAAGTGATAATGCGAGTGCGAATTTTAAATACACAATATCACATAAGCAAGATAACACAAACTCAAAACATTCCTAAACATTCTCATTCTCATTGTGTTTTCTTTTATTTTCTCCCCCCTTTTTATTTATTTTTTCTTTTTCTTCTCTTTTTTTATTTATTTTATTTTATTTTATTTTTATTTTCATTATCGCGCTATATATACCTAGCGCGACATTGTCGCGCTAGTAACTTATGCGCACAGTTCAAAAACCACCCCCCACCCTTTCATTCATTTAAACTTACTCTTTCCCTCTCTCCATTCCCTCTCTCGCCCTCTAACCAACCCAAACGTCCATTGCCCTAATCCGATGGAAGGGGAACCTTCTCGACGTTCCAAACGGCGTGCCACCCGCGGCCGCCACCGATCTCGCACGGAGGAGGAACGAGCGCCCTCTCCCAGGGAAGAAAACCCCGATTCGGAGGCAACTGTCTCGGCTAGGCTTGAGGGAGATGAAATGGAGATCCCCTCCGACGAGGCCAAGGAGGTTGAAGGTGCCGCGATGGCCGGGGAGATAGCGGCGGAACCCGTTGCTGGCGTGGCGGTTCGAAAACGGAGATTGGTAAGAAATCGCCCCTAACTTGTTTTCTTTTTGATTTTTTCTTGTTTTCATTTCATAAAAGATGAAAACGGAGGGGTAGACGCCCCCTTTGACCAATGTAGAGGGCGAAATGCCCATAAAATGGATTTGGGGAATGAGGGGTCGCCCCTACCTACAGAATATGAGCGCGCTATGTTTACATAGCGCGTTCCTCATGAACGCGCTATACCGATATAGCGCGTTCAATAACAGAATGCCATTTTCTTATTTTTCTTTTGTTGATGAACACAAATTGATATTTCTTGCTTTTTTGTTGTATGCAGGGCGTAGAGGGTGTAGTTCGCGCCCGGATTTCATGGACATTAGTTCGGGCCGTCTACTTTGCACTACCAGAGTTTCAACGGGCCCGCCTCCGCCGAATGGGCTTTGGAGAGTTCTTGGAAATAGAGGTGCTGAGAGTCGATGTAGGATTGATAAGGGCCCTGAAAGCCAGATGGGATATGGGGTGCAAGGCCTTCCTCTTCCCCTGGGGTCATATGATCCCGACTCTAGAAGATGTCACTCGTATTACTGGACTGCGGGTGCATGGGTCGGCAGTGACAGGCTGCACTTACCCTGATTACCGGGAGATGGCACGCAGACTACTGGGCTTGGAGCTGGAGGGGACTGGCTGGACCTCGCTAGTGTCGAGGATCGCTTTACAGGAGAGTCTCGGCTTGTTCCACACACAGAGGGAGGTGGGGGAGACCTTGACGGCTCATGAGAGGAGACTAGAGGCTGGGGCCAGAGAGAGCTTCGCGACCGAGGCTGGTGCACATGCCGACATGGAGCTGAGGAGGTTTCTTATACTGATGATTGGCAAGCTGCTTCCAGCGACTCAAGGTGATGCAGTGAGCTGCCGATTTCTACCTCTACTGGAGGATCTGAACAGAGTCGGACGGTACGCTTGGGGCGCGGCAGTCCTAGCCCATTTGTTCGACAGTTTCGGCATTTCTTCACTCCAGTCCTCACTCGGGGGATTCTACCCTCTACTTCAGGTATCTCTCTAATCCTTAAACTCCATGGATTAAATTATGTACTTGTCTCTTATATTGATCACATGAGCTACATTTCAGGTTTGGAGTTATTTGTATCTTCCTACCCTCAGGCGTGCTTAGGAGGATCGAGGAGATCTACTGCCCCTGGCCAGACGATGGACCCCAACACGAGACATCCGATCTCTGAAGGACCAGGTCACCCATATTCAGGAGATGTTAGATATGATGCCCCATATAGAGGTAAGATTTAATTTTTGAAATTGAATTATATTATATGAATGAAATCCAGGGCAATGACAAATTGAGCTCTGCGGGTGGTCTGGACTCCGTATCAGAGGGATATCGGGGTGATGCCCTGGGTGGAGGCGGCCATCCCATACTTCGGGAGAGAGATCTGGTTGCACGCCCTCAACCTGGTCGAGCCCCTATACCATAGGCTAATCATGAGGACACTGGGGCTCCACAAGGCGGTAGTAGACTTCCTAACCCAGGCGACGGACCCACGACCTGGGCGACGTTTTCGGGGCCTCCAGGGGACAGATGATTGGCGGCAGCGTGCCCGTGAGTAGTTTACAGATTGGAAAAGGCGTGACCGACCAGTCCCTGCGGGAGCGGACTCAAATGACGCCTATCTTCAGATATACTCTCAGACATACGGTAGCCAGGTCTATTAGAGCGCACGTGGACATGTACACTTTAACTTCATTAGCATTTTCATTTATAAAAACTTGATTATTCAATATGTGACCAACATGCGTTTATTGTAGTTCGACATAGAGGGGAGACTGGCCATGGTACAGGGACTCCCCGACTCCACGATCCGGCAGCGTGAGGACCTCCAGCGTACCGTCGATGAGCTGGTAAGTACTTGTAATTTAGAATGATTTGGATTTGAATTTCAATTAATGGTAATGCTTTCTTTTCAGCGCGATGAGCTGGAGACAGTCCGATCCTCGCATGGTGCTTCATCCTCCACTCAGCCTGTCTGTGACCACACAGATCTAGAGAGCCAGCTTGCTAGTGCAGTTGCTCGGGCGGAGGCAGCTGAGGCCTCCCTACAGGAAAGAGTAAGCAATCTGTTCTTTTAAACTTAGTCTTGGGAATTTATTAATTATCAGTTATTGACCAAGATTTCGGGTGCAGGAGCAGGAGCTGCGGATGGCGGAAGCAGAGCTGAGGCGCCGCGATGCGGAGGAGCTTCCTCGAGATGTGATAGAGCTGCGTGCCCTCCTGGGCATGGAGAGGAGCGAGCGGCAGAGAGAGAGGGAGGAGCGAGACAGAGAGAGAGAGTGGAGCGAGAGCTGGAGAGAGTGGAGTTGAGCACTAGATTAGGAATGGCCGAGCAGCGGGCAAAAGATGCAGAGGAACGCTATCGGCGGGGGCGTGAGCGAGCTCAGCGCGAGGGATACTCCCGGGCCTATTCGAGCACTGATTATTTAGTTACCTCCTCTGAGCATTAGAGGAGGGAAGATGCCGAGAGGAGAGTACGCGGTGATAGGGGTTCAGCTTCTCGGGGATCGATGCCTCCTCCTAGGTCTTCCCGGGGAGGACAGGAGGAGGCTGAGAGCTCGCGTAGAGGGGGAGATTAGGAGGGTCGAGGGGAGAGTTAGAGAGGTTGTTTGTGCCCATTCCCATTTTTGTACTCTTTTGACATATATAGTGGAATGAGACAGTCTTTGGTATTTGTTGCACTTCTTGTGATTGTTCTTTTGATTTTACGTGCCCCTGCAAAAGGATATCCCTGTAATAATGCCATCAGAAATATAATGTAATTTTTTTTAGATTTTTGAAAGTATGCAAATTTTTATAAGTTTTCAAAAAGAATATTTGAATTTTTATGTTGATTTTGAAAAATATGAAGATTTTGAAAATATTTAAATTTTTTTGAAAATTTGGTAATATTCAATTTTTTGGAAATTTGGTAATATTCAATTTTTTTTGGAAATATGGTAATATTCAATTTTTTTTGAAAATTTGGTAATATTCAAATTTTTTTGGAATTTTAGTTTAGATATTGCTAACGCAGCATCAACGGACGTTTAAACCACTGGCTAAGGGTCCTTGTTCCTTCCCCTTTCGCTGAAAACTGCCCAAAGTTGGGCGTGCATTTAAGGGTGGCGCCCTATGACCGGCTACCTTTGGTTAATGGTGCTACTACCAAGGCCATACTTGAAAACACTCGATCTTAGAGGGAGAAGAGAAGAATAATTGGAGATAAGCTTTGTGCAGGATGAGAGGTATCGGGACTTGAATTCCTTCCAAGGTATTACCCCTCAAAGAGGTGGTCTGTTGCGCCGGGGCTTTATGCCTTTTTTTTTTAGACCTTTGACATGCATACGACCAGGGTTTTCCCTGCGGGGACTTTGCCACTCTTGTCATGCCATAATTCATAATTTTGCATTAATCAAATTCAATTTTTATTTTCATAATAGCCCTTTTTGGCTAGATGTATTATGAAATTTTACTTTATTTTGGGTCAAGACTGCCCCTATTTGAGACTTCTCTCGTATTGGGGAGTACCTAGGTTGGTCATCTCATCCGTCAACCTCTTGCCCCTGCACTCAGCCGAGCAGAGAAGAGAAAAGACTTTCAGGTATACTCATGGCATGGCCAAAGTAGCAACGGTGTTTTATCCAAAGGAGCCGGCTAAGGACGTCGTGAAGTGTGTGCGGTGCCCAGCTAAGGGTTGCTCTTAACAAGCAGGGAGAGAACACTGAACTCCCAGCGCGAGGTTCTTATGACCAGAGTGCTGTAGAAGCAAGCCCCTTTTGATGATGATTTAATTAAACAAAAGCCTAAGATAAAGGTCTAAAACACCACTTTTAATCTTGTTAAGAAGCACTTTATTTTGAAAACCGTGGGTGAAGCAATGAGATAATGACATCATAAAAATGAGTGGTTACGCTAATATGTTACCTTGTGCTCTTGAGGCAGTTGCCAGTGGCGATGTTGATCATCGTGGGGATTGTCCTCTTTGGCAGTCAAAAGGATTGGAAGCAAAGGATTGAAAGTGGCTTAACAAAAAGGAGTGGTGCCAAGACCAGACTCAGACGAATAAGGAGAAAAGGAAGAGAGGCGAGGGCTAGAACTCCCTCGCTAAGGCGTGGAGACCTGATCACATGGAACAGCCTACAGAAGAAGCGGAAAATCAAGAAGAGGAGTGAGGACTAAAGCCTCGGAAGCAGTGGGAGAAAGGGCAGATGCCCAAGGCAGTGGATGCGGAAGAAGTCGGGTCGGACCCGGGATCATAAGGAATTAAAGAAGAAATTGATAGAAGGAAAGAGGCGGATCCGGAGGTTCCGGAGGAAAGAAAGGAAGAGAATCATGAGGGGAAGAAGAATCCGGAGGCTTCGGAGGGATAAAATATCGAGGGACGCGGTGCCCTGGGAAGAAATAGGGAAAAAGGTGATGGAAGAGGAGGAAGAAAATGAAGAACGTGATGTCCTGGAAGAGTAAGAAGATAAATCGGAAGAAGGATGGAGGGTCCGGAGGTTCCGGAGGAGGAAAATGCCGAGGGACGCAGTGCCTCGGGAAGGGTGGATGAAAAGGGTCAGGAGGGTCCGGAGGTTCCGGAGGGGGAAGATACCATGGGACGCGATGCCCAGCGAGGACGGGAGAGAAATCCGAGGATCCGGATATGGAGGTGTAGAGGGGTACGATGCCCAAAGAGCAAGATCCGGGGGTTCCGTAGGAAGCAAATACTGAGGGACGCGATGCCCTGGGAGAATCAGTAAGAAGCCCAGAAGATCCGGATGCGAGGGTGTGTAGGGGCACGATGCCCAAAGAGCAAGATCCGGAGGTTCCGGAGGGAGAAGATACCATGGGACGCGATGCTCGAGGAGAAGAGAAAGATCCGAGGTTCTGGGGGAAGAAGATAGAAAAGGGCGCGATGCCCTAAAAGGAGGGATAAAACACCTGGAGGTTCTAGGGAAATAGCAGGAAAGGGGGCGCGATGCCCTGGGAGAATTAGGGAGGAAAAACTTGGAAGGACGCGATGCCCTGAGGGGAGTGGATTAGAAGAGGATGAAGGATCCGGCGGTTCCGGAGGAATGAGACACCATGGGGCGTGATGCCCCAAGAGGACAAGAGAGAAATTCGGGGAGTGCGGATGCAATAGTCGAAAGGGGCGCGATGCTCTGAGGGAAGATCGGAGGTTGTGCAATGCCTAGGAAGTGTAAGGAGACCCGAAGATCCCAAGGATGAAGATGAACAAGATGGGGAATGCGGAAGATCCGGAGGTTCCGGTAGATGGGGAAAATATGGGTCTGGAAACCCAGAGAAAAGGAATGCAAATGCATGCGAATGCAACAAAATGGATGCGATGAAGACATGGATGCAACAGAATGCATGAGATGCAAAGAATATGAAGGGCGAGAAGATGAGATCCTCCTTCTTACCCCCGGAGTGGCACATGAAGAATCGGTGATAGACGGAAATATGGGTGGAGTTGAATGGAAGGTGGATAGAATAGTGGAAGGCCGCTTAGCACCAAGATAACCGCCCCTCCATGGCAGTGAAAGTGTATAGCCAATTGGCCCAATGGATAAAGTACAAGCACATGATGAAGCTTCAATGGTAAATGACAACTCCCTTGGAGAGTGAAGAACAACAGTGTAAGAGAGTTGGAAAGTTGAGAGAGGAAGCATCGTGTTGCCCAGGGATTGTAGCGTATGAAGAATATTGATCAAGATCGGCGTTCGCTCCTTGTATGGAAGAAAAGGTTCAAGATTTGAAAGTTGGAACAAGGGGTGCCCTGCCCGGCCCTTGGGCGGCATCAACGCTTGGCATTCTCTTCTGGCGAGCAGTGGCGGGGACTCGACCTCTTCAACCATGCTAGGCACGACAACATGGATCGGCATCCGGAAAATAAACTCTTGCATCTTGAACAGCATAGCCATGGCCAAATTTTTCTTGCCCGGCTCTTGATTATCTTCGGCACAAGTACTTGCAGAAGGACGTCCGTTCCGAGTAGTAAAGGAAGCGGAGGCGGAAGGCTCCATGGATGGAGGATGTGTAATGGAAGGTGTTGGAGGAAGGGTGAGTGGAAGCGAATGTTCAAACACGTCGAGCTTCTCCCTTTGCTCGGAAGCAGTCGGGGTTGGCTCGAGTGCAAAAAGGGATGGACCCTGCTCAGGATTAGCCACATGTAAGGGTGGAGGGTTAAGTGGTGGAATAGGGGTTATAGGCATAGTGGGTTTTGGGGTTAAAGGGATAATGGAGGGTTGAGGTGGCGAACAAAGAGGAGGAGTAATAGAAGGCTTAGCGGAGACCGGCGTAGTGGAGGGTGATGGAGGCTCGGCGGAGGCTGATGGAATGGAGGCTACTGGTGTGGTTACGGGAGGTGCGAACGGAGAAGGTTTAGTGCGTTGAAAATGCCGGATGGGGCGAGAGGTGTTAGGGATAGGATGAGACTCATGGTGTGGCGGTATGGGTGATTGAAATGTCGACCCATCATCGTAACACCAAGTATTGGGGAGGGGAGGAGACTCATGGTGCGGCGGTATGGGTGATTGGAGTATCGACCCATCATCGTAACACCAAGAGGTCTCATAAATGGGGGTTGGATCGGGGACTGTGGCATCGTCCTGAGCATAGGGGTCTTCTGGCAGTGGAGGAAGAGGACGTCGAAGGAAACTCGGAAGGGGTGCATCTCGAGGAGCTTCAAATTCTTGTACCGTCTCCAAATCTTCATCATTAAATAAATCTAGCGGACGCCGTGGTAGAGGCGAAATGATAAGTGGTGGAGTATGGTGTTGTGGGGGATTTTGAGGAGGCGAATATGTATATGGAGGCGGAGAGCCATGTAAATGCGTAGTGCGGATGAGTGGAGGGCGGACGGCGTCCACTTGATTGTTGATATCTTGCTCACACATGTTATTGATGCCATTCTCTCTTATCTCCTTCCAGTCTTTTTCTAACTTAGCGATGTTATTCATGAAATCATGAAGAGGATTGACTTGAGATGGAGGAGAAGCGGGCCGCGGGCTGGTGAGCCTCTTAAGTTGTTCCTCCATGGAAGCAATTCTATCAAAGATATTTTGCTGGAGGGGTGTAACATGAACATTGGAAGGTTGGCATGATTGCCTTGGAGGGGTGGCTTGATATGACGGTCGTGGAGGAGGGTTAATAGGACGACCCGCTAAAGGACCCGGACGGGCCGGATTACAAGGAATAAATGGACCTTGGGGCCGTGAAGAATGAGAAATAGAAGGAGGCGGGTGATGGGCCACTCTAATAGGAGTATGTGTCGATGAAGGAGGTGGGTGATGGGCCACCCGAATAGGAGTAGGTGTGGATGAAGGAGGCGGGTGATGGGCTACCCGAATAGGAGTATGTGTGGATGAAGGGGGCGGATGATGGGCCACCCGAGGAGGTGTATGTGTGGACGAAGGAGGTGGGTGATGGGCCACCCGAGGAGGTGTACTTGTGGAGGGAGGCGGGTAATGGGCCACCCTAAGAGGAATAGAAGGAGGATGAGAAGAATGCGATGTACCCTCAACGATGGCCTTAAGGGCTTGGATTTGTTGATGGGTGAGATGATCTAATGCACGAATGAATTGAGAGACCTTCTCGTCGTTGGGAGGAGACGGTCCCGAGGGAATAGTGGCTCGCGATTGAGGCGAGGGACCATGGGATTGGACATTGCCCATGGGTCGGGCAACACCATAAGAATGAGGGCGTGGTCCCTTGAAAATATGGTGAGAATTATGATGAACATGTTGAGATTGAGGAGTATAGGATGTGCTAGGTTGTGCATCCTCATTAACACAATTAAGATTAATCATGTTATTTTGTCTATCAAGGTAAGCCATTATGCAATCAAAGTTCAAGCAAAATAATTTACAAAGAAGCACACAAGTTGGAATGGTTACCGTTGACTTTTTTATTTGAACCTTGGTGAATTAATGACTTTATGCAAATTGATGTGATCACTCAAGGGAGGAACCTAGTTTCAAATGTGGTTTAACTCCGGTGCCAACTAGAAACACTCTCTCACCATACATAGGCCAACTAAACCCGGGACTTCAAAGGTACAACCTGCCCAGCGTCTATGAGGGAATCCACGGGTGCGGGGACTTACGGAGGCTTGGTTTAGGAATTTCCAGTCCAATGAGACGGAATGCTCAAAGGAGGGTCCTTCCTTCACCAAGAGGGTGTAAGATCTCCTAAAAATGTGGGGAGAGGAGGTCTCCCAAACCAAATGCAAAGATGAATGCTATGTAATGCAAGAATATCTAAACTAGAACTAGCAAATAAGAAGAAAATATATATAAAAAAATGAATACACAACAGGAAATGTACAAGATGCAACCAGAGAAGATGACAATTAGAACCCCGACAGAAGGTGTGAGTGAAATACCCTCGGGTGATTAACGCGCTATATGTCCATAGCGCGATCTAATAGAACGTGCTATGGATATATAGCGCGACCAATGACAGAGCGGGGAAAACACCAAAAGATAAATAATCACACATACTTTGATGGATTGACAAGTAGGCAACCAAAAGAACGAACGTGGTGGCACAAAGTGTCCCACCGTGATCGCCAATTTGTAGATTATGAAATTAGACCTCCCCAATTGATGATTTGAATAAGTGATGATTTGACAAGATATAGAACTAAAATCATGATAAAAAGGGGGGGGGGGGTCACATGTAATAATGAAAATCCGTGATCGCCACTGAGGCCAACAGCATGCCAGATAATATGAAGATTAAAATAAGGGCATGTTACATACCTCAGAAATTCAAAAGGGCCAAGAGTTGGCCTGGGAATTAACGCGCTATATCATCCTAGCGCCTTCTCAAGATCGCGCTATGCACTTATGGCGCGATATCAGACAGAAAGCGGGATTAGCTGGATTTGTTTCTTCCTTGCTCCAAGGCTGGCCAAGGTGCAAGGGCTCCACGTATCAATCTTCTAGTGCCTGCAAACAATCATAAACAACAAACAGAAGGCCCATTAGATCGAGATTTTAGTAGAATCTGCCCCTATTCTTAATCAAAAGCATGTAAAAGAAGGGCTCGATTACCTGGGGGTTTGGTGATTTTTAAACCCCTATGGAAGGGCCAAAATAGGTTTAGTGTGTGTGTGTGAATGCGTGTATTTTGTAAAAGAAGTGTTTTTTTGAGATCAATATGCAATGTTATGCGAGGATTGAAATAAACGAATTGGGGAGAAAAAAACTAAGAACGAGGAAGAACACAATAAGCCCCTAAATACTCCCTTGGATGTATGAGGAGCGAGGAATTATTGATTTGGAACGAAGAGCAGCCTCCTCCTCGTCAAGATCTCGAGTTGCATCCCTTCAAAACGACGGCCAAGGGTCCAATTTATAGGCGAAGGATCAAGAACGAACCTAGGTCGGAGTTCGATCCAATCTGATGACTTGGTGGCTCAAATCAAGGCAATCTTGCCGATTAAAGAAGGGGAAAGACTCCTATTAGGATTAGGAATCTTCCTTTGGACGAAATATGATTGGAAACTTACCAAAATAGGGACCTAAATCGAAAAAAGGGGAGTCCGTGTCGGACTGGGTTTCTGACTGAGAACGCGCTACAAGCATATAGCGCGTTCTTCATGAACGCGCTATGACGATATAGCGCGGCAATGATTGGCTCACCAAATGATTAAAAAAAAAGGAATAAATACCCTTGGACAGTCGTTTAATCAAGTATTAAGTAAGAATAACATCCAGAGTGGATGCTATAAAGATCAAATATCAAGAAATAACGACTGTTCAAATGATCATTCAATTGGGTCCATAATGCGCTATGAACAAGAAAGTGATGTGAGTGAATAGCGCGAGAATGCCAAATTTGAGACAAGATCCAAGGTATGGAAATTGAATTGTAGGGCCAAGAATAGGGAGAAATATCCCAGAAAATCAACCAATTATGGATCAATTGGGGCATTAACTAGGAGAACAAAGAAATTGCTCAATTTATCGGTCAAAAACGGGTGTCTACAGGGTGAACCGGGCCGTTCACCTAGGCGAGTGTGGTACCGTTGCGATCGGTGCATTCCGAGGATCGCGGAAACGTGATTATCCTATTTTTGGTATTTTCTAGATTTTCCAGATTTTCATATATCTATAACCCTTTTCTCTCTTTCCCCTCTCATTTCTCTCTTCTCTCCCTCTCTCTTCTCACGCTCTCTCCTCTCTCCCTCTCTCTCCGGCGGCCGACGGGGTGGAGCGTGGGCGAGGTGGGGACGGCACGGGTGAAGCACAGGCAAGGATGAATGAGGATCGAGGCGGTGGAGGCGTGGTGAAGCTCGGCCGTGGGTTCGTGGAACGGCGAGGCTTCAACGGCGTTTTCTTCGTGGATCGGCGTCCACGGTGCGTCGAATCTTCGGTGGAGGTAGGGAGATGGACCCTCAACCCGCGTACTTCATTTCCCACGAGTTTTGTAGGCCGTGGTGAGCCGAGCGGGCTTGTTTGGGCGTTTTGGAGAAAATGCATGTTTTGGGGTGTGTGAGCCGAATCTTGTGTTTTGATCGTGTTTTTGGGGTTTAAATGGGTCCTCTTGGTGCTGGAGAGGTTGGGGAATGTTTTCCCTTTTGTTTCCCCTTCACCTGGGGGTGAATGGGGCGTGGAATGGATTTCCCACCATTTTCCCATTCTTCGATTTTGGACTGAGAACGCGCTAGTCTCAGGTAGCGCGTTCTTGAAGGTCGCACTGCCCCGATAGGGCGCGTTCATCGGAGAAGATGAACGGTTAGGTGGTTCCTGTCGCGCTATAGGGTCCTAGCGCATTCTGCCTTGTCGTGCTAGGGGTTCCTAGCGCGATCTACTTAGTCGCGCTAGGGGATCCTAGCGCGTTCTTCCTTGTCGCGCTAGGGGTTCCTAGCGCGATCTGTCTTGTCGCGCTAGGGGTTCCTAGCGCAGTCTGTCTTGTCGCGCTAGGTGATCCTAGCGCGATCTGTCCTACTGTCTCGTGCTCCCCTTGGGCCGTGTGTGTCCCGGACACCTCGTGGAGTTCCGTGACCGTGTCTTTGGGTGTCTGGAGGTACCGTGTTACCTCGATAAGTGTGCCCGTGGGCTTGGAGGGTCCGAGTGACCCCAGGTGTTCCGGGCTTCCATGTTCTTGCTAGATCGAGTCACCGTGTATCGGTGTGAGTGCGGTGAGGTTTCCCCGCAAGTCGTTGCTTCTCTGGAAGGTGGCTTCCGAGTGGGCCAAGCGTGTGGCCTTGGACGGTGAGTCCAGTCTCCCAGCATGGAGCTAGAGTTTTTCTTAAGTTCCCTCCTCAAGGGATGGGTCTCGGCGGTTGTGAACTGCCTCGTGAGTCTTCCCATCGTTGTTTTGGACCTAGGGATTAGGCCAGATTGACGGCTTAGTGCTGTCATGTGCAACGGTCTCGACTCCAAGTCTTGTGACTCAAAGGCCGTTGGGTTTTGTAGGTCTAGTGGACCATCTAGAGTCTGGTGGCGTCGTGCCACCTGTTACTTCGCGATACTCACAATGAGTGCGTGCGTGGTTTTCAGTGTCCACGTTCGGTGACACGTCCACTAGTCGTAGCCTTCTTACGGCACGCGTGTGCTGAACCACCTGGGAGTGGTGGAGCGGCTGACCTGAGAGAGGCGGTTTTTAGGCTGGTTACCGTAGGGCCCCTTGCCTTTGCCACTAGAGTCCGGTGGGGGGGAAAACCAGCTAGAGGACCCGACCTAGAGCAGATGGTCTGTGTGTGCACACGTAGTTGGGGGCTTAGGACACGCGTTGAAGAGCGTGACCCCAGCTAGTCCTTGTTGTGGTACTTGTTGCGTGTCTGAGTCTCACGCCCAGAGCGTCGTAGCTAGACACTTGTGACGCGATGTAAGACGTCAGGGGACGCATCCGGTCGTTCTTCTAGTGGGTGGTGCTTCTGTCACGTGACATGAGTTGTCGTGTACCGGGTTCTGTTTCCGTCCTTCGGGAGAAGCAATGGAAGGCACTTCAAGCATAGCGACCATGGACCCGTCTGTATTGATGTTACTACAGAAATATCAGCAGGAGATTGAACTCCTCAGGAAACAGTTGCAAGATAAAAATGAACAAGCATCCACTTCCAAGTAGCTGGAAGTGCCAACAGAATCTTCACAAGGAGGGGTTCACCCCCATGATTTCCCACCTCTATACACTCTGCCTCAGCCAGTTGAGCATAGCCAAGCTGCTCCGTTGCAAAGGGCTCCTCAGCCAATGATACCGCCAATATTGCCTCAGTTGCATCTGGCACCCTTGCTGCACCCGCTCCCACAGGTGACTGTACTAAACACTCCATAACGGCAGCCTGCCCACTTCTACCTAGAGCTAGCAGATCCTGCGACAGTAAATCGACTTATGGTCGAAAAGATGATAGAGATGAAGTTGACCGAGCGGGGCGAAGGCGAATACATGGCTTTTGATGCCTACCAGGTGCCTTACCCACCACACCATCCTGCCAAGCGGCTTCCCCCAGGAATCAATAAGCCGCCGAAGTTTGAAAAGTTCAGCAGGCAAGGGTCCCCCAAGGAACACATAGCATACTACATGACTGTCATGGGGGATCTGGCTTCTAACGAGTCATATCTACTAAATTTTTTTGGGTTCTCTCTAATAGGGCTCGCATTTGAATGGTATTCAAGCTTGCCGGCCGCGTCGATCAGCGACTGGCCAGATATGCAGAAGAAATTCCGAGAAATGTTCCACGTGACCGAAAGGGAAGTTACTGTAGCCAAACTCTATGCAACCCGTCAAAGGCCGGATGAGACGGCTCTTGATTATATTCAGAGGTGGAGGAACCTCGGAATGAGATGCAAGCGGCCCCCGCACCAGGAGGACGCTGTATAGATATGTAAACAAAACCTCCGTAAAGAGGTGCTAGAAAAGATGATTGGAATATAGATTAGTAGCCGAGATTGAAGCCTTCCTGGCGAAACATTCAACTACCACATCCAACACTTCTATACCAAAAGCAAAGGCAGCCGAGCGGCGTCTGGCACCTAAGGAAGCTAATGCCATCGACCTCAAGGCATTTGAGAAGCAGAGGGATAAGGCTGAAAAGGTCACTGTGCCTCTGCCAGATAAGGCAGACGATAAGAAAGATGGTCCCTCACTCAGGGACAAGATGAAGAAGGCTTACTCTTTTCCCAAAGAGAAGATTAAGGTGGGTGATGTTTGACTGGGTTACCCAGTATGACATAATTACTCTGCCTGAGCCAAAAAGGGAGGAAGACTTGAAGAAACAAGACAGCCCCAGGTTCTGTCCTTACCACCGAATGCTGGGGCATCCAATTGAAAATTGCTATGTCTTTAAAGACATCATAGAAGGCATGATAAGGAAAGGAGAGATAGGTATGGGGGAGTACAAGGTTGATCCCCCGCAGCCACATGAAGTTCAGCTGAAGCGGACGGCTATTAATATGATATCTCTATACCAGGCATTACCTAAAGAAATGGCGGAGGCTAGTACGCAGCATACATATGAGGTGTGTTTTCTCACACCTCTAAAAGACCAACAGGGATGGCAGCAGGTCTCTGCAAGAAACAAGGGGAAGCCTTTACCCCAATCATCTAAAGGGGTACAAATTTGAGGCGTCATGCCACAGCCAACCCCGCCTTCCCCAGCTCTGGTCTGGGTTGAGCAACCTGTGAGGGTCAAAATCCCTGTCCGCAACTGGAAGAAATCGAGCTTGTTGCCTTAGCCTAAAAAGGTTGGCCCAGAGCTCCAACGACTGCAGGCCTATATAAATGGGCTAGAAGAATATGAACAGCCCGCATTACAGCCACTACTTGTGAAGGATCATGTTCTATGGGAGGAACTGGAGCAGCTCTCTCTGTAGCAATAAGAAGAGCCCAAAGAAGTCCTTAAAGAAGATGAAAGCATGTTCTGGGGGAAGGCGCCAACTGAAAAGAAAAAGAAGAAGAGAAGAAGGGGTCGAAAGGCCTAGAAGGAAACAATGTTATCCTGCAACACACTGTCCGCCCTCTTCACCTTGCCTGAGGATGAGGATGGAGACGAAGACATATGTTATACTCCCACCACCGAGGCAAATCAGGCGGAAGCTCTTCAGTCAGCACATGCGACCCACTCAGGTCGAAAATGGGGGCGCCCACCGCCGGCCAATCATAATATCATCTTCAGGGGTGAGCAACCATACAAGATACCTGCACCAGAAGTTAGGGGAGTCCAGATCCCTCCCCCGTCAGGGCTATACAACCAGGCTAGGGGCAGCAGTAGCAAGCCCTCCTTTTTGGAATTTCTCAACAAGTCCCAGGGCAAGAAGGGCAAGCAGCCCTGCCGTGAAGCCAGCCCCGCAGTCGGGAGCATACCCCCACAGCATCAACAGCTGTCGAACTAGATAAAGGGAGATAAAGCCAAGGCGGAGATAGATGCCAACAAATATCTGGATGAAGCTGCTAAGCCACAAGAAGACTCAGAACCGAAAGCTGATGAAGCAGGTCCATCAAGGGCCACTATGCAAGGCTCCTCCAGACCAAAATGGGTAGAAGAGATGAAACTGTCAAATGTCCGGGTGGGCAGCAGAATCATGAAACTATTGAAGAAGCTTCCTGCTCGATTTACTATTTGGGAAATCCTCTCCCTAAGTGAAGAAACCCGACAGGCGATTGTCACTGCTCTGCAGACGCCTGCCCAATACGAAAGCTGTTTGGCCGAGACGTTGCCTTTGGCAAATATTACATTCACTGAGGAGGACATGCTGTTGCCGACTGCTGATCATAACAGACCCTTATACATGAGGGGGCAATTGAATGGCCAGCTGCTGAGCTGGATTCTGGTAGACCCGGGGGCAGCTGTCAACGTACTTCCCTATAAGATATTTCAAAAATATTACTTTAATGTTCACCTGGACAAGGTCGAGGATATGCGCATTACAGGCTTCAATCAAAAGTCTGAAGTCCCGCTCGGTGTGGCGGAATTCACTCTTCTCATGGCAGATTTCACTACGAAAGTCCAGTTCCATGTAATAAATTCAAATCCTACATACAAGGCGCTGCTCGGCCGCCCTTGGTTGCATGAGAATATGGTGGTACCTTCAACTCTCCACCAATGTATCAAATATAACCATGAAGGAAAGGAGGAAAGGATATCTGCCGACCTCAATCCATTTTAAGTATTTGAATGTCACATGTTGGATGCGCCATTCTACATGGAGCAGCCGCAGAAAATTCCTAAGGCAAAGGCCTCAATAAAGGCAGTAGAGAAAGCTTCCGGGGACGATTGGTTCCCGCCACCACCGCCTGGCTATGTAAGCCCCCGAGGGGTATCCCATATCGCCACCACGGGAGATGTGGACAGGGCAGCACCTCCTGCTATTTAACCACAGGTGAATGAAATCAAAATGGAAGATCGTCATGATCATATCAAGATGCCGGAAGGACTTTTCAAGCCGGTAGTTGGCTTTGACCATTCCACGGTCATGCCTCTCAGAACTTGGGAAGTGCCCCATGATGAAGGCCCGCCAGCTCATTCTATGTTGCAGAAGAACATGCGGCGCGAGAGGATACTGATTGTTACCTCCCCAAAGATTTGGAGAGTGCCGCAATGCATGTCCAGAGTTTGCCTTTTACCTCGGACAAGATGGCCAGAATGTTCATAAAACAACACATCCCTACTGGCCAATCTCAAAAGATGACTGAGGCCTTCCAAAAGCTCTGGTATTGTGCCAGCATTGACAAGGAGCTCAGATGCGTATCTCAGCATCCAGGGCTGGGATTCTCGCTAGAAGAATACTATTACAGTGGACGATATGAGGTAGACACTATATCTATCCTATCATCGACAGGAGAGGCGCCGTCGGGGGCAACTTATGATGAAAGCCCGGTGGAAGATGAACAAGATCAAGTATTCCAACAGGAGGACCAAAATCTGAAGGCTGCCACCCTCTGCAAATGTTGGGAGCAACTCGGCGGCGAGGAGATGACTCTCCAAGCTAAGTTCGATATAGCTAATAACAGCGAAGCCGAAGATGTTGAAGAAGAGGTGTACAACCCCTCCTGCAGTCCCTTCACTGCCATCACAACAACTCATTCTCAATCAGCCGATGCAGGGGCTGCTGCAATACGACGAACAATCTTTGTCGATAAGGACGTGACCGAGCAGAAACAAAACGCCTCTCGCAAAGGTGTGGCAGTGCAAGCTGAAGGGGAAACCGAGTAATCCCCACTCCCGGTGGAGCTGGAGAACCGTTTTCCTAATGCGGCTATGAAAGAGCCGACTCCGGACAGAGCAAGTGATGAATCCTATGAAGGGGGCACGGGAAGGAAACTGCTACCAGAACAATCTATGCTATGGCTGTCCCCTGAACTACAAACCCTTGAAGAGGTCGGAGGGCAAAATGATAATACTGCCAAAGTCCTTGAACTCGACGACATCAATGATGTTCTAGTTTTCATTGACCTTGAACCCGCACCTCCGGAAATTGAGTACGGGGGGCAGGCCACGGTTGATGAACTGGTAGAAATTAACCTGGGGAGTGAAGATGACCCCAAACCTATCTTCCTTAGCGCTCAGCTTTCCTTAGTCGAGCGAGAGCTATATGTCTAATTGCTGCAAGAATTTCGAGATTGTTTCGCCTGGAGTTATAAAGAAATGCCCGGGCTTAGTCCCGCAGTTGCCCAACATGAACTGGCAATTAACCCCGATGTGGAGCCGGTGAAGCAGTCGCCGCGGCGTATGAGGCCGGAGCTCATCACTCAAATATACAAAGAAGTTGACAAGTTTATTGAGGTGGGCTTCGTTGAAGAAAACCAATACACTACATGGTTGGCCAACATAGTGCCCGTCAAAAAGAAGAATGGCCAGATCCGGATATGTGTGGATTTCCGCGATCTAAACAAAGCCTGCCCAAAAGATGACTTCCCGGAGCTGATAATAGAAGTCCTGATAGATGCTACAACTGGCCATGAGGCCCTTTCCTTTATGGATGGTTCATCCGGCTACAATCAGATATGGATCACGGAGCATGACCGCGTTCATACTACTTTCCGTACTCCCAAGGGTATCTGCCATTACAAAAGGATGCCTTTCGGGCTGAAGAATGCTGGCGCAACCTACCAACGGGCGATGACCAGAATTTTTGATGAATTGCTTTACCACAAAGTCGAATGCTACATTGATGACTTGGTGGTTAAGACTAGAAAGAGGGAGGAACAATTGTAAGATCTCCGAATAATATTCCAACGACTCAGGCAACACGAGCTAAAGATGAACCTGTTAAAATGTGCCTTCGGGGTCTCCAGCGAAAAATTTCTGGGTTTTATTGTAAGGCATCGGGGGATTAAAATAGACCCCGCAAAGATTAAAGCCATTCAGGAGTTGCCTCCATCAAGGAACCTCTCCGAACTACGGTCTCTCCAAGGTCGGCTGGCCTATATCCGACGATTCATATCGAATCTGTCCGGAAGATGTCACCCTTTTCACAAATTGATGATGAAGGATGTCCTGTTTTACTGGGATGAAGAATGTCAGGCGGCATTTGAAAAGCTGAAGGAATATCTCAAGACCCCGCCTGTGCTCGGCGCGCCAATAAAAGGGTGGCCGCTGATCTTGTACATAGCAGCCATGCATTATTCTCTAGGGGCAATGTTGGCCCAAAATAACGATGAAGGAAAGGAGCAGGCCCTCTACTATCTCAGTAGAAGATTGGTGAGGACCGAAGAAAAATATTCTTACATCGAGAAGAGTTGCCTGGCGCTGGTCTTTGCGGTCAAGAAGCTATGACACTATATGTTGTCGCATGAAATTAAGTTGGTCTCCAAGGCAGATCCATTGAAGTATATATTATCTCAGCCAGCACTGAAGGGCCGTCTTGGAAAATGGGTGGTCATACTTATGGAGTTCGATATCTCCTATGTGCTGCAGAAAGCCATCAAGGGACAAGCCATTGCAGATTTCTTTTCCGCACACCCAATACCTGAAGATTCTCTATTACAGGCGGAGCTGCATGAAGACGAAACACTAGAAGCAAACCAGGTGCAGTCCGTATTATGGCAACTGTATTTCGATGGCACCTCCAGAATTGATACTACGACCAGTGGGCCCAGTAGAGTTAGTGCCGGTGCAGGCGTAGTCCTGAAATCTCCAGAGGGGGAGGTCGTGCACACCTCCTGTTCAATCAACAAGCCTTGCACAAACAATGAGGCAGAATATGAGGCTTTGATTATTGACCTGCAAATCGCCCTATCCATGGGAATTCAAATGCTGGAAGTCTATGGGGATTCCATGTTAATTGTTAAACAAGTCGAAGGAGAGTTCGATGTCCGAAAGCCGGAACTCCTCCCCTATCACCGGCTGGCGCTATGCCTGATGGCAAAATTTTATTTCATCAAGATAAAGCACATCAATCGAGGACAGAATGTTCAGGCTGATGCCCTCGCAAAGTTGGCTAGTTCCCTGGCAGTCCCGCCAGATGAGAGCCTGAATGTGACCGTCATCAATAGGCGAAAAGTACCGAGTATGATGGATATCCCAGTCACGGGAGAAGAAAATAAGGTTATGGCTGTAGAAGAAGCTCGACAGCCTGATTGGCAGGAGCATCTGCTACAATGGTTTCAACGCCAACAGTTGCCGAAAGAAAAAGAACGAAGAATGAAGTTAATAAGAATCAAGGATTCTTACGAAATGAGAAACAAGACTTTGTTCCGAATAATGGCGAGTGCCAGAAATAAAATCTTGCTGCGTTTCTTGTCTGCCAAGGAAGCCCTGCAGGTCATGAATGAGGTGCATGCCGGGTCAGCGGGAGCACATCAGGCCGGTCCGAAAATGAAAATCGAGATAAAGAAACTGGGCTACTATTGGCCCACTATGTTTGATGACTGCTGCAAGTTCGCCAAGACTTGTCAGAAATGCCAGGAGCATGCAAATATCTCGAGGAGGCCTCCGGCACCACTACATCCCACCATCCCAAGTTGGTCGTTCGCTCAATGGGGCATGGATGTGGTGGGTCCTCTGCCATCCTCCTCCTCTGGATGCAAGTACATCCTGGCGGCCACGGACTACTTCTCCAGATGGGCAGAAGCAATGACATTAAGAGAAGTAACAGGGGAGCTAGTCGCCAGGTTCTTCTGCCAGAATGTAATATTTCGGTTTGGAGTTCCCAGCCGAATCATTTCTGATAATGGCAGCCATTTCAGGAACCAGAAGGTATACCGGTTGGCTGATAAATACAAAATTGATTGGAGGACTTCATCTCCCTACAACCCTCAAGCTAGTGGGCTTGCAGAAGCTTTCAATAAAACACTGTGCACCTTGCTGGCAAAAATCGTTAACTCCAGTAAAAGAGATTGGGAAGAAAGGATGTACGAAGCACTTTGGACTTATCGTACCGTTTATAAGACCCCAACTGGTTGTTCACCATTCTCCCTCGCGTATGGGTCAGAAGCGGTGGTACCAATTGAATTGGAAGTCCCATCACTGCGGGCCACCATTCAGTATGGTCTAGTCGGCAACGAACAAGCCAATGTGGAAAGAAGATTGGAGGAGCTTGCTGATTTGGAAGGGAAGCGACTCCGAGCACAACAAAATATTCAGCTATACCAAGCCCGCATGGCCCGTGCTTTTGACAAGCTGGTCAAAGAGCGAGAATTCAAGAAAGGCGACCTTGTTATGGTCAAGAGAAGAGAAGTTATGGCAACCAACCCCAAGAAAAAACTGACTGAAAATTGGATAGGCCCGTACATTGTCAACCGGGTCTACGAAGGAGGCGCCTATGTCCTTATAGATCACAAGGGTGCAGTCCAGTTCTCCCCTCTCAACGGGAGGCATATGAAGCTATACCGGGCAGCTGCACTGACGCTTGAAGACTAAAACACCTATGGCCCAACCATAGTCCCACCGGGTCATAATGCCTCTAACGGACCTTACATCCTTCTGGGTAAAGAAAACCTCTTCTTTGCTCGGGTATTAACCCCATACCCGTGAATGTTACTCGTATGGCCTCCAACAGACCTTACGTCTGTTTGGAGGAAGAAAACCCTTTCTTTGCTCGAGTATTAAACCCATGCCCGTGAGCACTATTTACAAGGCATCCAACGGACCTTACATCCACGTGGATGGAAAGAGCCTTGCCTTGAAAACCACCCCCACAAATGCCCTCGATGGACCTTACGCCCGTGAGGGTAAAGGAAACTCTTTCCTTTGCACAGGCATTAGCCCCATGTCTGTGAATACACAGCTTAGCGGCAACGGGCTTCGTCCCCTAGCCAGCTCATATGTCATATTGCCATTACGGGCCTTACGCCTGAATCGACATCAATTCCATCCTTTACTTTGGCATTCATCCTTGTCAACGAATAAGCCCGTCTTTAGTGCAAGGCTTCGTGCCCTAGCCAATTATGTCCCCGAGGTTGCCATTGCAGGCCTTACGCCCGAATCAACAGATATTCTCCCCTTTGCGTTGGCATTTAATCCTGTCAGCGAATAAACTCCCTTCTTGTGCAAGGCTTCGTGCCCTAGCCGTCTGCATATACACAGTATTGCCATTGCGGGCCTTACGCCCGAATCGGCAGATATTCTCCCCTTTGCGTTGACATTTGATCTTGTCAATGAATAAACTCCTTTCTGGCGCAAGGCTTCGTGCCCCAGCCATCTGCATATACACAGTATTGCCATTGCGGGCCTTACGCCCAAATCGGCAGATTTTCCCCTTTGCGTTGGCATTCGTCCTTGCCGACGAATAAACCCTTTTTGGCGCAAGACTTCGTGCCCTAGCCATTCATATGTACACAGTATCACCATTGCAAGCCTTATGCCCAAATCGGCGCTAATTCTATCCCTTGCATTAGCATTTGATTTTGTCGACGAATAAACCCTTTTCGGCGCAAGGCTTCGTGCCCTAGCCATTCATATACACACAATGTTGCCATTACATGCCTTACGCCTGAATCAACACTAATTCTATCTCTTGCATTGGTATCCGTCCATGCGAACGAATAAACCCTCTATCGACAAAGGAGACTCTGTGTCCGAGCCGATAATCACATGTTGTTCCCAGCTATCATCTCAAAAAGAAAAAATGGGGCTTAAAATAGAGGTGCCCCATCAGACTTGTTCTTTCATTAGGACAAGGGTAAAAAGGGCGATAACCCAGTTGTGGCGAAAACTCGAAAGGGCGCTGCAGGCAAAATCGGGAACCCGACACGTGAAAACCCAAAAGGGCACGTGGGTAAAAGTAAGAGGGGGCCGAAGCCGGCGAAAACCCGAAAAGGGCGCTTGCATCGGTAATGTGGTTTTTTTTTAAAAAAAAGAAGAGGGAAAGAATGAGAATAAAAAAAGAAATGCTTTCCCTCAAGACATCCTCATAAGCAGAGCACCCCCATATGTCCTACCGAAAGCAAACCACTTATACGACAAAGTCCAATCGGAATAGGCCTTCCACCTGTTTCGACATTAAAACCATTCCTTGCTTCGACATTTAACCCAATGTCGATGAATACATATACCCTGATCGTCATCAGCATCGGTGACATCAGTGATCGAAACCTTAACTCGGACCTTTCGTCCTTGTTAGTGATATTAAAACTATTTCTTGCTTCGACATTTAACCCAATGTTGATGAATACACCTACCCTGATAGTCATCAGCATCGGTGACATCAGTGGTCGAAACCTTAACTCGGACCTTCCGTCCTTGTTAATGATACTAAAACTATTGCTTGCTTCAACATTTAACCCAATGTCGATGAATACACCTACCCTGATAGTCATCAGCATCGGTGACATCAATGGTCGAAACCTTGACTTGGACCTTCCATCCTTGTTAATGATACTAAAACTATTGCTTGCTTCGACATTTAACCCAATGTCGATGAATACACCTAGCCTGATCGTCATCAGCATCAGTGAAATCAGTGGTCGAAACATTGACTTGGACCTTCCGTCCTTGTTAATGGTACTAAAACTATTGCTTGCTTCGACATTTAACCCAATGTCGATGAATACACCTACCCTGATAGTCATCAGCATCGGTGACATCAGTGGTCGAAACCTTGACTTGGACCTTCCGTCCTTGTTAATGATATTAAAACTATGTCTTGCTTCGACATTTAACCCGATGTCGATGAATACATCTACCCTGATCGTCATCAGCATCGGTGACATCAGTGATCGAAACCTTGACTTGGACCTTCCATCCTCATTAATGATATTAAAACCACTTCTTGCTTCGACATTTAACCCAATGTCGATGAATACATCCACCCTGATTGTCATCAACATCGGTGACATCAGTGATCGAAACCTTGACTTGGACTTTCCGTCCTTGTTAATGATATTAAAACCTTCTTTGCTTCGACATTTAGCCCAATGTCGATGAACACACTAGCCCTGGTTGTCGTCATCATTGATAAAATCAGTTGAATGAAACGTTAACTTGGACCTTTCGTCCTCATTAATAAAAATAAAAAGACCCTTCTTTGCTTCGACATTCTACCCAATGTCGACGATACCCTGATTTTCGTCATCATTGACAAAATCAGTGAACAAGACGTTAACTTGGACCCTTCATCCTCGTTAATGAAGAATCTACCTCTTGGCCCTGGTATTCATTCAACCGGTGAATATAATAATGCTCTGGCGTCGGCCTAAAAGAATATTTTCCACTTAATCTAGCCTAACCTTGATTTCGGGGGACATAGCGTGGCAGTGGAGCGAACTCCTCGCCCCTTCCCTGAAGGCGTGAGCGCTCTCCTGTCCTATCTGCTAACACACCCCAAGATTGGTGAAGCTAGTCTTGTACCTCCACTCACATTAGGGAGGGAAGGAACATAAATACACAGCTAAGGCTCGACACAAGTATGTAAGGTTAGGCTGAAGAAAATATCATTGCATGAAAGGGGTGCATGAAGTTCCTGCACTGTTACACACTAAAAAAGAAAGAGAAAGTAAACAAAAGAGGAAAATATACATCATTGGCCTGGATGGCGAAAGATATCATCGAGCGCCGGAAGTCCGATAGAGAGATGGACAGCTAAGTCCTACAACCGGCGTTCCTCGGCTTCCAGCCTCTGCAGCTCCTCCTGAAAAGAGCCAACGTGCTTCTCCGCTAATTCGGCCTCACCCAAGCATCGCACCCCTAGTTGCTCTGTGCAAGCCAGGTCTTCTTCGGCCTGAGCCAGTTCAGCATGGAGTTCAGAAATCCGTTACCGCAAGAAGGAAGCTCGTTCAGCAGCTCCCTCAACGATGTTCCTACGCTCGCTGATGAGCTTTGTGGAAGCCCGCATAGCGGTATGGCATTCTTGCCGTTGAAGCGCCAGGGCGGTCAGCTGGTCCCTCAAGCCGTGCTCAATAAATTCTTGCCGATTTACATACTTAAGTAACAATATTACTCGCGGTGCCCAATCCTGCATGGGACAACCGAAGGCTATGAGGGTGCGTGATATGGACTCAGCCAGCCCCCTCAGCTGGGCGTAAGATAAGTCCCGACGAGCCAGCATAGTTTGCTTGAGCATCTCCAAGTTCTGCTACACCATCTCGTCTGAAGACTGCAAGCCAAGTGACGGTGCATCAGGGAGATGAAACTCTACTCTGCTATCAACTTCGGCCCAGAGGTCATCAATGGGCTCCGAAGAAGATGAAGGTAGTGCCGGCAGGGAGACAAGGGGTGTCATATGCTCTTATATCTGTACGACGGAGTCGATAGCAGTCAAGGCAGGCACTTCAAGACCTCCGTCCAACTGAGAGATAAAATCTGCAGACTCGAAGCCTGCACTTTTAGAAGCAAACTCCAGCTGCCCCGTCGGTTCTAACATTTCCTTCAATTCGGTCCCGGGGGTGATAGATAGGACAGTTGTTTCTCCCGGGAGCTCGATGTCTTCCGGAGGAGGCTCTTCATGCCATTTAATCCGGACCGCCTGCTCCGACTCGGACTCCGCTATAGAGGGCAGGACTGTTGTCCCACTGTCCACTTCTTCAGGAATTCCTACACCTTCTGAGGAAGGCGGTTCGTGCTGTCCCACTGGGGCTGGCTGTTCCAATTAAACGCTGGTTGTAATGGTTAAAGCAGTGGCATCCCCGGCCGGTTCCTCTTCAGGCTCCACCCCTGATGCACCCTCGGTAATGGCCACATTAGCTGGTTCTGGCCCGGACTCCGCTGATTGGATCTGAAGTTGTTTTACCGAAGACTCACCTGTGTCCAACACAGAGCCGGGCCCGCTCGAGAATTTTAAAGCATTCGGCTTCAATATGGGCGCCATACCCACAATAGGGGTAAAGGCCGTCCCTTTTACTTGAAAGGGGGAGAAAGCGGTGGTAGCCGTCGTTGCTGGCAAATTCAACCCCACTGAAATCATGGGCTCCTGAGAAAAGGAACAAAGGAGGCAAACCAAGAACTGTGTCAGACCTTCAGATATAAATGCTAGAAGACATGACTGAAGCTCACATGAAAAAGTACAAAGATTACCTCCAAAGAGACAAGGCTTGAACTAGTGGCCGCCGGTGCTTCTAAGTCTGGCCGCGTCAAGGTTGAGGAAATCTCCCGCCCGGGACTTAGTGCCCCTAAAGGGCCCAATACTAACCGAGGTGGGCTGAATGTATCAAGGTCGCTCCCGTAAGATAGGGAAGGAGTGCTAGCCTCCGACCCTACCTCCTGCTCATCTTCATCACTGGAGGGCTCATAGTCTACAAGTACCTCCGAAGAAGAGCTTTCAGCTAATTCTGCTGCTGCCGTGCCAGGACCCGTCAAGCGCACTGAACTGTCAAGAGACACCCCTGAAGAGACTTTCTTAGTGGCTAGTTCGGCTAGCCGTTCGGAGCACCGTCGGGTTGGCCGGATACTCTGAGCAGGAGATGCAATAGGAGGAACTTCGGTAGGTTCTGAAGAAACAACATCTGAATGATTAGACAGATAAGAATGATGAGTAAGAAGAAAAGTAGCAAAATGAGGGGCCTGCAATATAGGTCCCGCGGGCTATAATATTACCTTCATCGCCATGACTAGGCGTTGGAGAAGGAAGGTCCGTGGTGATCAGAACGACGGGTGTTTCAGCGCCCCAACTTCCTCTGCACCGCCACTAGTTACTGCTTCCTCGACAGCTGGGGCATAAGAAATTGTGGTGCTTAAATGAAAGAAGCAGAAATAACAAAGTCCCGAGGTTATACCCCAGAAAGGAGTTCAAGGGAGATATACCTGCTGCAGGAGCCGTATGCTCCTGTGATATCTCAAACTCCTGGAAGGTCGGAATAGTGGGCAATGGAATGACAGGTTCCGCAGGCGCAGTCCTCTTTTCCATTGCGACTTTTGCTCGGGCCCTCTTAGCCCGAGAAACTGCCTCCTTGACCTTAGACCTCTCCCGCTTCCGAGAACCCCTGGTGGGTAAAGGCGGGGTAGTCGGGGCAGCGGGTGAAGATTCAAAGTAGCTTGGCTTTTGGGCCTTGGTAATTATAAATTGATACTCTAGGGTTACTTAAGCGGCCTAGAAATCTACAGAGGAACAATGCGTTCGCGTGGTGACTATGTGAATAAGACGCATATATAAGTAAAGGAACAAGCAAGAATAAAACAGCATATACCTGGCGGGTCCGAATACAATGGAGAGAGGGCCCAATAATACAAGGAGGGTTCCTTGTTCCTGGAGGCCCCCTCCCTAATCAGCCAGCAGATGTCACCAATTTTAGCACAATGTTCGGCCAAAAGTGCCAGGTTCCCATGGCCATGAGCAAAAAGACAATAGTACAAGCCGAGGTGGTCCATACCCCATCCATCGGCATACTTGAAGGCAATAAAGAGATGTCTCTCCAATATAGCCTCGGCCTTATCAGTAATAGAAAGGCCATGAATGTGCAGCAAGACAAAAAGCCAAGAAGTTTGGCTATATAGGGTGGGTCCCCGATCCTCTTTCCTCACAAAACTCCTATACGGACACAGGCGATCAGTCTCCGGACGCCATGAGGCCCGGGCTGGGATAGGCTCTTCCACTGGTAGCGGAAACTGCTGAAGAGCAATCCTCTCGCTACTGACTTTACATAGGCCCCGGAGAGTCTCCGTGAAGCTATCTTTATTAATTTCTGGAAGCATCGGCTGTGGCTTGGATTTTTCCCGTTGGGCAGCTTTCCATGCCGCCAAATAAGCATGTACCTCAGCATCTTTACGGGACTTCAATGTAGCACCCCGGATAAAAATGATAAGGAAATAGACTTTTTCCCAAGTAAATAAAACCTTAGATAACTCTATAAGAAGATAACTCTATAAGAAGGCCAAATAAAAAGGTAGAATACCCAATGAGGGCCATTATATAAATATGTAATAATTAAAGCCATCATATGTATTGGGGCTTCCTGTTCCAAAAAGACTATTCACCTAAAATAGGGCCTCTACGCAAGGGCGTCAATTTATCAAGCCACAGGGTCACAACCCACGGTATGAAAGCCCACAGTATACATATATCTCTCTTTACCAACCAATCACTTACATATACATATATAATAACAACTTTTAATACCCAGCATGGCACGGAACAGGAAACACACCCAGCATGGCTCGAATAGGAACAGTGGGCAGGAGGAAATAGCGCCCCAGACCTGGGCGCTATTCCCAATGGGGCGCCCTAACCCCAGGCGCCATTTCCTTTTTGGCAATATATATATATATATATATATATATATATATATATATATATATATATATATATATATGATATATATATGTAAGAACCAAAGGATGTAACGCCCACATGAATGTGCGCTATGTCCCTAAATAGAGACTACATGGGAGGGTGCCATTTCCTTGCCAGCAACCTGCCAAACCGAATGCCATTATGTCATCCTTCCAGAAGTAAACATGACCAGCCTCTTTTTGCTGGCAACGTACCCTTTTACTCGACAACCGATTGAAGCATTAATTGCTTCTTTTTCCCTGGGAATGGACCCTTATGTTTTTCCTTCCCTATAATTATACCCAACCTTTTAAGGTTAGAAGGTGATTGCCGACATCTGTTTCGTCTCCACCTGCAAAAGAAGGTCATATATATGTAAGAACCAAAGGATGTAACACCCACATGAATGGGCGCTATGTCCCTAAATAGAGACTACATGGGAGGGTGCCATTTCCTTGCCAGCAACCTGCCAAACCGAATGCCATTATGTCATCCTTCCAGAAGTAAACATGACCAGCCTCTTTTTGCTGGCAACGTACCCTTTTACCCGACAACCGATTGAAGCATTAATTGCTTCTTTTTCCCTGGGAATGGACCCTTATGTTTTTCCTTCCCTATAATTATACCCAACCTTCTAAGGTTAGAAGGTGATTGCCAACATCTGTTTCGTCTCCACCTGTAAAAGAAGGTCCTTCCAGGAACGTACGTGAAGGGGGATCTCCATCCTATGTTCTTCTTCCTGCTGTTGGAGCCTTGCAGAGAAGCTTGATTGTCTTATTATACCTTCTACGTATTCATGTCAAAAAGGTAGGTGTTCTCAAGATCTAGCCCAACCAGTAGCTAAAGTAGGGTAACATAACATGCTAGTATAATCCATCTGTCAGGCCATGTAGCCTGTTCCTATAGCATGTTACACGGGTTTTAAGTAGAACAACTATAGCCTGTTACACCAGTTTTTACATAGTCTGTTATACTGATTTCACGGGATTCAAATATATCTCATTACACCTGTTTTTACAGCCTTAAAATATCACGTTTAGCCCTAGTATATAACCTGTTTTACAATAGATACATGTATGTTTTAACAACCCAGAAAGTCCAGCCCTCAGGTAAAGGGCGCCCCTGACCAGGGCACCATTTCCTGAAGGGGCGCCCCAAGCCCGGGCGCCATTTAAATGGAGATTGTTCACAGTGTCGTCAATTCATTTCCAGCAAATAATAATCAATGCATTCAAAAATTTATATCTATGAAACTAAACCATAAAATTCTCACATGACTATGATTCTGTGATCCTGATATTTTTCTCTACCTATACATGTCCTTACTTCCTGATTCCGAGAAACTTTGGGAATGTGAATAGTACATGACCCAACTGAATAGGCGCCCCTGACCAGGGCGCCATTTACTTCAATTGATGACCCTCCAGAGGGTCGTCATTTAAATGAAGACCCCCTGGGAGGCGCCATTTCCTTTTCCAGCAATTTATAGACACCCTGTTAGAAAAATTAAAATCTATGAAATTGAAACCCAACAAATCTGCATGAACATAATTATGTACTCTCGATAATTTTCTCTGTCTATCCATATCCCTGGTTCCTGATTTCGTGAAACTTTGAGATTATGAATAGTGTTATGAGTCTAAAGATGTACCTGTCCGGTGTAAATAGAAGCCAAAAGAATTGGCACCCTAGCCAGGGGCACCAATTTGTTGAATAGTAACCCTCCAGAGAGTCGTCCTTTAAATGGAGACTCTCTGCAGGGGCGCCATTTTCATATATATATAATTTGAAAGACTGCCTGACCTCCAGGCGCCAATTGGCTGAAAGAGTGCCTGACCCCCAGGCGCCAATTCTCTGAGAGACTGCCTGACCCCCAGGCGCTAATTCAGTGAGGTAGCCTGTTAGCTGCCAATTCCGATTTGATTCCTGATTTGTCTCGTGGTTTATACCGACATAACCCTAGTTCATCTCCTGCATGATATATGCCTTCGAACTCCATTCCATGACAATCTATCTTATGTTCTTTACAATGGTCAACCCTCGAAATTCCATATTGGTTATAAATGAGAGTGGATGTCAAAAGAAATACATGAAAATATTATGCATATAGGGCCCGGTCTGGTCCTGGGAGGAGCGCTCGAAGGTACTTGTGCCCATGGGAGTTTATTGACCACGGTGTTTGTATTGCACCGAAGTACTTACTTGCTTGACTTGAGACATTCCCACTCACTCTCTCGTGACATGCTTGATTAGCTTGACATGAATGGTTTGGCCTGAAAAAGGGCAAATTATTTGCTTGAATGAAATGAATGAAATATTGATTACACGAGCTTGAAATGACATGAATGCTGTATTACACTACTTGTTATTACACGAGCTTGAGATCACTTGCTTGAATATTGATTATTATCTTCTTGGGAAGACTTGCTGGAATATTGACTATTACCTCCTTGGAAAGACTTGCTTGAATATTGATTTCTTGGAATGACTTGTGTAATTACTTGACAATTACTTGCTAGTTCCTTATTGATACATCTTATTGATGTTCATGTGATACTCTTTTAGTACAATTCTTGATATTCTTGCTCGATCCAACATGCATCATTATACCGCATGAACTTGTAATTAACTTAAAGATTGTTAGAGCTTGAGATATAAATCTTACTGAGCAATTCGTTCATAAAGTTACAATTTTAACATTTTTCAGGAAACTTGGATAGCAACCACCACCCGGATGGGACCGATACCGAGTGATGAGTGCTAGATTTGATGTATCGTCAGTTAGTCGTGCCTTTCGTATTTGTAGGACCTACTTTGTATTTCCAGTTATTGTTAAAGGCTTGTATAATTTAATTGAATCAGTTATGATCTAATTAGATGGAACTTATTAAACTTGTAGCCTTATGAATGATTCTGGGATATTGTCATTTGGTTAAGTAAATAATTGTCATCTTGGACTTTGGTATTATGTTCAAATTTTGAGTTAGCAATAAAATTATCGAGTACTATGCGCACTCTATCTTTACATGAATGACACGATCGATATGGATGCGTTGCACACCCGGGTATCTTCCGCGCTCGGGACGTGACAGTCTTCGTGGTATCAGAGCCTAGGATTTCAATTTCCTAGGAAAAACCCAAGTCCAAGGATAGGTTTATACCTTACCCGGTGAGATGGGTAGCGCCATGGGTTAAGTTCTATATTGACATTTGACCTTATAATTAAACCTGATCTTTATTATGCTTAAACCTTTTTGTAGGATCATGGCTGCTGAAAGAGCACAATGGCGCGAGATGCAGCGCACCGTGCAAGGCCTTACACAGGTGCTATAGCAAGTGGCGCAAGGCGGTGCTAACCGTGGAGCCGGTGATCTCCACAGGGGTTTCCATAACATGAACCCACCAAGGTTCACGGGTTCGTTTGACCCCGAGGATACCGAAAATTGGTTAAAGGAAATGGAACTAATTTTCTGTGTGATGCAATGCACAGACGAGGAGAAGGTTCTACTGGCTATATTCCAACTAGAGCGGGAGGCTCGATGTTGGTGGGAATCCGTGGAAGCAACATTGCTCGATGACCACGTCACATGGGATGAATTCGCTGAGCATTTCAACAACAAGTACTTATCCGACCATATCCAGGAAATGAAATGTAGCCGAGTAGCCGAGTATGAGGCCCAGTTTTCAAGACTGGGTAGGCATGCCCAGTTTTCAACATTGCTCGATGACCACGTCACATGGGATGAATTTACTGCATTGAAACAACGGACCTTCAAAGTAGCCGAGTATGAGGCCCAGTTTTCAAGACTGGCTAGGCATGCCCAGTTTTCAACATTGCTCGATGACCACGTCACATGGGATGAATTTGCTGCATTGAAACAACGGACCTTCAAAGTAGTCGAGTATGAGGCCCAGTTTTTAAGACTGGCTAGGCATGCACCCCACTTGGTGTGTACGGAGAAGATGAAGGCTAAAAGGTTCCTCAACGGGCTTTGGCCCCACTACATTACACAACTTGCACCGATGGACATCCAAGTCAACTCGGAAATGGTTCGGCGTGCGTAGTTGCCCGAGGACGCCACCAAATTATCAGAGAGGATCCGAGGAAGGGACAAGAAGGAATCTGTCACAAGCCTGGGAAATTTTAAAGCATCATTCAACAAGAAGCCGTACTACAGTGGAGGGGAGTCCTCCAAAGGAAAGAAATTCCAAAAGAATGTCAAGCCATTCTCCACCACCACACCTTCCAAGGAAGTTTGTAAGTACTGTGACAAAGCTGGTCATAGGACCGAGGAATGTTGGAGGAAGCTAGGAGCCTGTCTCCGATGTGGAAGCCGAGAACATCGGATCCCTAATTGCCCACTGATGAATGAGCAAGCCATTAAAGATGAGAAGCTCCCGGCAAAGAAGCAAGGCCGTCTGCAAGCTCTCCAAGAGATGGAACCAATGGAAGGAGGAATCGTGGAAGGTACACTAATCGTTTGCTCTTAGACTGCTAAAGTTTTATTTGATACTGGAGCAACACATTCATTTATTTCCAAGAAATTTGCTGCTGCTTTTACTAAGGAGCCTAAATGGTTAGACTTAATCATATCTACACCTATCGGGAACAAGGCCGACCTCACACATCATTACCCAAACTATAAGATTATGGTTAAAGGAAATAATCTGCCTACCGACCTAATTTGCCTAGATATGGAAGTGTATGATGTCATACTAGGTGCTGATTAGTTATCCACATACCAAGTAATTGTAGATTACCGGAATGGCAAGATAACTTTTGTGGATTACCCAGAACTGGTGTACATTAGCTCTCGAGCTAGATCACCTCTTATATCAGCCCTTTGAGCTAGAAAACTTATAAGCAAAGGATGTATGGCTTTCATTGCATTTGTAACTACCACGGACATCTAGGAGTCTAAGCTTGAAGACATCCGTGTAGTTCAGAATTTTTCTAACGTTTTTCCAGAAGAATTACCTGGCTTACCCACAGAGCGGGAGGTGTCGTTCACCATCGACCTTGTCCCTGGTGCTGGACCTATTTCCAAGGCACCTTACAAAATGTCTCCTGCTGAGCCGAAAGCGCTAAAGGAACAACTAATGGAGCTATTAAACAAGGGTTTCATCCGGCCAAGTACTTCCCCATGGGGAGCGCCTGTGCTATTCGTCAAGAAGAAGGACCGATCGATGAGACTCTGCATCGACTATCGACAGTTAAACCACCTTACAATCAAGAACAAGTACCCACTGCCAAGGATTGATGAATTGTTCGACCAAATATCTGGAGCTAAATATTTCTCCAAGATTGATCTTCGATCTGGTTATCACCAACTGAAGATCAAAGAAGAAGACATTCATAAAACTACATTCCGAAGCAGGTATGAGCATTACAAATTTACTGTTATGCCTTTCGGACTAACAAATGCCCCCGCAGCTTTCATGCAGTTAATGAACAGCATATACATGCCTCACTTGGACTAGTTCATTATGGTATCTATCGATAATATTTTGATTTATTCAAAGTCTGAAGAAGACCATGAAGAACACCTCAAGCAGGCATTGCAGATATTGAGGGAACACAAATTATATGCCAAATTCAGCAAGTGCAAGTTCTGGCTCGAGGAAGTATCCTTCTTGGGCCATATAATTTCGAAGAACGGAATTTTCGTGGACCCATCAAAGGTCGAAGCTGTGAAGAATTGTGAGCGACCAACAAATGCAACGAAGATTCGAAGTTTCTTGGGGCTAGCTGGTTATTACCGGTGTTTCATTAAGGACTTCTCAAGAATTGCTGTTCCTCTAACCCGATTGACTCGCAAGGAAATACCTTATGAGTGGAAGGAAGACTGTGAGAAGAGTTTCCAAGCTTTGAAAGATATCTTGACCATTGCTCCAGTCTTATCATTGCCAATCGAAGGAGAGAAGTACGAGGTATATATCGATACTTCTGGTATTGGCCTCGGGTGTGTATTGATGTAAAATGGGAGAGTCATTGCATACTCTTCCCGACAACTGAAGAAGCATGAAGAGAACTACCTGGTGCATGATTTAGAACTAGCCGCAGTAGTATTTGCCTTATAGATCTGGAGACACTACCTCTACGGAGAACAATTCATCGTGTACTCCGATCACAAAAGCCTTAAATATCTATTTTCCCAGAAGGAACTAAACATGCGGCAAAGGCGTTGGCTCGAGTATCTCAAGGATTTCGACTTCACTATACAGTACCATCTCGGTAAGGGTAATTCTGTAGCCGATGCCCTCAGTCGAAAGCCGAGAGTAATATTGGCCAGTTGCATGATTCAAGAATGGAAGCTATTAGAGGAATTATCTAAACTCAATATTAGCACTGACGAGCAAGACATGTGTATTACTCTAGCCCATATGAGTTTACATCCGGATTTGCTACCAGAAATTCAGAAGCTACAAGAAGAAGATCATACACTAGTGGAGATAAAAGATAAGCTGGAGGAGAGACTTGATTTCAAGAGGCACCCGATGGAAGACTGTTATTCCATGAACGGACATGTGTACCCGACTGTCCCGAGTTGAAGAAGAAAGTTCTTGAAGTAGCTCATCGATCGAGGTACACGATCCACCGTGGAGCCACCAAGATGTACCAAGACTTGAAAAGGACCTTCTGGTGGCCTAATATGAAAAGGGAGGTAACGGACTTCATATCTCGCTGTCTGACATGTCAACAAGTGAAGGCGGAACATCAGAAACCCGCCAAAAAGTTACATCCGCTAGATATTCCCAAGTGGAAGTGAGAAGATATCGACATGGACTTTATCATGGGTTTGCCCAAGTCTAGGAGCGGACATGATGGAATTTGGGTAATCATCGATCGCCTAACTAAGTCGGCTCATTTCTTGCCTATCAAGAGCCGATGGTCAGTTGATATCCTTGCTGCCTTGTATATCAAAGAGATGGTTAGATTGCATGGAGTCCCGGTGTCAATTGTATCTGACCGAGACCCACGCTTTACCTCTCATTTCTGGAAGAGTTTACAACACTCTCTGGGGACGAAACTCAACTTCAGCACTGCTTTCCATCCCCAGACAGATGGACAGACCGAAATGACAAATCAAGTTGTGGAAGATATGTTGCGAGCATGTATTAAAGACTTCAGCGGAAGTTGGCACGACCACTTACCCCTAGCCGAGTTCGCATATAATAATAGCTATCAGGCCAGTATTCAAATGGCACCTTTCGAGGCGCTCTATGGTCAAAGTTGTCGATCTCCAATATGCTGGGACGAAGTCGGTGAAAAGTAAATTCTAGGCCCAGATATGGTGAGAGATTTAACTGAGAAGATACACCTCATTCAGGAAAGGTTAAAGATAGCACAGTCCAGGCAGAAGTCATATGCTGACAACAGGAGAAGAGATCTGGAATTTCAAGTTGGAGACCATGTTTTTCTCAAGATATCTCCCGGCCGAGGTATTAGAAGATTCGATGTTAAGGGCAAACTTACACCGAGATTCATTGGTCCATTTGAGGTGTTGGAGAGAGTGGGCAAGGTAGCTTACCGCATTGCCTTGCCTCCACAACTATCAGAGGTGCACAATGTATTCCATATTTCTATGATGAAGAAGTATGTGTACGATCCTCTCCACGTCATCGACCACAGTGACTTGGTGATACAGAAAGACCTTACCTATAAGCAGAAGCCAACGAAGATCCTCGACTGAGAAGTCCGAGTTTTGAGAAGTAAGACTATCCCTATGGTGAAAATCCAATGGGATCAATGCTTAGAACAAGAAGCTACATGGGAAACCGAGGAGTCTATGAGAAGGAGATTTCCAGAACTATTCTAGTCTGTAAGTACTTCTCACTCTCCTTGTCTCCATATATGCAATTAAATTTGGGGACCAAATTCTTTTAAGTGAGGGAGGGTGTAGCACCCCGGATAAAAATGATAAGGAAATAGACTTTTTCTCAAGTAAATAAAACCTTAGATAACTCTATAAGAAGATAACTCTATAAGAAGTCCAAATAAAAAGGTAGAATACCCAATGAGGGACATTATATAAATATGCAACAATTAAAGCCATCATACGTATTGGGGCTTCCTGTTCCAAAAAGACTATTCACCTAAAATAGGGCCTCTACACAAGGGCGTCAATTTCTCAAGCCACAGGGCCACAACCCACGGTATGAAAGCCCACAGTATACATATATCTCTCTTTACCAACCAATCACTTACATATACATATATAATAACATCTTTTAATACCCAGCATGGCACGGAACAGGAAACACACCCCACATGGCTCGGAATAGGAACAGTGGGCAGGAGGAAATAGCGCCCCTGACCTGAGCGCTATTCCCAATAGGGCGCCCTAACCCCAGGCGTCATTTCCTTTTTGGATATATATATATATATATAACCAAAGGATGTAACGCCTACATGCATGGGCGCTATTTCCCTAAACAGAGACTACATGGGAGGGCGCCATTGCCTTGCCAGCAACCTGCCAAACCGAATGCCATTATGTCATTCTTCCAGAAGTAAACATGACCAGCCTCTTTTTGCTGGCAACGTACCCTTTTACCCGACAACCGATTGAAGCATTAATTGCTTCTTTTTCACTGGGAATGGACCCTTATGTTTTTCCTTCCCTATAATTATACACAACCTTCTAAGGTTAGAAGGTGATTGCCGACATCTGTTTCGTCTCCACCTGCAAAAGAAGGTCCTTCCAAGAACGTACGTGAAGGGGGATCTCCATCCTACGTTCTTCTTCCTGCTGTTGGACCCTTGCAAAGAAGCTTGGTTTTCTTATTATCCCTTATACGTATTCACGTCAAAAAGGTAGGTGTTCTCAAGATCTAGCCCAACCAGTAACTAAAGTAGGGTAACATAACATGCTAGTATAATCCATCTGTCATGCCATGCAGCCTGTTCCTATAGCACGTTACACGGATTTTAAGTAGAACAACTGTAGCCTGTTACAACAGTTTTTACATAGTATGTTACATAGTTTGTTATACTAATTTCATGGGATTCAAATATATCTCATTACACCAGTTTTTGCAGCCTTAAAATATCACATTTAGCCCTAGTATATAACCTGTTTTACAATAGATACACATATGTTTTAAAAACCCAGAAAGTCCAGCCCTCAGGTAAAGGGCCCCCCTGACCAGGGCGACATTTCCTGAAGGGGCGCCCCAAGCCAGGGCGCCATTTAATTGGAGACTGTTCACAGTGTCGTCAATTCATTTCCAGCAAATAATAATCAACGCATTCAGAAATTTATATCTATGAAACTAAACCATAAAATTCTCGCATATGTGTGATTCTGTGATCCTGATATTTTTCTCTACCCATACATGTCCTTACTTCCTGATTCCGAGAAACTTTGGGAATGTGAATAGTACATGACCCAACTGAATAGGCGCCCCTGACCAGGGCGCCATTTACTTCAATTGATGACCTTCCTGAGGGTCGTCATTTAAATGAAGACCCCTTGGGGAGGCGCCATTTCCTTTTCCAGCAATTTATAGACACCTTGTTAGAAAAATTAAAATCTATGAAATTGAAACCCAACAAATCTGCATGAACATAATTCTGAACTCCCGATAATTTTCTCTGTCTATCCATATCCCTGGTTCCTGATTTCGTGAAACTTTGAGATTATGAATAGTGTTATGAGTCTAAAGATGTACCTGCCCGGTGTAAATAGAAGCCAAAAGAATTGGCGCCCTAGCTAGGGGTGTCAATTTGTTGAATAGTAACCCTCCAGAGAGTCGTCCTTTTAATGGAGACTCTCTGCAGGGGCGCCATTTTCATATATATATAATTTGAAAGACTACCTGACCCCCAGGTGCCAATTGGCTGAAAGAGTGCCTGACCCCCAGGCGCCAATTCCCTGAGAGACTGCCTGACCCCCAGGCGCCATTTCCTGAAAGCCTGAAGGACTAGGTAACCCCCAGGTGCCAATTCAGTGAGGCAGTCTGTTAGCTGCCAATTCTGTTCTGATTCCTGATTTGTCTCGTGGTTTATACCGACGTAACCCCAGTTCATCTCCTGCATGATATATGCCTTCGAACAACATTCCATGACAATCTATCTTATGTTCTTTACAATGGTCAACCCTCGAAATTCCATATTGGTTATAAATGAGAGTGGATGTCAAAAGAAATACATGAAAATGTTGTGCATATAGGGCCCGGTCTGGTCCTGGGAGGAGCGCCCGAAGGTACTTGTGCCCATGGGAGTTTATTGACCACGGTGTTTGCATTGCACCGAAGTACTTGCTTGCTTAACTTGAGACATTCCCACTCACTCTCTCGTGACATGCTTGATTAGCTTGACATGAATGGTTTGGCCCAAAAAAGGGCAAATCATTTGCTTGAATGAAATAGCCAATTCCATTACACTACTTGTTATTACACAAGCTTGAGATCACTTGCTTGAATATTGATTATTATCTTCTTGGAAAGACTTGCCAGAATATTGACTATTACCTCCTTGGAAAGACTTGCTTGAATATTGATTTCTTAGAAAGACTTGTGCAATTACTTGACAATTACTTGCTAGTTCTTTATTGATACATCTTATTGATGTTCATGTGATACTCTTTTGGTACAATTCTTGATATTCTTGCTCGATCCAACATGCATCATTATATCGCATGAACTTGTAATTAACTTAAAGATTGTTAGAGCTTGAGATATAAATCTTACTGAGTGATTCGCTCCTAAAGTTGTAATTTTAACATTTTTCAGGAAACTTGGATAGCGACCACCTCCCGGATGGGACCGATACCGAGTGATGAGTGCTAGATTTGATGTATCGTCAGTTAGTCGTGCCTTTCGTATTTGTAGGACCTACTTTGTATTTTCAGTTATTGTTAAAGGCTTGTATAATTTAATTGAGTCAGTTATGATCTAGTTAGATGGAACTTATTAAACTTGTAGCCTTATGAATTATTCTGGGATATTATCATTTGGTTAAGTAAATAATTGTCATCTTGGACTATGGTATTATGTTCAAATTTTGAGTTAGCAATAAAATTACTGAGTACTATGCTCGCTCTGTCTTTACATGAATGACACGATCGATATAGACGCGTTGCGCACCCGGGTATCTTCCGCGCTCGGGACGTGACATTCAACCTCCGCATATGATAGGGATCATTTTCAAACACGGCAGAAGGCTGGGAGCTTAAGAACTGACGCTCGGCGATGTCCCAGCAATCGTTCCGAGAGAGCCGATAAAAGCCAGTATGAGCATTCCACCATTTGATGTATTCTGGCGTCACCCAGGGAAAACGCCTAGGGACTGGCATCCGAAAAGAGGCAGCCTCGCGGCGATGAAAATAATCCCACCACGTACGGGCTTCTTCGACAGCGGCTGATCCTCCTCTCGATCGACTCTCCAATGGAAACTGTGCCGAAGAGGAAGGAATCTGTTGATCATAACCAACATTTCTGCTGAACCTGAAGGGGTAATAGGGCTCTAAGTAAGTGCTGATGCCCTTTCTAAATACCAAAACACTAGGTCTAATGGACAAAGCCCAGTCTACCAGCTCTGGCTCCAATGACGGCTTATCACCGAGCTTGCCCGAGATAGGGTGAACATACTGCTCAATTTTGCCGAATTTGCATTCTCTCAGCCGATTCGCCAACGGGCTTGAATGAGCAGCCAAACACTAGAAATGCAAGGCCCCAGGAGCATTCATTGGCACTTTCGTCAATTGCCCCCTGATCGAGAAAAGCTGATCTGACACTTGCTGTGGCTTGGCATCGGCGAACTCTAACATTCTTAGAAACAAGTTTGGAGACTGCAGTGACTTGGGAGCAAACTCCAGAAATAGTGAACACACCCAGGCATTGAAGAAATGAAGAGGGCCAATGGTCCGCAAGGTTCTTGGGAGGCGGCTACGGTGGATATCTCCCAACATCTTGTAAATCAAACATAATGCTGCAGGGTAGAGGGACAACTTCATGCCCCACGCCATCAAACATGCCGGATATATGGCTTCGACGCGAATAACCGTCTCGTCACCTTGTGGCATAGCAAATGTGCACAACCAATACATCAAGTAGGCCGCACAATGAGCGATTGGATCCAGTCCCGCTGGATTGGGGCCACTTTGGGGCCCTCTACAAAGAGAAGCAGAAATGAGTCTTCTGGTGAGACCGCGTCTTCAGTCGGTTTGGAGCCATTCCGACAGAAGGAAAGTCTTTGTACTTTGGCTCGCCGTCAAAGAAATATTCCAGCCATAAGCCCAGGCGCACCCGCTTCCGCTCCTTGCGTGAGCGGGACGAAGAGGACTCTGCAGTGTCCTGAATGGATAGCCACAATGTACGGTACACCTTCATAAGGTACCGATATGCGAACCCAATATAGTAGCGGCCCTCGCCGTCGGTGTGGTCTTTAATCCAGTCAGGCCAATAGACCTCTTCATATGCCTCGCCATCAATTGGAAGACCAGAGAGTTGATGTAAACTCCATAAGTCCAAGGAAGTCTCCCCTTCCGTAGTATAGAAGGTGTTGTCGAGACAAAATACCTCCATCATGCCGCATCATAAGCCCTTCGAGATGGGATAACGAAAGCGGGATGCATATACACTCTGGTACACTCCAGCCCTCATCAGAATGGGACCATAATTCTGGAGCACATACTCGGTAAATTCAACAGCCCCGTCTCTGAAAGCATGAGCATCGATGGCTTTATAATCAGTAAACTAACCCACGACAATCTGATGTTTGAACCTGACTGCCAAACAATCTAAAAGAAATGGCTCTTCTCTGAACCCCCACTTCAACGGGGCTAGGAAAAGGCCAAATATTGGCTTCTCTTTGTGAAGGATGCCTGCTGATAAGTCCCACCTAGCCGGAGTAAATTCAGGGGTGCGAGTCAACATGCCTTGTTCCGAACTCAGTTCTAGCACGCAGGTAACGACGTCCCATTGCCTGGTGTCTCTCGGGAAATAAATTGGTTCACTTCTTACTACTGAACCGATCAGGCTGTCTCGGCTTCAGAGAATACTGTACTCAGCTGCTCGCACCGTGAGGATATCCCGCTTCCCCATTAAGTTGAAAGTGTGAAGGAAAGCCATCAAGTGCTTGTCCTTTGAAAAATCAACCCGGTAGTTCTGACTCCGGTCGAAGGAGAAATTATCCCTGTCAGAAATGGTCAGACGATCGGCGTCCATCGAATTGGTCTTTGAATCTGACGATTCTGAAACAATTTCTAGGCGGTCCCGTCCTTGATCAAGTTCATTGATACTTTGCCATGTTACTATTGGCCGTTCCACGGAGGAGCCACCCATCCCCTGCCCGGCCGCAGAAGAGGTCGTTGAGGCCATTGACTGTAATTAAGGAAACAACAAAGTCAGAAAGGGAAATGATGTCAAAAGAAATTTCTGACAAAATTTTGGCAGAGTCTCCCCTTAGCCGGGAGCGTCCGAGAAGAAAGGGGAATACGTCCACTGGCTAGGCCGGGACGGTCCCTAAAAATAGAGCCACAGGTGATGAACACCTGGGCCGAATGGACGACGAGGGTATTAGTTTCGAGGGCTAGCCTTCTAGGAACCTCCTGAAGCCATTTTATCAATTGAATCCCTCTAAGCTTGACTGAACTGGGGCCTCGACTGGACTGGGCCTCTTAACCCAATGCCACCTCCCACGCCGTCGAGGGCCCAAAGCCTAGGACGATAGCGGCAGCCCCCGTCTCGGCTCGCCACCACCGCCGTTGATGATCGGAGGAGGAGATGGCCACGGGGCCGAGAGAAAGAGGAGGGAAGTTCGCCTTGCCGCCTCTTCTACCGCGATCACCGCCAGCAAGAGCGACGACAGAGGCTACTCGTCGCCGCGACGCCCTCACCGACCGTGAGGAAGAAGAAGGAAGATGGGGGGGGGGGAGCCCACCGCTTCACCGATGAGCTCACCTGAGTAGAAGAAGGTGAGGACGCCCACCGAGGACCACCGCGAGGGAACGCCTCACCGGAAACGAGGAGGGAGATGAAGAAGCCTCCGCTACGGCGGTGAAGATGACGGGAGAGTGCGAAGGAAGAAGAAGGATTTAAAACCCTTAAACGATTCGAAGGGTTTTAAAGAAGAGCGAAAGGAAGACGAATCGGTGGCCACGCCACCGACTCAAACCCGAGCCCACCGTCGTCTCGATGGCCAAAGCACCACCGATTCGGCACATTAAGGAGGCCCCCGCCTCAAGCTAAATGCCCACCGATTCGACGGGCTGAAGATCCACCGACTCAAGCTCAAACCCGCCACCGTATCGGATGGTCAAGGCCGCCACCGACTTGATGCACTGAAGGCGTCACCGACTCGGCGGACTGATGACGCCACCGACTCGACATATTGAAAGCGTTATCGACTCGCATCCCCAAGTCGTGTCATCGACTCGAGACAAAGTGGGCCCCACGTGTCGAAGCCCGATAAAGCAAATACATCGGCGGACCTTGCTCCGCTCATCCTTCGCACGCGACGTCCGTGGCTGGGGGGCATTTGTTGACACACAAAATCTGATTGGGTAGTAATCATGTGCCCAAAGGAGTCAAGCAGAAGTCAAAGATAGATCCACTCGGACTGCTGAAGCCTCAGGCCACCTTACAAGAAGTGCCGGGTACTCAACATTTCGTCATCTCAGGTTTATACATCCACCACAGCTCGCTTAAGGCCTACTGATGGTTAGAGCCAATGAAATCGGCATCGAGACGATCATGCCGGATCTACCTCTATACTCCGTCCGACCAGGATGAGAATGTGATAGGCGGCTCCCGCCTGGTGAAGAAGCCTCCCCGAGATGAAGAAATGCCCCTGGCCCCTCAGAATAGGGAACCGAAGGCAATATCAGCTAAAAACATGAGTCACCCGACCAGAACACCCGGGATTCCAAAGTGGTCCGTAAGCGACCGATGGATGACTCTGAAGGAGCAAGAACCCCCGGAGCGGTGGCTCATTCAATGAAAATGCTTCGTACAAGCATAGGGCGGCCGTGGAGAACCGATATTCTACGTTAATAGTGTCACTAGCAGAAATTCTGAGATTTCCGTAAGATACACGCGGAATACCGGAATGATCCAAAAGCAGCCTCGAAGGCGTACGAGCCTAGTAGAAATCATCCCAGGGGTTACCATTTCAGTGAAGAAGGTCCACGTACTCTTCGAGAGAGGGTGGCAGCACAAACTGGTGTGCCGAAGGGCAAATCAATGCAAATCCAGGAAAAAATCGGTACGGGTTCTACACGTCTCGAAAATCTACGGAAGCCCCGAATCAACACTTCAAAACATATTCTGGGACCACTGCACTAACTCCAAAGTTACTCCAGATGACGAGCTCTCACTGGGTTAATTTTGGGGTAAAATGTCAAAATTACAAAAATGCCCCTAGATGGTTGAGTCAGTGGCGTCTTGGAAGAGTCGGTGGCGCCTTAAAGAAGAGTCGGTGGTGTTGTTAAAGCTGAGGCGGTGGTGGCAGCTAATATTGAGCCGGTGGCGCATAAGCTTGATTCGGCAGCCCCCTTGCACGTTGAGTTGGTGATGCGTCAGGGCGCGCGTCGAGTCGACAGCGGCCCCATCCCATCGGCGAACCGAGGCTATGTTTTGGGCATCCACCTATATAAAGGGCCTTTGGCCCTCAGAAAAAGGGAGGATAGACAGAGAGCAGGCAATTGGAGGGGATCGAGAAGAGAGGAGTGAGCGGAAGAAATCAGAGGAGAAAATCAAGGAGAGCAAGAAGAAGGTGGGTTTCGTGAGGGGCTATACAGTTTTCTTTTTCGCTCTGTATTCTCCCTTCCTCAGTTTTCTTCTTTCTGGTGGTCAGTTTTTTTTTTATCCTCTCCCCAATTCCCCTAAGTGCTATAATCTTCGTTCCCATTCTGCTGTAATCAAAGAAGAGGGTGAATAAAAGAAGGTTCCAGCCTCTTTGCTATGGATTTAGCATATTCTTTTCTTCTTGATTTGTTCTGTGGCTGACTACTGCTGTTTCTATCGTTCTTGCTTTGAGCTTCCCAACCTTTATCCCGAGCGTGAGGAGGCCCTCTAGGGGCTAAATGCCAGTTGATCCTGGGATCGTTCGGGGCACGAAAGAAGGTCCGCGATGATTTACTTCTATGGAATGGCTATGCCATGCCCTATACGGGCCACATCAAATCCCCCCCCAGGGCTGCAATATCGGTCGATAGTGTTTTCGATTAATCCCGTATTTCCATAAGTTGAATTGTGAGCAGGAAATCACCGAGTGCCCCTTCACTAGCTCAGTCAGTTGTAGGGGTATCGGGAACTCCAACATTTGTCGCAGTGACAACCCTTTATCCAGGGCCACTGTCTCCCCCTGCCGGTGTTTGACATTTTGTTTTCATGAATGCTGCTCTCAACTCCCCCCTTTCTTAGACACAGGCGTGAGCCCTTGTTTAAGGACTGGGATCGTTTGAATTAAACTCTGCCTTATGGTAGAATTGGGGGTGTCTGCAGTAGTTCCCTTGATTAAGTCTCGTTCAGATGTTTCTAACTGTCGTGCCAGCCCTGCTATTGGGGAGGGGAATAGCCCCTGATTAAGTTTCATTCCTTTCCCTTTCTTGCTCAATCATTATCACTCCGGGTTCCAGGGGGTCTGTCGCTTTGTCACATGTTCCCCAGAAAACCCATTGCACGAGTGAATCACTAAGAGTGCTGTTTATGCGGCTACATGCTGAATTGTGTATGTTGACCCTGAGGAATGTTCCCCCCTGAGCACCACGAGTCTCTCGCAGGCTGGCCCTCGAGACTCTTAGAGTGGTGACTCTGGGAACTGAGGCAGTCCACTTGGGCTACTCAGTGTTTGTGGTTTGACACCATCTACCGTGTGTCATGCTACTTGTTTAATTGAACATCTCCCAATTATGGGGAGATGCTGCCCAAATTTTCTCAAACGAAATCGCACTTTTATGATGATTTTCTTAATCTCTGACAGGTCATGAGGCTACCTTATATGATCATGTTTGACACTCAGAATGGCTTGCATATCAACGGCTACCTTGTGCTCGAGTATGGACCTCGCACAGGCAAGACTGGAAGAGAACTTAATGAACAAAAGGGCTACTCAATCTGCTTATACGTCTGGGCAATCATGCCTCTGGAATTCCTTAAAGCCACATCAATAATTGTTTGAAGACTTAGTTGACGAGGAGCAGCTTAATTCCTCTCAATTTCTCCATTAACAAAGCCTCAATCGGCCGATTCGGTAGTGTCACCACCGACTTTTTCGCCAGCTCGCTTGATTCGGTGGCAACGCCACTGAATCACGCCTCTTGCCATTTGATTCGGTGGTGATGCCACTAGATCGGCCCTCTCACCTTTTGGTTCGGTGGCATCGCCACCGAATCACCCGCAGCCTCATCGACTCGTGGTCCCTTTAACGCCTAAGGCGCTGACTCAATCTTTCCGCATGGGTCGACTCTTTGTTCCCCCGTGTCGACCAACTCAGCCTCATTTTAATCTTGTTGAGGGATTAGTGTCCCTTTTGAATGAATAATCAAATGCATCCGGTGTCTAACGTGTATATATCTATACGTAAATATATATATATGTATATATGTGTGTATATATAGATATATAGATATATATAAAACTATGCAATTTTGCCAATGTCGTCTATGTTGCATGCACTCGGTACATAAATATTCCTAATCACCCATGTCACGAATATAATGCCTGCTTATGTGTTTAATCAAACTTCGGTATATAAAATGGCGTTTAACAGAAGGCCGGGTCCCGCCCGACTGAAAGTGTCGCTATGCATGATGGGGGTCCTCGGACCTAAGTTGCCCGCCTCATACCGAAGTGCGGACGTAATAAACCTTAATTCCTCTCGCACGAATAAAAGAAAGCATAGAGGCCTGTGTAGCTTCGTGTTTATGTCGCTTCCTATACGTCGTCATTACTTGGCCCTGAGTGGCGCTTATCTTTGCAATTAATCAAGGATTTTCCTCCTCAGAGGATGTAAGTAACACTATAGTCTTTATGGTATAGCGGACTTTCGGTCCCGACCCGAACCTCACATTCGTCTGACCAAGTCAGATCGAGCGCTCAATAAATTTGTCACTCCAGGTGACTGGCACGCCTACACATCTAAGAAAAAAAATGTGTCACCACCTTCCCAGGGTGGTATTGAATAGTGAAGTCAAAGTCTTTTAGATATTCTTTCCATCTTCTTTGCATCATGTTTAAATCCTTCTGGGAGAAGAGATACTTCAGACTTTTGTGGTCTGAGAATATCGTGAATTTCTCTCCATAGAGGTAACGTCTCCATATCTTCAAGGCGAAGATAACCACAGTCAGTTCCAGATCGTGCACATGGTAATTTTTCTCATGACGCTTCAGCTGCCTCGAAGCATAACAGATTACCCTACCATGTTCCATAAGAATACAACCAAGACCAACGCCTAATGCGTCGGTATATACCTCGAAACCACCACTTTCCGCGGGTAGTGCCAACACAGGTGCAGTAGTCAGATGTTCCTTGAGAGTCAAGAAACTCTCTTCACAATCCTTTGACCATACAAAAGGATTCTCCTTTCTTGTAAGCCTGGTCAAAGGAATGGTGATTTTTAAGAAATCTCTTATAAATCGCCTATAGTATCTAGCCAAGCCAAGGAAACTCCTGACCTCAGTCACGATTGCTGGTCTACTCCAGTTCTTGACAGCTTCAACTTTAGAAGGATTCACAATGATACTTTCCTTTGAAATAATATGACCAAGGAAAGAGACCTCCTTTAGCCAAAACTCACATTTATTAAGCTTTGCGTAGAGTTGGTGATCTCTTAATATTTGCAAAGCTATCCTTAAGTGTTCTTCATGCTCCTCTTGTGTCTTGGAATAAATAAGGATATCATCAATGAAAACGACCACAAAGTGGTCAAGATAAGGCCTGAAGAGGTTGTTCATTAATTGCATGAAAGCTACAGGGGTGTTGCTTAACCCGAACGGCATAACCACAAATTTGTAGTGCCCATATCTACTTTGAAAAGTAGTTTTGTGAATGTCTTCATCTTTAATCCTCAGTTGATGGTAACCAGACGTAAGGTCTATTTTGGAGAAAGACTTTACTCCCGAGATCTGGTCGAACAACTCATCAATGCGTGGCAACGGGTATTTGTTCTTAATGATTAGTTGCCGGTAGTTGATGCATAGCCTGAGAGATCCATCTTTCTTCCTGACAAATAGAACCAGTGCACCCCAAGGGGATGTGCTTGGTTGAATGAAACCCTTCTCCAATAATTCTTGAAGTTGCTTCTTCAACTCCTTGAGTTCCGTGGGGGACATCCTGTAATGAGTCTTGGAGACAGGTCCTGCTCTCGGAATTAATTCAATGGAGAAGTTTACTTCCTTTACAGGTGGTAAACCAGGTAGTTCGGAAAGAAAGACATCCGGGAATTCTCTTATAACAGGAATTTCTTCTAAAATGAGCTCCTTGGACTCGGTGATTGCCACATAAGCAAGAAAAGCTTCACAACCTTGTGAGATGAGTTTGTAGGCGTGAAGAGAAGAGATAAGAACAGGGTGCTTCCTGTACTTAATGCCAAGGAAAGAAAATTTTGGAAGGTCCGGTTTGTAGAAAGAAATGCGCCTATGGCGACAATTAATGTCAGCATAGTGTTCGGATAGCCAGTCTTTACCTAGGATAGCATCGTAACCTTTCATGTCAAGGCATATGAGGTTTGCAGGAAGATTATGGCCTCCTATGATTACCTCACTATTAGGGCAGTGCGTTTTGAGTTCGGTTCCAGAACCTAAAGGTGTAGTAATAGCTAAGTCCGAAGGTAAAGGAACATGTGAAACCGGTAAAGTTTTAGAAAAAGCAGTGGATATAAAAGAATGTGAAGCACCAGCATCAAACAAAACAAAGGCAGGATATGAATAAATGTGGATGGTACCTTCGATCATATCTCCTTCCTTTGTAGGTTCCTCCTCCATTACGACATTTAGACGAGCCTACTGCCTGTGCCCACCATCATTCTTGGAGGATTGTTCCTTCATAAGGGGGCAATCTGGCATTCGGTGCTCTCGGCTGCCACAACGTAGACAAGCGCCAAGGCGCTTCCAGCATTCTTCGGCCGAATGACTGAACTTCTCACAAAAGGTGCAAGCCGCCATGACTTGCTTCTCCTCTTCCTTAACCTTCTTATTTCTACCATTGCCGTTGCCGTTGCGAGACCTCTTCTTATTGTCACGGGATTCATAGGTTCCCGTGATGCTGAACTTTTATTCTTTCCTCCCTCTCTTGTCTTGCTTGCGGCTGGATTCTTCTCCTTTCTCCTTGTATTTCTCAACTTTTTCAAGGGTCCTTTTCAACAAATGGGCCCTATGCACCATCTCCGAATAGGTTCGGATATTTTGGGGCCCTAATTGCTTGACGAAGACAGGCCTTAATCCATCCATAAAGCGATTGGCCTTTAAAAGCTTCGTACTGACAAGGTATGGAGCATAAGGGGCTAGTCTTGAGAATTGTAGCTCGTATTTCACCACCGTCATCATGTCTTGCATGAGAGAGGCAAATTCAGTAGCCTTCCTCTCCCGAACATGCTCCGAGAAATATTTTTCACGGAAGAGTTCAAGAAACTCCTCTCTGGTGAGTTGTGCATTTTGGAGATGAGCCGAGGTGGCTTTCCACCATGTACGGGCATCCTTGTTTAATTGAAATATAGCTAGCAGGACCTTCTCCTGGTCCGTACATTGCATTACATTAAATATCCTATCCATCTCATCGATCCAGTTCTCCGCTTCATTCGGATTGGACGACCCAGAGAACCATGGAGGGTTCATACTCTGGAAGTTTCGATGTAGATCACCGGCGCCAGCTCGCGCGCCTACTTGTGCTACAGTTTGAAGGGCTTGAGTAAGACCCGCAACAGTTTGCTGCATGGCTTCCTAGTTTGCTCAGTTAGCGGCCATTGGAAAAGTAAGGTTCCTGAGAAAATACACAATTTGTCATTTTCTTTGGAATTCATGGGGGTTTAATCTATAAGGAAATTCTTATTAGAAATCTAGCTTAATTCGAGCTCTACCCAATCACACATGGGTTCAGAAATTTCTTCCTAGTTCATAGGTTGGAAATCCTTAAAACCTTGGACTTAACCTATGACTTGATATTTTTCTAGGATTTATTAATCCTAGGCTCTAATACCACTTTAACTGTCACGTCCCGAGATATGCAGCGGAATTAATCGTGAACATGAATAGCCGACAAAATAAGCCTCTAGCTAGCAAGACGATCAGAGCGCTATACACATTCACACAAAAGAATGAATGCACAAGATATAATCAAAGACTCAACTTTATTAATCAAAGTTTACAAATTGACACCTGACTCTCTTCGACACAATGACTCGCTAGACTCAATAAAGTGGAAAAATTACATCAACATGACTTTTAACTAACATAAACCGACTCATGACACTCTAGGCTTCTCTCGATCTTCAATCACTCTCGGACTCGCCACTTGAGTAGTGCGATTCCGACCCGCTAGAGTTTCCTAAAAAGATTGAAAAAGTAAGAAATGAGCGCACTCGCCTAGTAGGTATCTTTGTATCAACATGAAGGCATTGTTTAAATAGTTAACATTTTAGCTCTAGAAGGTAAGATAAAAAAATAAGATGCGATAAAGCACGCGAATAAAACTCTAGTAACATCAAGTAACTAGATGTGATCTATAGAGATATGAGATATAAGAACATGATCAAGTAAGATTTTAACATGGCCTTTCAATAACGAGAATGTATTTTCACAAGCATGTAATTTCATGAGATTACCTCATGGATTTCATCCGTTTATAAAAAAATACTCCCAGCGTAATGCGACGCCAGTAATCATCATACCCCATGGTTAATAGTAGGTTTTCGGCCATCTGTCGAGAGGATTAGACTAGAGCCCTTGGACATGGTCCGTGCCCGCCCTTGCATCTTCAAGTTATAAATCAAGCTACTTCCACGAGAATAAAAGTAGGCCAATAATATCAAGTTCAAAATAATAATTTCATGGCGATAGTAACCAAGGTAAGAACGTACCAATATGAACATGAGATGTCAAGAATGAATTAATGACAATGTCATGCTACAGGAGGAATCTGGTAACATAACGGTATATATATCAATTTCTATAATTCATTAATGACTTATTGAATAATGTTTGGGTTCCAGACAGTCAAAAGGACTTCTGAGAATAGAACAAATTCAACCCTTTGGTCAAACCTCAGGTTAGATAGAAACTTGAAAGAATGCGATTTAGAGGCAACCGCTACCTTGAGGTAGCGGTCGAGTAAGATCCGCTATCAGGTAGGGAGTCAACGCAGGATGCAAGTTGGGTCGACTCAATGGGAGAAACATGAAAAAGCTTGGATCTTTGGCATCCAAATCCCCATGGATCGAAGTGGGTAGAAATGTAAACATGTTTAGACTCTTGAGGATCGATCCTACCCATAATTAGTGTTAGGTCTCGCGAGGTGCAATAGGATCTAGAAGGGGGGTTGAATAGATCCGCTCACGAACTTTGCCCAATTTAAGTTCTTAAGGATAAATCACATGAACCATTCTGATAAAGCACTTAATGCACAGCGGAATAGAATAGGAATGGCTGAAATGATGATGGCAAAGCACAATGCCTAGATGGCACAGTCGACACTCTTAGATGAGCAGGTCGACCCTTCTTCAACCAATCCTATCAATAAGGATGGCTGAGGTTGACACTGCACTGCCAGGAAGTCAACACTCCTTCTATGAATCACTGAACAGGTCGAGACTCCTATGCAATGACGTCAACGCTCTTTTAGAGGCCGATGTGATCTAATATGAGAATTAAACCATGTAATGCAGAGATCATAAGGTAAAACACTTAGACATGAGATGTCATGTAGTGTGTATGTGGGTGCAGGGTGATTTTCATTGTTTAGGAAAACCCCTTAGTGCCTGTGTGCAAGAGTGCAGCAGACAGCTAAGAAGCTAGGCTAATGCAGATGAAGAAACAACGGAGAAAGTTGCGTGCATGAGTTATACAACTCCCTTTTGCTTGGAGTGTACTCCCTAGTGCCTGTACGCAAGAGTGCAGTAGGCAACTGAGGAGATGCAGGTGTAGCTATGATATGATAACTAAGGGTGTCAAGAGAAAATAAATAGTGAAGATCAGAAGCGTATGCAACACAAATGATCAGGAGTCCATTTGCTCATACCAGCACACTAACCTGTGAATGGGGATAGAAGATATGGAGCAAGACCACAAGAAGTTCAACCCACAACACAAGGATTTTAAGGTGGTTCGGTTGTAAATCCACAACCTACGGCCACCCCTCACCAAACCCGGTGAGGCTTACCCTTGCAGAAGCAAGACCGTGGAGAACCTCCACAACATCCGCTGACTAACAGCTTGAACCGCTGACTAACAACTTGCTATCCACTAGAGGATTAGATCCTCTCTTCCTCTGAGAACCCAGAGGAATACCGGAGGGACCACCCTCCTTTCTTATGATTGCTCAGAAGGAACCCGATCCCCAAAACAGGGGATCGAAAGAGCAAAAGGATTGTACCGAAAACACAAATGAAAATACTGCAAATGCAGTGAAGAAACAAGAGTGACAATATGAACACCAACTGATAGCAATGGATCAAGATCTGGAAGTAGGTGACTGTAGCTATAAGCTTCAGATCTGAAGATCTATTCCAACGAGCTCAGATAGACTGCAGGGCGACTCTCTCTCTCGCAGGGTTTGTCTTCTCTTCTTCTTTCTCTTACAGCACTGGACTGAAGTCAACGGGTGCTGGGCTGCTCTCACACTGTTTACTAAAATGTTCTTTGTAGATGCTCAAGGGCGTGGCTCTCTCTCTGGGCAGCAGCATCACTCTTCTTCTCTTGAGGAAGCTTCATATAAATAGAAGAGCCAGGGAAACTTTTCCCGCCCGATTTTCCCTCCAAAAGCTTTTCTATCTTTAAGGAAGATACTCTGCAGGATTTGGCTTGAGCTGGCATGGCTTCTAGTCCAAGGATAGGATTGTGGCAGACTGTCAGCAAACCAAGTCTTTTCTTTTGTTTCTTTTCAGATCTTTATATTAAGTGCCCTCTTGAGGTGTTGAGTTCTCATAGGCTGAAGCTTGCTTTCTGTCTAGTTGAAGACTGTTGGGACAGAAGTCACATGTGGTGACAATATTTAAGGTGGCAGACTGTGGTGTCCTTTCCCAGCTTTAACTTCTGACTTATCCATCTCCAATAGAGATTTGATGAGATATGATGGCAGAGACAAAAAGGTTAGACCTGAGTACCCCATCCAGACCTTGAAATACGTGTTTTTAAGCATTTACGGTATGACGTTTCACTCTCTGGATTGACCCTTGATTTGACAGACAGCAGACTAAAAATGCTTCTGGATGGTCCAAGGTGTCGACACTTCTTAGGAAGACTGCCAATCTAATTGTTCTCTTGGCAGTCCAATGTGTCGGCATGCTGGAACAAGGTGTCGACATATCTTTGTAGATTTGCCAATGTAACGTTCTCTAGAACCCATAGTGTCGACCTCCGGTAAAGGACGAGTCGACACTCCTCAGACCAATCCAATCTTTAGCTTCTGGAGTCACCAAGGTGTCGACCTTCTGTAAGTGAAGTATTCTTGTACTGACGGTCTCTGTATGCCCAAGGTGTCGACCTGCTAGGAAGGAGGTGTCGAGACTCCTGAGAATTCTTCTTGAGTATCGGTCTCTGGAAGCCCATGGTGTCGACACTTCCAAGTGAGGATGCGCTTATAGCACTTTCTAGAAAGATATGTGCACCGACCTTCGCTTGTGTGAACAGTAACCTGCTCGGACCTTGATGTCACATGGCTAGAACGCCATGCAGAACCTTGCAATAGAAGTGTCGACTCTTTCCTGTGGGTTTGCGCCAGACAGACCTTGAAAATAATGTGTCGACTCCTGGAGTCGACTCTTGTCTTTGGTTTTCAAATTCTATAGAACTTTGAGGAACTTGATGCTTTGCTCATCAGTTGCCTCGTTTTCTGTGCAATCGAGTATCTTGAATTTCTCTTTCAACTTGGAAGGTTCTTGCTCTTGGAGTTCTGTATCTTGAATTCATCCTTGATTTCTGTGCATCCAGTTGCCTTGTTTTCTGTGCCTTTAGTTGATTTTTCCTTCAGACTTTGCTTACACAGAATCTTGCCAATGTTGTTATGACCTGAAATGTATGAATATGGATTTATCATATTGCAGGATAGACTCATCAGTAACTCATAGCAGACATTATTAAAACCACATTACGGCGGAGAAGCATGCGTGTACCATACATGCACAACATTCTCTCACATTCTCCCCCTTTTTGATGATGGCAACTATGAGTCATTATGGATACATTTTGGGTCACGGTGCAAAGAATTATAATCATGAATTGAAGCACAATGACTTTCTCTTCCCATATAAGTCTCCCCTTTATGTATTCAAGACTCTCCCCCTTATGCATACCCTAGTTATGACACATATAGATTCTCTCCCCCTTTGACATCATCAAAATACCACAATAGAGAGAATATATGGCACAGTTAGGAAAGAGAGGAGGAAAGTAGGAGATTATTAGCATAGGATGTATAGAGTGAAGGTGAGTATATACCTGTCGGGAGCAATTAAACGTGCAGCAACCTGAGATACCTTCTTAGTGTACCAAAAGAAATGAGGTGGAATTTTATGCCAATGGATGTACACTTGATTATAGTTAACAATTGTTGGGTCCATGAAGGTTCTCTTGTTGGATCCTTTATGGGAGTGAATGATCCCTTGTGAATGCAAAGAAGGCAAGAATTTTGCGGAAGGAGGATCGTGTGGACATGGATTTGATACCATTTGGTAGTGAGTGATGCTGAGTGTTTAGAGAGCAGGGATACCAATTGGTAATGACCAGCACAATGTAGTCTTGTTAGGTCCTTTGGCATGGCAAGAACAAATTCACACAAATAGGCATCATATGCCATGAAGACACAGCACACAGACATGTAGTGAATCATGAGAGGCAGAGATGTGCATGAGATTTGACCATGGCAATCATGATGTAGTATGAGAGAGACACAACAACCATAAAACAAATTTTATTTTTTGGTTTTTCAAATTTTTATTGATTTTCAGGTGTTCAGATTTTTAAGATTTTCTATGCGATACATGTAAGAGGAAAATGCACACTAACCATATGCTGGACCAACTGAAGTCAATAGCTTTAGGGACATGATACCACTTGTTGATGAGCAATTATAGTACAAGGTTATGTCCCTTGGCATGGCAGGGTCAGATCACGAACAACAGCATGAATTGAGTCATTAGAGGCATGATGCAATACGTGAGAGATGTAGTAGCCATAAACCAAATTTGTTTTTCAGATTTTTTAAGTTTTTAATGGTTGTCTGGTTTTTAAATTTTTAGGGATTTCAGATTCTTTATGCAATGCATGGAGATGAGAAATGCAGGTAGCCCAAGGGCATGATGGAGGCATCAATGAATTCAGATACCACTTGTTAAGAATGAAGATGCATTCTGGTTGCAGGGGGTCGACACTAAGGGTCGACACTTGGAGATTTTTGAGGCAGAGAATCCAAGAACTGATGAGATGAGGGTTCCTCATTCTGAAGGTAAGTTTATAAATTCAGAGTTACAGATTTTTCAGAATTTCCAATGGTGGAGCTTTAGTAAAGCAACCCTTACGGTAATATTGGTTTAACATTGATGAATTCTAATCTTCTCAATAAAATCGCTTGAAACCATCTGCATTCAGTATTAATAGAAATGAACCAGAAATGTATACTGAAACAATGTTAACCTCCTCTTACCTTACTCATTCAATTCCATTAGCTCCTTGAGAGTTACTACGAAAAATATTGAGATTAAACAAACATGAAGACTAAATGGAATTTTAGAGTTTCAGAAGATATGCTTTTAACTTTTGCTATCACATTCATAATTTTCATTGAGCACGCAAGGAGTTTTACGAGCATTTAAATCCAGTCATGCCTTGTATCTTAAGGATACACGTTGGTTAGTCGCTAGTATCCCTAGGTATTTGGTGTGACTGACTGTCATACCACAATTGGAACATAGATATCTTTGTCACCTCATGACATATCGAACCTCAGATTGTTGATGAGGGGACATATTTCTCAGCAACTTTGCCATTGCTCTGCCTTGATTTTTCTTTTACATTATTGCAGAGATAACAATGGCACTTCATGACATATCTTACCTCAATTTTTATGAGGAGACATATTTCTCAGTGAACCAGTGTCATTGCTCTGACACAATTAGCTCTTATAAATTCCAGCAAATCAGATTGTTTAAGTGCAATACTTAGCTTAAGTTTCTCAAACAAGAAAGCCCTTGTACTAAAGATAAACTTTCAAATATAAGAAGGCATATCATGTCAAAACATGAAAAATTGGTTTAAGCCTATTAAGACCGAGTGCAACCATTTTCAGGGCAATTAGATGTTAAAGCACAAGAAATCATTAATTTTAAACCAATAGTTTTCATATTCAGGGCAGTCATAAAGCTCCATAAAGGAAGATTCTTCTAGAAGATTTACTCTGATAAATGAATTCAACAACAGACCGAAAAACCTCAAGAAGTTCAAGGTATTCAAGGAACTATGGAAATAGTTAGCTGAACATGCAAGAGATGGCAGTTTCCAAATAGATCAGATAGGTCCAGAGATATCATAGGAATTTCAGACCCGAGGGAGTACATAGGATATGATCATTATGATGGAGAGGCCTGATTTAGGCAGAAAGTGTAGATGAGTACACAGTGAAACAAAATATGAATCACTCCCCCTGAGGATATAGTGAGCTCAGACTTGAATGGGTGAGATAGACCCAGCAGATGCAAAGGAAGTGTCGACACTGGCACTTGATAGTGTCGACACCCTAAGCTCAGACAGAAGGAAGCTTTCAGGTAGAATGACCTGAGAGGTCGACCTGTTTGATCAGCAAGGAGTGTGATCAGCCAAGGAGGGAATTAACAAAGATTTTCAAAGGTTGAACACCCCCCTAAGTCGATGCATCCCTTGCAAGTGTCAACAATAATGTGCAATGATGCATGCTGAATTTTTGATGATGACTCCCCCTGAATTTGTGCACTGGTTGGCAATGGAGTGTGCAGCCTTTACTTACGTGAACACATGTTGCATTAAAAATGATACCACTTGATATGCAATCTTTGGGTTCTTTTTAACATGGTGTGCATTGGCGTGTATGAGACCACAAAATGATGCAATCGTGGATTGTTTGCAGTGCATTCTAAACTGAAATGCAGATTGGATTTTTAAAGTGCAGATGGATGCATGCTACTTACTCCCTCTTTTTGATGATTTAATATGGTATGTAATCTATTCTGAAATCAATATATGCAAGATAACAGATGCACATGGGTAAACTATGAGATGCAGGAACTCCCCCTGACTTTATGCACTAAATGTCTGAATTCTGAGTGCAGCATATGCAATGAAATCAGTGGAGGGAATGTGATGAATTATTCATATGAACATCTAGACTGTTCTAATGATTGGTTGACCCTTGGTACCTGGCGGAGAACCGAGGTCATAAGACCACCTCACGCATGATGTGGGTTTCCAGACAGAAGAGATCTGCTCTTCTCCCAGCTTACCATTTTTATATACCAAGAGGTCATGCAGAGTTGGGTCCCTTGATCATGAAATGCATGATAATGCATGAAATTCCAAGATGATGCTTAGTGACCACAACACATACAGATTCAATCGTATGCCATGCATTTCTACACTTAGGTGCAAACTCTTAAACTCCCCCTTTGTTGAATGCTCATGGAAGTTAAGACAGACAATCAACATATTATCAGTCCACATGAGTGATGAGTTGAGATGTGGGTGTGTAGCCATAGCCCATGTCAGACATCATCAAAAGCAATGATCATCAATGCTAAGAAAGAAGTTCACATTGCTGCTCAAGGTAGCAGGAATCAAATAGCAACTCATCATCATAGCAATTCCATCAGCATGATAAATTTTTCATGGATTACACAGCTGAATTAATTGATCTCTGGTACAAGGCGGAGGTTTGGATCTGAGACCCTGCTCACGCATAGTGAGAGTTCGAGGCAGGCTTGACCTGCCTTTCTATTCTACACCATTTAATATACCAGAGGTCAAACAAGGTGTAATCAAGTAATCTATCTTAGATGTTCATCTCACACCTTGGGAGAATTTAGATAAAGCATGGAAGTTTTCAGACATGCAGAATTTATTTAGAACAAGAAAGTAATTCTAAATGCAATGACTCGTAATAACCCTAACATGCAGATTTAACATGAATTAAAAGGTTTATTTACATACCTGTGCCTTGAGCATTTATTTGGTGGTTGAGCTTTGCTCAGCTCCAAGGCACCTGCACTCAAAATTCTCATTTTGAGTTTATAGGTACCCAAGCTTGCTTGGGTCCTGGTTGGTTAGCAACACTTCTAACAAATGACATTATTTTCTTTGCTGCTTTCTGGTCACCCACTCTCGTCCAAGGATAGTGATTGGATGTATGTCCATATTCACCACAATAGAAGCAACGCACAAGGAATTTAACATTCTTTCTGTGTGCAGGTGCATTGAGCCATTGTGAATAAGCATGGAAACCTACATGTTGAGCATGAGAGTGGGTCTTACCATTTAGATGCCAACAGTCCTGGACTTTATGGCCAATTTTTTCACAATGGAAGCAGCAAGGCGTCGGATGTCTTCTTACAGCCATTGAGTGTGTCGACCTGTCCTGATGAGTGTGTCGACGTACAGATTCATACCTGGGCTTCTGAACATGAGTGTGCAGAGGATGCTTTCTCCCAGTGTTGACCTATCTTTTGCCTTGGCTCTTTACATTGTTCCTTCTATTTTGGCATGCTCTTTGTTCATCATTCTTCAAGGTGAGGCAATCATGCACAGTGTGACCAAGCATACCACAACAGAAACAATAACCATTCATTTTATGAGTAGCATGGTACTTAGCATGAGATTTCCTAGCATGCATTTCCACATTAGCAAAATCATATTTTCGTTTATGCCAGGAAACATTGTTTTTTCAGATTGCCATTTTGATTTTAGTTTTTCTTTTGAGCAGCATGCGATTTTGGATGACCATAAGAAGTGCTGGCTTCATGTGAGCCAGTGACAAACGAGGTATACACCTTGCTTCCAAGGGACTTTTTGTTCATAGGATTGTACCCCAAACCTTCTCTTTGAAGGTTGACCCTAGTTCCCAGAATTTTGTCTAAATTATCTTCGTCCTGATCAAACTTTGACAGAGAATTCTTTAGGTCTTTGTTTTCACTTTCCAATGAGGAGACATGTAGTTCAGACTCAGCAAGGTCCTCTTTGCATGCAGCCAATTGCTCATTAAGCATGGCATTCACACCCTTGTAATTTTCAATTTCCAATTGAAATTCATTCATTTTCTCAGGGCTATCATTAACAATGCCCTTGCCTTTTTCACAGATAGACAGTCTTTCAAGCAACTCAATGTTTTCATTTTTTAGATTTTCATTCTCATTCTTAAGATTTTGATTTACTTCGGTGAGAGCTTTATTTTCAGTCAAGATTTGATCATTTGATGTAGATTTAGACTTATCTTTAGGCCTTATTATTATTTCTTCTAATCTACTGATCTCAGCTTGAAGGATTCTATTTTCATCCTTTAGGCAAGCAATGGTTTCTTTATGTACATCCATATCAACCATAATAGTATCATTGACCTCTTCAAAAGCTGACTAATTTTTACAGAAAGAACTCTCACCTTGATTGTTTTTCTTCAAATCCTTTTTCAATTTTTGGTTATCTGATTTTAACTTTTTGAAGTGCTTGGTTAAATCATCATAGGCTTCTTCAAAAGTAAAGTCCTCAGATTCAGAGCTTACCTAAGTTGAGGACGAATTGCTTGACTGTTCTGGTTGGTCGGCCATGAGGCATATATTCCTTTGTTCTCCTTTTTCATGGCTGTTCACCAATCTGTTCAAGATTTGTTTGGCTGTGCTGCAAGTGGACACAAAATGAGATAACCTGAAATCAACTGCTACTTTTATCAAGTTAAATGCAACAAGGTTATCAATATGTTTGGTCTCTTGTTCAGCAGACCATTCATCTGGGTTTGATGGCAGCTCATGAGGACCAATGTATATGAGGTTCTACAATTGTGGATTTATGGATTTGACATAGACAAACATTCTCCCTAGCCATATAGAAAAATCTGAACCATCATAAGTAGGCGGAGAAGCCATCGAAGCATGTGTAGCAAAAGAAGCCATTTTCTCAAGGTGCACCGGGATCTTTCCCTGCAGATCGTAGGATCTGGGAATGGTAGAGCTTAGCTCTGATACCACTTGTTAGGTCCGCGAGGTGTAATAGGATATAGAAGGGGGGGTTGAATAGATCCTCTCACAAACTTTGTCCAATTTAAGTTCTTAAGGATAAATCACATGAACCATTCTGATAAAGCACTTAATGCACAGCGGAATAGAATAGGAATGGCTGAAATGATGATAGCAAAGCACAATGCCCAGATGGCACAGGTCGACACTCTTAGATGAGCAGGTCGACCCTTCTTCAACCAATCCTATCAATAAGGATGGCTGAGGTTGACACTGCACTACCATGAAGTCAACACTCCTTCTATGAATCACTGAACAGGTCGACACTCCTATGCAATGACGTCAGCGCTCCTTCAGAGGCCGATGTGATCTAATATGAGAATTAAACCATGTAATGCAAAGATCATAAGGCAAAACACTTAGACATGAGATGGCATGTAGTGTGTATGTGGGTGCAGGGTGATTTTCATTATTTAGGAAAGCCCCTTAGTGCCTGTGTGCAAGAGTGCAGTAGGCAGCTAAGAAGCTAGGCTAATGCAGATGAAGAAATAACGGAGAAAGCTGCGTGCATGAGTTATACAACTCCCTTTTGCTTGGAGTGTACTCCCCAGTGCCTGTATGCAAGAGTGTAGCAGGCAACTGAGGAGATGCAGGTGTGGTTATGATATGATAACTAAGGGTGTCAAGAGAAAATAAATAGTGCAGATCAGAAACGTATGCAACAAAAATGATCAGGAGTCCATTTGCTCATATCGGCACACTAACCTGTAAATGGGCATAAAGATATGGAGCAAGACCACAAGAAGTTCAACCCACAACACAAGGATTTTGAGGTGGTTCGGTTGTAAATCCACAACCTACGTCCACCCCTCACCAAACCCGGTGAGGCTTACCCTTGCAGAAGCAAGACCGTGGAGAACCTCCACAACATCCGCTGACTAACAGCTTGAACCGCTGACTAATAGCTTGAACTACTGACTAACAGCTTGCTATCCACCAGAGGACTAGATCCTCCCTTCCTATGAGAACCCAAAGGGATACCGGAGGGACCACCCTCCTTTCTTTGATTGCTCAGAAGGAACCCGGTCCCCAAAATAGGGGATCGGAAGAGCAAAAGGATTGTACCGAAAACACAAATGAAAATACTGCAAATGCAGTGAAGAAACAAGAGTGACAATATGAACACTAGCTGATAGCAATGGATCAAGATCTGGAAGCAGGTGACTGTAGCTATAAGCTTTAGATCCGAAGATCTATTTCAACGAGCTCAGATAGACTACAGGGCAGCTCTCTCTCTCTCAGGGCTTGTCTTCTCTTCTTCTTTCTCTTACAGCACTGGACTGAAGTCAACGGGTGTAGGGCTGCTCTCACGCTGTTTACTAAATTTTTTTTTGTAGATGCTCAAGGGCGTGGCTCTCTCTCTGGGCAGCATCAGCGCTCTTCTTCTCTTGAGGAAGCTTCATCTAAATAGAAGAGCCAGAGAAATTTTTCCGGCCCCATTTTCCCTCCAAAAGCTTTTCTATCTTTGAGGAAGATACTCTACAGGATTTGGCTTGAGTTGGCATGGCTTCTAGTCCAAGGATAGGATGGTGGCAGACTGTCAGCAAACCAAGTCTTTTCTTTTGTTTCTTTTTAGATCTTCATATTAAGTGCCCTCTTGAGGTGTTGAGTTCTCATGGGCTGAAGCTTGCTTTCTGTCTAGTTGAAGACTGCTGGGATAGAAGTCACATGTGGTGACAGTATTTAAGGTGGCAGACTGTGGTGTCCTTTCCCAGCTTTAACTTTTGACTTATCCATCTCCAATAGAGATTTGATGAGATATGGTGGCAGAGACAAAAAGGTCATACCTGAGTACCCCATCCAGACCTCGAAATCCATGTTTTTAAGCATTTGCGATATGACGTTTCACTCTCTAGATTGACCCTTGATTTGAAAGACAGCAGACTAAAAATGCTTCTGGATGGTGCAAGGTGTCGACCTCCTGTAAGAAGGTGTCGACACTTCTTAGGAAGACTGCCAATCTAATTGTTCTCTTGGCAGTCCAATGTGTCGGCACGCTGGAACAAGGTGTCGACATATCTTTGTAGATTTGCCAATGTAACGTTCTCTAGAACCCATAGTGTCGACCTCCGGTAAAGGACGAGTCGACACTCCTCAGAGCAATCCAATCTTTAGCTTCTGGAGTCACCAAGGTGTCGACCTTCTGTAAGTAAAGTCTTCTTGTACTGACGGTCTCTGTATGCCCAAGGTGTCGACCTGCTAGGAAGGAGGTGTCGAGACTCCTGAGAATTCTTCTTGAGTATCGGTCTCTGGAAGCCCATGGTGTCGACACTCTTGATAAAGGTGTCGACACTTCCAAGTGAGGATGTGCTTATAGCACTTTCTAGAAAGATATGTGCACCGACCTTCGCTTGTGTGAACAGTAACCTGCTCGGACCTTGATGTCACATGGCTAGAACGCCAGACAGAACCTTGCAATAGAAGTGTCGACTCTTTCCTGTGGGTTTGCGCCAGACAGAACCTTGAAAATAATGTGTCGACTCCTGGAGTCGACTCTTGTCTTTGGTTTTCAAAATTTTATAGAACTTTGAGGAACTTGATGCTTTGCTCATCCAGTTGCCTCGTTTTCTGTGCAATCGAGTATCTTGAATTTCTCTTTCAACTTGGAAGGTTCTTGCTCTTGGAGTTCTATATCTTGAATTCATCCTTGATTTCTGTGCATCCAGTTGCCTTGTTTGCTGTGCCTTACTTGATTTTTCCTTCAGACTTTACTTACACAGAATCTTGCCAATGTTGTTATGACTTGAAATGTATGAATATGTATTTATCATATTACAGGATAGACTCATCAGTAACTCATAGGCAGACATTATCAAAACCACATTAAGGTATAGAATCATGCGTGTATCATACATGCACAACATTCTCCCACAATTAGGACTCCCAATTCGATCAAATCCTCAGCCCTAATTCAAAACCCTATAAATAGACCCCAACTTCGATCCATGCGAACCCTAATGTTGGATCACGTTTTTCAAAGGTAAGGAGGCTCTGACTCAGGTTAGACCTTTTAAGGATTTTGTTCCTCTTATTATGGTCTAACTTTCCTCAAATTTTCGTGCTTGAAGGTCGAGTCTTTGAGGAGATAGAATCCCCCAAAGTTTCTGTTTCGCTGCAAGCTGTGCAGGAACCAATGTACCGGCCTAGTGAAGAACAGGAGAGTAGAAGCCCTAAACGAGGTTAGTTTACGCTGTGGCTTTAGAACTTTATGTTCCCCTTCGTATCTTCTACCTATCCTCGAAATTTCACGATTTTAGGTCAAGTGGTTGAGGAGAACGAGAGACGAAAAGTCGTTGGTTTGGCACAGGACGTGTAGGAACTAGGGTCTACTTACAGTAAGAAATTTGAAGTCTAAGGATTAAATGAAAGGTAGGTATCTCATGGAAAGGCTAAATCAACATGTTAGAAATAAAAGCCCTATGGTTTCATTCCGTTTCATGCTTTGTAGTGGTGGTATTTCATGTTTTTCTATGACTACGCATGCATGATCTTTACATCATGTTATCCTTATACCTCTTAACCAAAGATGATAATTCTTGTTTAATTCATGTCCAATCATGCATCCTAATCGTTAAAAACATGTTAGCATGCTTTACCCTTCTAGTCCTCATAAGTTTCATGCATAAATTCTTCTAGAAATTAGCCCTGTACCTCGGTTTTACTTCTGTCTGCTACAGGGAATAAACGGTCTCTATTGGACCGTCATATGGATATAGCGGCCATGCGATAGACCGCTAATCACAGCATGCGGTCCTCACCTGACCGCTATTTGTTCTGTTCTCTACTGCCTGTTAACTCCAAATAGATTGTAGATTTGCCCTATTTATCATATGGTAAGCCTAGTTAATTAGGCTTTATTCCTAGTTTTGACCTTGGATTCATATAAATGGTTATATTGTGCATCATCCTTCATAGATTGCATGTCTCACATGTTTTATATGCTTATTTTAAACTTATGTTAATTTCATATCAAAACTTATATTCTTGTACTAATGATCATATTTTACATACTTCATGGACTTGTTCAAGTTTTGATTTGATCGCTGTTTTACCATGATCCTTTCTCATCTATAGTCTTTTCTTAAGTATATGGTGCGTACCCCGGTGCGTGGTCATTAGATACACTTTGCACTTATAAGCACACAATCTTGGACTTGTGATCCTCTCCGTTGGATATTCCTTCCACCAAACTAGGTGATCTTGTTTCAAGGCCTCCGTAAGTCTCCGTGAGTCTGGGATTCCCACTAGGACGTCGAGCTGGTTGTACCCTTAAAACTCAATTGTCTAGAAAGCACTTTTACCGGTGTTTCTTGTGTTCTGGTCACTAGCGGCCCTCTGGAGACCACAAAAGTCTAGTAGCGGCCATTTACTTGACCGCCAAAGACGCCTAGCGGCCCTGCGATGACCGCAACGTTCTAGAGATTTCACTGCATCGACTTTCTTTCTTCATGCATTGACTCTGTCAATAAACGGTCTTGTACTGACCGCTACTGTATAGAAACGGTCTAGTAAACGACTGCTATTTCCAACAAATGGTCCAGTCATGACTGCAATTATCTAAAGTGTTCTTTACCCGAGGTTTGACCCAAGGGTTGATTTTCCTATATCGTAGATGGTCTATTGATTATCTAGAACCTAACACCTTATCCCAAAGCTATTTAATGAATTATGGAAGTTAAAGAATATGCCGTTATGCTGCCAAATTCTTTTCATGGCATTACCTTGTTTTAAATCATCTTTGAACTCATGATTCTTAATTGAAGCATTCTTACCTTGACATTGTTATTCTCAGCTTATTATTTGAATTGATACATTATTGGCGTACATTATTGATATTTCTCGTGGAAGTAGCTTAATTTATAACTTGAAGATGCAGATCGGGCACTGACTGTGTCCAAGGGCTCGACACTAGCCCCCACGGCTGATTGTCGAAAACATGCTATAAACTATGGGGTATGATGAACACTGGCGTCGCATTGCGCCGATAGTACTTTTTTTTATAGACGAGTGAAAACCACGAGGCTCTACAGGAAGTATACATTCTTGATTACATGACTTTCTAATGCATGACCTTCATGGTTATAAATAGTACATTCTTGGTACATGTTAGTACATTCTTGTTACGTGAAAGGCCACTATACATTCTTAATTGATTATCCTCTTAAAATCTTATATCTTCATAGTCATGTCTTGTTACTTGCGTTGTTGCTATGGTTTTGTTCGCCTGTATTTATTCTTCTTTTTACAAAGCTAAAATGCTAATTACTTAAACATTGCCTTCATGTTGATACGAAAATACCTACTGAAGTGTGATCATTCCCTACTTTTCCAATCTTTTCAGGAAATTCTAGCGAGGATTCGGACTACTCAAGTGACGACTCCGAAAGTGATTAAAGATCAAGAGAAGACCTAGTAGAGTCATGAGTCAAGTCGAGTCTATGTAATTTTCTCTTTATTTGAGTCTAGAGAAATGAGTCAATTATCATTGTACTTGAATATTATTCAATAAAGTGAAGTTTTGAGTATATTATCCTGTGCATTCTCTTTTATGTGTGAATGTGTTAGCGCTATGATTTTATTGCTCGTTTGTGGTGTACTAGCCAGCTGTTCACGTTCTCGATTATCTTCCGCTGTACTTATATCTCGGGACGTGACATGAGACGAGGCACTACACATCGCACACTCATTAGGGTCGCTTCATCTCTAAGATTGCCTTGATCTGCTCCGGGTTAGCTTCTATCCCGCGGTGGGTGACGAGGAATCTAAGGAACTTGTCGGAGAGTATCCCAAACACATACTTGTTTGGGTTCAGCTTCATGTTGTACCTCTTCAAGGTGGTGAACATCTCTGGGAGGTCCCCTAGATGCTTGGTCATGTGGAGGCTCTTAACGAGCATGTCGTCGATTTAGACCTCCATGTTGCCGCCAATCTGGGAGTTGAACATGTGGTTAGCCAATCGCTGGTATGTGGCCCCCACATTCTTTAGACCGAGTGACATCCTAGTATAGTAGTAGAGGCCGTGGTCGATGATGAGGGGGTCTTGTCTTGGTCGGGCCCGTGCATGTTGATCTGGTGGTACCCTGAGTATGCATCTAGGAAGCTCAACATCGCGTGCCTAGTTGTGGCGTCAACGAGTTGGTCGATGCGTGGCATGGGGAAGCTATCTTTAGGGGTGACTTTGTTGAGGTCGGTGTAGTCGACACACATGCGCCACTTTCTGTTACTCTTAGGAACAAGGACAATGTTGGCAATCCACTCTAGGAATTGAGTGGGCCTCAGTAGTTCGGAGCGCAACTTCTTGCTCACATGCTCCCGGATGATCGCTTATCACTTGCGGTTGTAGCAGCGCCTCCACTACTACACCGAGTGGTAGTTTGGATCCAACTTGAATTGGTGGGTCACCATCTCAGGAGGAATGTCAGGGAGCTCATCCTCAGACTCGGTGAACACATCCTGGTTGGCTTCCAAGAAGTGCCGATAGGCTTCTCGTTCCTCCTCGAACAAGAGGGAGCCGATCTGTAGCATGCGCTGGGGTCCTCGCCGACCTATATAAAGAACAGATCCTCATCAGGGGTTCCTCTATTGGGATCGGGCTCATCCTCCTGGGGCTTCTTCTCTGGCAGATCCTGCTCGGCTGTTCTCTCTCGGGTGGAGACCAAGTAGCACGGCTGGGACTTCCCTTGGTCGCCTCTGACCTCCCCCACTCCATGGGGAGTAGGGAACTTGAGCTTCTAGTGGTACAATGAGGGTACTCCCAAGATACCCCGGCTAATGATGGTGTTGTACCTGGTGTCGGCCATGAAGGTGACTTAGCACGGGGTAGTGCCAAGGGAGATCGACAGGAGATCCATCCTTCAGGGTAGACGGTCGACCCAGAAAACCCAAATAGAGGTGTGTGAAGGGGAGGGATGCGAGAAGGATCAACGCCCATAAGAAGGAGACAATCGTACAAGATAACTTCAGGGCCACTCCCATTATCGACTAAAATACGACACACAATACATTGATTTATTGTGGTGGAGATGACTAATGCGTCAATGTGGGGGGTGATCACACCAGTCAGGTCCTCGTTCAAGAAGGTGATGGGCTCTCCAAGGCGGCCCTTCGCTGGAGTCCTAGAAGTCGGGGTGTGAGCATGCTCAACCTGGTTCAAGCATTGAGCGTACACTCGGTAGCTGTCCCCACCGGCAGTTGACCCTCTAGAGATCATCATGATTTCCTTTCCATGCAGTCGATTGTCGATGGGGAGCGACGTGACGTCCTTGGGCGGTTGTCACTCTACCACCTTGGCCACGAACATGTCGAGGAGTCCTTGGAGAATGAGGTCCTCGAGCGCGTCCTAGAGCTGGACGCAATCCTCGGTGTTGTGGCTGTAGTGGCAATGGGAGCGATAGTAGTTCCTGGTGTTCCTCTTGCCAGGTCGCCCTTCATCTTGCACGCCAACCGGAGGAATGGCTCCTCACGAATTTCAATGAGGATCTGCTCAAGGGGAGCGGTGAGGGGAGTGTACTGCCTGGGGGCAGGTCTTTCTCTGAGCATTTCACGGTCGCGACACTCCCTCTTTCTGCGATCAAACCTGGAGTGGTTGGTCAAGTGCTTCTAGTCAGTGTGGTCACCCTCGAATGTCCTATTGAGGGTGGCAGTGTTCTCCTCGTAATTGGCATGATTCTGCACCAAGGCGAGGAGCTCCATGATCATGGTGGGGGCCTAAACTCTCAAGGAACAGTGGAGGATGCTATCCCACATCCCCTGAGCCAACATAGAGGTATTGATGCTGACGTCGAGGTGGGGGACGCGTAGGGCCTCCTTGCAGAAGCAAGCGATTAATTCCCATAGGGGCTCCTCGCGCCCCTACTTGATGGCAATTAGAGTGATGGCAGATCGGGCCTCCTTCTTACAACCGTAGAAGTTCTCCTTGAACATCCGCTTCATCTATTTGAAAGAGGTGATGGAACCCGCCAGGAGGGACTCGAATCACGTCTGGGTGTTCTCTCAGAATGTGGTGGTGAAGGCTGTAATACCCTGGATCCTTGGTAGGTCTTGCTGGATCTTCATTGGATCTTTTGGATTTGTTTCGGTGAGTTTCGGTTCGCTATTGTGGCTTCCGAGTTGAGTTTTACGATCCGTGTGGATTTTTCTCTCGTACTAGTTACGGAACCCTACGGTGAGTTTAGTTGTCTGTTCCTCGACTCGTGGATGCTGGAGCGACGATGTACTCTCCGAGCCGGTCGTTTCGACTATTTTTGCGTATTTTTCGGAGATAGGGCCAGAAATAGGATTTTTCGAAAATTAGGAAAATTCCTAATTTCTTTTCCTATTTCTTTTCTTTCCTCTCTCCTCCCTTCTCATTTCGCCGCCGCCGTCTCTCTCTCCCATTTTCTCTCCTCTCGAGCTTCCTCGGCTCCGGCTGCAGACGGAGGACCTAGGAGCGAGTGTTGGGGATGCTGTGGAGCTGACTGGGTGTACGACATGGCGAGGATGGAGTGGTTCTGGCGCGATCCCGAACGGTGGATTCAAAGCCGGTGTTTGAGCTCGCGGCGTGATTTTCGGCGCGGTTTAGTCCCTTCGGGGCACGGTTTCTTCGGTGGAGGTAGGGAGATGGACCGCCACCTTGTTCTGCACGTTTCCTCTGTGTCCGTGAGTGATTTGGTGCTCGATTGGGGAGATCGGGCCGGGTTTGTGAAAATCATGGTTTTTGAGGTTTTCAGGGTTCGCCGGAAAACGGCAACCATTTGTAGGTCGGTTAGTGTTGAACTGACCGTGGGGATGTCTGGATCCCATCCATGCTAGTTTCGTGTTGATCGGTGGTTATTCGAGGCCGGTAGGAGTCCGGGAACCTCGGTGGCTCGTTTAGGGTCGATTCGTTGGAATCGCCCCGATCTCTCATTTTAATGCTTGCATGTGGGCTTTTTAGCCTTCTAATGTAGTTTTTCATCGTCGAGGGTTGTTTCCCCTGCGCTTCGGCGTGAATGGGGTGTGGAACAGGCCGATTTGGCCAACCCTATGTTTTCCCGCCGTGACTGGTGTGGCGGTCGTTCCAGGGACTGTCACAGTCCCTGACGGCCCCACGACAGACCGTCACAGCGTCTGGGCATTTTTATGTTTTTAGTGGTTTTGGGAGTGTGACGGCCCAGGGGTGGTGCGTCACAGCCTCCTGACGCATCCGGTGCGACGCGTTACGCCTGTCTTGTCGTTTAGTAGTTTGGTTAAGTCGGTTCCCCTGACGCGCCTACCCTAGTGCGTCAGGTGTGTGTAACGCGCTCGAGCTAGGCCGTTACGTTCCGTTTGACCAGCTTTGACCCGTTGAGTCGGTTAGTGTAACGGTGGTGTCCCCGTGCGTCACAGCATTGTAACGCGCCTGCCCCAGGCCGTTACGTGCTGTTCTGGCTGAGTTGGGTGGCTGCGTCGTTGGCTCTAACGGCCCCGCCCTCGTGCGTTAGGTGTCTGTAACGCGTCCGTGATGGACCGTTACGTGCCTGTCGGCCAGTGGTTTTCTTGACTTGAGCATGTTGGCCCTGACGCGTCTGCCTTGAGGCGTTAGGCTGTGTAACGCGCCTGGTCTAGCGCGTTACGTGGTTCAGGTGTCGTTTTGAGTTGAGGTCTGTTAGCCTTGACGGCCCGGGTCGGGCGCGTCAGAGCGGTGTAACGCGCCTAGTGTAGGCCGTTACGTGCCTTGTGTGTTTTAGATGTTGGTTAGGGCGGTGTGTGTGACGGCTCCCTCGGCGACCGTCACGTTTCTGTAGCGCGTCTGTGATAGACCGCCACAGTGGGTGTGTAACGGCCCAGTGTTAGACCGTCACGTTCGTGTAACGGTCTAGGGGTGGTGCATTATAGCCTTTGAGCTCCGATTGCCGTCGTTTTGGTTTCTGACTGTCTTGGCTTATCCTTGTGGTCTGCCCACTTTCCCGTGGATGTCTCTTGACACCCTATGAGGGCTAAGACTACGTCGTAAGGTGGCCAGGAGTCTTCTTGCTTGAGGTAGGATTCTCTTTCCTACTGTTGAGTCGTCGTTGTTTGGTTCCGATCAACCCGGGCTGACCCAGGGGTTGACAGGCGACCTTGTGTGGGTGTCTTGGCGGTTCTGTCCAGTCCGAGACACTGGTTCTGGATGCCTCGAGGTATCGTTTTACCTTGGTTTGTGTGTCCAGGCGTGTCTGAGGGTCTCCGGTGTTCCCTCAGGTCTCCGTGAGTCATTTTCTGCGGAGCGTTGCTTCCCGTGGCTTAGGATTAGACCGATTGGCAGCTTGTTCCGCCGTTTGTGACGATCTTGCCTTTGAGTCGTCCGACTCAAGGATCGTTACGTAGTAGGTCTAGTTGCCTAGTCCTGAGTCTGTTGGCAGTTGTCTTGCTGCCTTGGTGCTTCGTAGTATGTGCGACAGTGCTTCCTTGCCTGTTTGTACTACAGCCCTTGTTTCGGAGTCTTGTGTTTTGCACGCCTCCGATTGTTATTGCCCTAAGGCCTGTGAGTTGCCGGCCCGCCTTTGATGGCGGAGGGGTGTTCCCGAGATACGGTTTGTAAGCTAGTTCCGTGGGCTCCCAGCCAACGGTAGCATCCTACCGAGGGAGAAAACTAGTTGGAGTACTTGGCTTAGGCTAGAGCCAGTGTGTGCACACGTGGTCAGGGGCTGAGGACATGCATCGACGGGCGTGACCCTGACTGGTTACTTGATGCTGTTTGGTTCTGTGCAGGTGTCTGCGACTCTACCGTGGCTTCGGCGGTATTGTAGGTGAGACACCTGTGGCGCAGCATAAGACGTCTGTGGACGTAGCTGGCCGTTGCTCTGGTGGGGAGGTGCGTCCGTCTGTGACTCATGGCTCTCCACTGCTCTTTGCGTTTCTTGCGCGTTGTGACCTTTCCGAGTTGGCCTTTCCGTGGCTGCACCCGAGGTCAGTGTCCTGTCACATGCATGATGTTCTGGTCGTGCATGGGGCAGTGTGCACGATGTTCTGATCGTGCGTGTTGTCGAGTCTGTCGGTCGTCTGTGTGGGTCTTTTCTAGACCTTTTGTCTGTTCTTGCAGGTCTTCGTCTTAGACCTGGTGTTGGGTCGGCAGATCGGTAACTTCTGACTTTGTTAGATCAGAGTCGCCCTTCTGTCGCTGCTTGGAGTAGTTTGGGGTGCCGAGGTTAGTTCGGCCGCCGCTTGTCTGGCGCGGGTTCTTCCCCTTCCTTGCTTGTTCCCTACTCCTACTTCCCGTATGTTTACTACTGCTTGTAGCGTAGTTTTACAGCTTTGTAGTGTAGTTTTCCTGCTTTACTACACCTGCTGTTTTGTTGTTGTTGTTCCGTGTTACTGCGTATTTTTCAGTGGGGATCCGCGTGACCCCTACTGAGCCAGTGACACGAGGCTCACCCCTGCTTTTCAGGTGGGGTGACGTCTTTCGTTCTGCTTCCACGAGGTTCCTGGTGCGCTTGCTCGTAGCGTGTCATTGTGGCCAGCTGGTACCTGCGTCGGGCTTCCCCCGACTTCTCGGTACGTCTTTCTTTTCTGTCGACTGTACTGTGCTAGACTTGCTGTCTTTAGCTTTGGACTTGACTCTGGTGTATAATTGTTAAAATTGAACTGTTAATTAAAAAGTAATTTTATTTCTGCTACTTTAGCAAACCGATCTAATGAAATTTAATTGCTTCTGTTATATCTCTGTGGCTTCAATGTATTCTACACATGCCTTTTTCCCTTCGGAGCTTTCCCGCTCTTGGGAGGCCTCACGGGTTCCAAGTGGTATCACGTGTATTCGATAGTTCTACCGGGTACATCTGGTATCCGGGATTCGGGTCGCTACAGGCCATAAACTTCATGGCTTCTGAGGCCTCGTGGAAGACCAGGTTGGACTCGAAGCTATAGAGGTGGTTGGCCTGGTTAGTGGTGTCATCGTACGGAGTGAACCGTGGTCGTTGGAACTTCGGTGGGATAGGAGCCTCCAATATCTCCTAGGAGAATGGGGTTTGGAAATCGACGTCGTCGTCGACCAGGCCCTTCAACTTGGCTACTCGGATGATGTAGTCCAAGTAGAATGCCTTCCCCTCGAGCTCGTGCTCGATGTCGTCGTACCGTCGCAGTCTCCGGGCCATCCCTGGGTTGGAGTGGAGGGGCCTTGGTGAGCGGTGCTGAGAACACCAGGGTTGGCACAGATTGCATGTCGCCGAAGCGACTGAGGGTGCTCAGTCGTCAACCCCTGACTGGACTCTACTCCTCAGTGGGGGAATCACGGTGGCGTGCTTCACCTGTCGGTCGAGGAGGCCTTGGTAAGCCTCCATCAAGGCTTGGAGTTGGCGCCGCATATCGGCCAACTCCTTCGTCGCGGAGTGGGTGAAGGGTTGGGCACGGTCTCTCTGGGACAGGTGGTCATTGGTGGCTTCTCGAGATGCCTGGTGGGAGCCCATTGTGCCCCGCTGGTTGCTAATGTTGCGGTAGCAAGTCCTTGGTGCCATGTCTCTGAGCTTCAGTTCCTACAGACGGTGCTAAGAAGTGTAGCAGTCGAGATTGGTCACCCAACGCATGTACCAGACCACCAGAGATTTGTTTTGTGGGGGAAGGAAGGAATGTTTGCTGGAAAGGAACCTGCAGCCACACAGGCAAACAGTTAGAAGGAGTTCTGGGAGTTACGGGGACAACCATCCGACGGTCAAGTTAGGCAACTGGCGAGGTAAAGACGAGCACTTGAGAAGAGAGGGAGAGAGGGACACCAGAGCAGTGGAGTAAGAGCTTGAGGGGGTTATGTCGTATACCTTCATGGTCGTCGGGCCAGGGTCCTATTTATACCGTCCTCACGGGGTTGACCATTGCTTTCACTGGGTTGCCGCGGCCGGAGGAGTCATGAGCCCCCCTGCCTGCATGCCTGACGAGGCAGAGAGGCAAGGGCGCTGGCTCGCCGCTCCTTTGCTAGAAGGGGTAGCTCCGCCATTAATACGCCAGGGCTCGCCGAAGGCGTAGGGCTAACCTGTCAGGGGGATCGGCATGGGTGGCGTCCACCCTTTTCCCTTCGTCGGACTGGTGCGCCTCCCATCATTTATACGTTGTCATGGACATGCGTCACGGTCGCTAACAGGAGAGTTGTGCGCGGGTACGGCGCCTGTGCTTGGGCCTGTGCCCAGGTAGGATGCGTGTTGGACTAGAGCGCTGGGCGTGGGCCTAAAGGGCTAGGCCTCTGTAGTTGGCCGACTAGGAGGGCCGTAGTGAGCCGGCGGATTATACCCTACTCAACGTGTATTAGAAATAATACTAAATTTACATATTGATATAAATTTTTAACTATTGAATTACATAGAATTACATTTAAGCATTAGAATGAAAGTACTTTATGGCTCCATCATGGATATTTTTATGAATGAAATTAGACATTGCTTCTTTTCTCGTCAAAGTTCTTGGTCACGTTGCCAAGTGACTAAACTCCTCTTATGTACTTATTCCTATACATAAATTTGCACATATACCCATATTCGTGTCGACCAGCCGGTTAGAATACTCTTGTTCACCTGTATGTTAGGTAGATTTGGAAAGTCGCAATTGGACACTTACCATTAATTAGCTTAGCTAAATGACCAAGATAACATTGTTAAATAATAAGATGTCATCACAAGGGCCAAATACATGTGAGAGAAGATATGAATATACCAAGATATATGATTTAGAAAAGGGTTTTTTTGTATATATCTCTATTAAATTATTAATTATGTAAATATCTTTTTTGGAGCATTATAGGCAGAGTTCTGCGCGATAATATATTCATGTAACAAGGATCAAATACATCATTTCATTTCACTAATATAGTTAACATGTAGCTGTGAGAACGTTCAACGCCGCGACGGGCGGTCATACTCCAAGTCTCCAATGACTGTTTGCGTGCTCGTGCGCAACCATCCATTGTTCTCACCCTTTTTGGTTCTACATCAGTCTTTTTGTGTTTCTTTATTCAAGTTAAAAATTGGAATCATCCCATTAAAATCAGATCTATTGAGTATATTTAGACTAGAATTTAAATATTATTTTAATTATATTAATTTTAATGAGAATAAAATTTTGAATCAATTGTGAATAAAATTTTGATTATTTACGAGAATAATAAAACTCTGACTGACGATGAAAATAAAATTTTAAGACTAATTCAGATAAGAACAAAATCATGAATTCATGATGAATAAACTGTGGATTATTTTAATAAGAATAAAATCTTAGGGTCAACATGTGTGAAAACAAAATTTTAGGGTTAATTTAGATAAAAATAAAAATTTAAAAATAACAAAAATCTTCATGAACAAAGTCATGTAATATTGAAGAAAGCTGAAATTCTTATGTTGTACAAAATTATTTCTCCTAGAAATAACCAAGATACAAAGATGTGAGACCACTCCTGAACACCTTGCGGGTGCTATTTATTTAGCATCTCTATAGCATCCCGGCTTACCTTGTACCCGAGTCAATTTGTTGTGGCTCATGATGACTCCAGCAACAAGCGGGGACCACCCAGACTACCCAACATGTGGCATCAGCCTGCCTACAACTTAGTTGCCCGGGCCAACCCGGGGGCTTCCAACAACATGCCACGCCGTGTGGCGCACAACAACAAGATCGGGAACCATCACCAAAATGCCTCCTTTCAGCCAGTCAACACTAATGAACCTCGCCCCTAAGCCAACTTTGGGCTCCGAGGACCATTAGCCAGCCCGTACGGGCCCTAATCAACGGTAGAGAATTTACCCGAACACTTTAAGGGCGCCCGTTATTCCAACTATTTTACAATAAGCCGTGGCCAACCCATGGCTCAGAGGCACTAGCTTGTTGCACTATGCAGTGACTCTACAAAAAGTGGGGACCACTGCCGACCTTCAGACATGCGGCGACGGGCCGCTTACTTCTTAGCCACTGGGCCAACCCAAGGTAGCACACCAGCCCACCGTGTAACACGGCATACTCGTTAAAATGGGGCTTTCGCGCTCAAAAACACCTCCATTCAACAATGACCAGCTACCAACCCCGGCTACCTTGCCACATGTGAGCTACGGGGCCCGCTAGCAATGCCATTTGACTCCTCGGTGTGTGTGGGGACCACCCCCAAACACCTTGTGGGTGACACTGGTGCCACCTCATTGTGAGCGCCCCCGGGTCAAAGCCTGCATCCCAGAAGCATGGCTGCGCCACGCTGCATCAAGAGAAACAAGAAGCAGCCCCCAGATCGCTCCCCTCAACAGCAGCCTACTCCAGGGGGGGGGGGAGCTCGCGCTAGGCAAAATTATGCCCAAGAGGGGTGCGCTCCCCAACGTTGCCCTACCCAGGGCCACCTGTCCCAGTCTCAGATCAGTCCTCCTCCTCAGTGCGGGCATGAGTTAACTCACCAGTCCGACATGATGCGTGGAATCTACAGAAGCTGCGCTTGAGCACAGACACAAGCAACACCGTGTGAAGATGTTCAGGTCAACCTCGTTCAGAGTGCCCCAGCCAACTAGTCTATATCCTCCACGTTTTACGTTCACACTGAGTCAGAGTGAGGCCCAGAATAGGAAAAATAGGGGGCTTTATAGGATTTCTCCCCTCTCTCTCTTGGACCATCAAGATGGTCTGTGTAAACCCCCCGGAGAGTTTACGCGGACTAGGATCCTAGTCCGCGTAAACCGCTGGGGGGGGGTTTACGTGGACCAGGCTGACCCCCCAGCCTGGTCAACGTAAACCTAGGCAAAACACAAAAAAAGAGAAATAAAAAAAACTTTGTTTCAGCCTGCGTAAACCCCCCGAGGGGTTTACACAGACCAAGCTGGTACCCCCAGTTTGGTTCGCGTAAACCCTCTTCTTTCTCCAAAAAATTTAAAAAGGTTTTTCTATCCCTAGTCCACGTAAACCCATCCAAAATTAAAAAAAATCTTTTTTCTTCCAGCCAACCCAATCCGCGTTAAGTGGGGCTTTACGCGGACTAGGCGTGTAGCAACCCGATTTTTTATAAGACTAATTAAATGAGCGTAAAATTTGAAAAGGGAAAAACTTGAATAATTATAATGGAATTAGATAAAAAAATTTTAATGGAAGAAAATTGTAAATGATTATAATAGAAATCAAAAGAAATTATTATAAGTTTTGAATTTTATTGAGCTAATAAATTAAGGCTTAATGGGTTAAAAGGCTAAATTAATCTTAAAATTCTAAATTTCTAACACCCTTGTTTTAAATGGGCTAAATTGGTTTTAATCTAATCCTAATGGACTAATAATTTCAACCAAACCCTAATCCACTAAGGGGAGGTCGAATCTAACCTAAAGTCTAGCCCTAAATCGAACTAGATAGAGTGGGGGCGGCCCTAGATATAGATGGAAATCGAGATTTTCAGAGTTCTTCCCTATCTAGCTAGGCTTCCTTAACATAATTAGGACTCTTAGATGCATGAAATCCTATAAATAGAATCCCATAGCCTCTCTAGTCAACCTTAGATGGAGAAGGTTTCTAGGTGTGGGAGGATCGATCTAGGAGAAGGAGGAGAATTCGTGGGCTTTTCTCCGACTTTTGTGAAGTCACCGTTCTTCTTCCTCTTCTTCCTTAATCAATGTAAGGTAGGTGATCTCTCGGGCTAAACTTTAAATTAATGATTCAAACATATTCATCTGCATGTCCCCTCTCTTTCTGCATTATTTCCCCCAATTTTTAGGGGCTATAAGTCATGAATTTCATGGATCATGGACCGAGTATCACCATTTTAGGGTTTTCTATCGGAACTATTCTCTGTTCATAGTTGCGGCCCTTGCAGGCACCGTATCTATGAATGCAGTGGCCCAATAGACCATGATCTGGTGTTTAACATTTTATCTTAATTAATTTTCCTGTTAATATCACGTTGCCCCGACTGACCGCGTTCTTATTAGTTGTGGCGCCTATGACGACCACTTTTTGGCACCGATTTCCAGGAACCCTAGTGCCCTGTCCAGCATGATAAGTGAGTGTTAGCGAGTCTAAATACATGATTTTACATCTGCATGTCATCTGAACCAACTATTTTATTTAGGAAACATGTTTAACCCTTAATTTCCATAAGTCTCCATGATCATGTTCATAGCCTATCTTGATTTCATGTCTAATCTTAACTCTAATACTCTTAGCATGATTAAAAGAATAGATCTTCTTGTTAAACTTGAAAATTGGCTCATCATAGCATGATTTTACCTTATTGCATGATAGATATATTGAGTGAGGGTTTTGATTTTTATCATGTAATATATATTCTATATCATGTGATATATATTGATTGAGGGTTGTGTCACTCCGGTGATATTAACCTATCGCTTTCTATTGGTTTCTGATAGTGAGATAGGAACACTATTCTTGGTGAAGTTAGGACCCTCTACCAGATATTCCTTCCGTCAGATTAGAAATTTCTTCATCAAGGCCTCTGAAAGTCTCCGCAAACCTTGGATTTCACAAGGACGCCGAGTTGGTTGTACCACGAAAATCCTGTAAACCACTAGAATCCTTGTCCTACTGTGTATGATAGGGTTCGACCGGCCTTTGGACCCATAAGACAGGGTTCTGTTTGGGTTCTGTCAGTTCTGTTCTCAACACGGCCTGTTCAGGGACCGCGTTCATCGTTGATCGTGGTTGTGCCTCTAACCGCATTTTGTGAAAGACCCTCTATCTAGATTCCTCTACTTTGGTCGCGGCCTTACGATCAACCGCGTTCTGTGTAGGATCGCGACACTATTCATGACCGCATTTAACCCAATTTCTTGAACTTATTTTCTTCGGTTTGACTATAGTTTATAAGTCCGAGATTTGATTGTCCAAGATACTGTTGACATTATATTCTTCCTTAATATCATCCATACTACTTATGTCATGATATTTTTGCAGATAAGATAAAATTGACACTAAGTTGAGTAAATATCATGTCACATCATAATGCTCCGAAGTGGACCTTATTATTGGTTTAATAAGATGATTTTTCTATTTTTCATGGTATTTTTAGAATTCGCGTCTTTGACCTGATGCCATTTCATAGAATCTGCGCCTTTGTAGAGAGGCACATATTAATCCGCGTCTGTACCCCAAACGCAGATTCTTTTATATTCTCAAATTTTATTTCAAATTAAAATTCATAATTTCTGGGAACTTGCGCCTCTTTTCGGAGACACATATTAATTCGCGTCTGTATCCCAGACGTAAATTTCCTTGCTATTTTTGGATTTCGTTTTGAAATTAAAAATTCATATTTCAGAAAACTCGCGCCTCTCTGCGAAGACGCATAATAATTAACATTTTTGTCCCTGACGTGAATTCTAATTTTTATTTTAGGAAACTTTTTATTTCCTTGTTTTGTTCAACGAAATAACGTCGTCGGCACCTGACGCGAATTTAATTAACGTCACTTGCACTTGACGTCATTTTCGTTCCGTGTCTGGTTCGTCCCCCACCTCCTTTGCATGGCATTCCAATTGGGATTAGGGTCCAGGGGCCTTCGATGGAAGGGAAGCCCTGCCATGGAAGGGTTTTCCTATTCTAAAATCTCTTAGACCAGGGATTATATCCCTATAAATATCCCATTTGAGCTCCTTGGCGGGGGTTAGAAGAAACGGTTAGAGAAAGAAAGAAAAAGAAAGAATAGAGAAAAGAGAGAGAAAGAAAAGATAAAAGGGCTAGAAAAAAGGAAGCATAAGGAGGAACCCCATCCCCTGCGAGCTCCCTGTTCCACAAATTGGAAAAGAAGAGAGGCCACCGTCGACCTCTTGCAGTGAAGGAAGGCCACTGGAGCCTTATTCTAATTTTGGAGGACCAACCTCCGTTTCTTCCATCCTTTATTTTTATTTAATAGTTTAACTTGCTTCACATTAAATCATCCTTAGCAATCCTCTTGCTAGGATTTTATTCTCTTTTAGCATTCATCTTCTCCCTCCCTTAACCTTTAAGGGGTATAGAAAACACGCAAGGTGTATTCTTGTCCATGTTCTTTTACTCTTTTTACATTGAGGATTTGATGCTACACCATTGAATTCTAATTCAATCACTTGTTTTCTTTGTCTTAAGGATAATCAAGATAGACCCTCTTCATCGGCCGACCGATCGGAAGAGGAAGTGAGACTCACCAATCTCTCCGCGTTTCAAGGTATTTTGCGATCACTCCCTTTTTTTGAGATTCTCACCTCTAGCGATCATGATCTCTTTAGCATCTACATGCTCCCTTCCCCACTTTAGTTGATCATTTAGTTATCTTTTCCCACCACCACCATCATCATCACTTACCACCTTTTAATTTAATTTGCTCTTTCTTCTTCCCTATTTTGTGACATTCACAAATTGATGATCACGGTGAGACCACTTGTGTTTTATTTTGATTACCCCTCCATCGGCATCTACGTGTGCCCCTCCCTTCGACACCCACGTGTGCCCCTCCTTAGTGCTCTGCGTAGCATGTTATCTTTTTTCCTTTACTTGTGCACCACACGCACATCTTTCCCAATGAATTGCCAGTTTGTGATTGTTTCATAAGTCCTAAAGAAGAAGAGAACACATTAATTCCTGTTTTCCTGCTTGGATTATGTTCCCGGTGAAAATTTGCGTCTGCTCAGGCAGGCGCCAATTTTAAAAAATTCGTGTCTGATACCAAGACGCAAATTCTTTTCGGGATTATTGTTCCTCTAAATCGGCGCCTTTCCAAAAAGGCGTAGATTAAGAATTTGCGTTCACCATAGCAGACGCCAATTTCTCTTTTTGTGTCTGCTGTGTAGACACCAATTTCTGTTCTTTCACAGTGCCTCTTCTCTATCTTGCTCTGTTCATGTTTGTTAAATTTCTTGACTGTTCTATTAATGATACTTGCATAAGGTTGCATTTTAGGGCATCTTGGTTGAGAGACCTCCTCTCTCTACATTTTTTAGGACCCCTCATACTTTCTTGGGAAAGGAAGGACCTTCCGATTGAGTATTCCCCTCATCAGATTGGAAATTCCTTAACCAAGACCTCCGTAGGTCCCCGACATCGAAGGACTCCATCTTCAATCATTGGGCTGGTTGTACTTTTTAAGGCACCCCAGAGTTTAGTTAACCCATTCGTTGTGAAGAGAGAAAGAACCTAGTTGTCCCAAAGAAAAATCATAATTGAAACTAGGGTCCACATTGAGGAGAGAACTTACATTCCATCAAAACACATTTGTTTAATATGAAGAAGAATTGAACATTGGGTAATCATCAACTTGCTTGTCAACTCATTTGAGTGTTTTACCTTGCTAGAAACTCTTGTGTGAATAGTTGTTTGATTTAAATTTCATCATGATGCTACGTTCAGGTAAGATCATTAATATGGCAAACTACGATTATACATATGATGGTTATGAGGATGGTCAATTAGACCAGTCTTATTAGGTTCCTCCCCAAGAGTCTCTCCAACATGAGAGATATTATCCTCCCTCCCACTTTAACAATTCTCAAGTCTACGCTGTAGACACCAATCAAGTGGTTGATTTCTCCCCTCAGGTTTAACCTCCAACTCAAGTTACATATGGGGAAGCTTCCCTGTCTTTTGACTTGAATGCTCTCATCGATGTCCTATCCAACCTAGATTCACATAAACTCCAAGCGGTTCAATCCGCTCTTAAGGGGAAGTCTATCCCCTCTTCCTCTTCCAACCCTCCTTAGGCCGCGGGTGGCCTTGAACTCAATACTTCCAATGATAAAATAGTTCAGTAACAACCCCATCCCGTCACCCTTCATGCCCTCAAACCCCAACTGTTCGTTCCGCGCCGGTGCAACCAGTAACCTATTCTATTGCTAGGCTGCAATACCCATCTCTGTCTCATATTTTAAGAAGGCCAACGGCGAACCAAGTGCATGCCCCTTCGGCTCCTATCGAGTCCGTCACCCAAACCCTCCTTAATAAGATCACTCAAATGGAGGAGCAACTCAAGAAGGTGTCCATTGATAAAGACATTCCGGAAGTCACTTTGCCTACCTTGTCAGTTTTCCATCTACCTCCTTCGGAGATGCCCAATTTTAGGCGCTACAATGGAATGTGCAATTCGTTCATTCACTTAAAAGATTTCATGTACGAGGCATCCTTTTGGCAGAATAACAAAGCATCCCTGTCATATCTGTTGAAGGTCCTTAGATGGCCCCGCGCTTGAATGGTTCTACTCACTAGAGCCAATTGAAGCTAGTGACTTCAATGTGGTTCAAGGGAAGTTTTTGCAGAAATATAGAGACCGTGTGGGTCCTTCTTTGTCTGTTACCGATCTAGTTGTCGAAAAGATGAGGCTGGAGGAGGATTTTGTCCACTATGTCAATAGATGGAGGGCAATGGTGGAAAGGTTGAGAGATACACTCTTGGAACAAGAGCAAGTGAAAATGATTGTGTCAAACGCCACTCCACAGTTTGACACATTCTAGCCATGAATAAGCTCACCACCATGGAAGAATTGTATGAAAGGGCGTGTTATATCCAAACTCAATTAAAGGATTCACCCATTATGAATATGTTTTCGCAGAAATCGAGAGTGGTAAGGAAGAATAATGTCAATACTAGTAACATTGGAATAACTGAGGGCATGGTTACCAATGAACAAGTGGGAATTGTTGGCAATCCTATAACCTTCTGAAATCCTTCTACCAACCCGAGGCCCCCACAACAACAAGTCACTTTCCATGCTCAACCTTCCCACCGCACAAATAACCCTCCTCAACCGTTCCTACCACCTCCTCAAAATCAACAATAAAACCTCCAAATACCTCCACAATACCATCAAGTGCCACCCCCTACCAACTACGGCCCCAGCAGCCAAGAAGACCAACAGGCCCCAAGAGAGCCCAGTATCCCCCATTACTTGAAAGCCTTCCTGATATTTTCAATGCTCTCATGGCCACCAACGGGCTCATGTTGCCCAAGGAGAGGCCGACCTCGCCTCAAAATGTGAATACTTCACGTTATTAGGTATTCCACCAGCAGCCGGGTCACAACATTGATCATTGTTTCCACTTCAAAGACTATATCTATGACATGAATGATCAAGGTGGTATTGACTGGGATGAGATGAGGAGGTACATTGTTACATTAAAAGCACGAAGACCTCCCCGGCAACAGCAAGCTCAGCAACAACCGCAGCAGCAAGTACAACAACCCCTCCAACAGCAGTAGGCTCCAGCGCCTCAACTGGACTTGGGATTATCCACAACCCGCTGCCGGAGCACCCCGCACCAAATTAACAAGTAAACCATGTTACCTCTTTTCGTGAAGTTGAGAGGGGATAAGTGTGACGACACAGACTACAGATACCGGATAAACCCGATACCACTTGGATTATGAGAGGCCTCCCAAGAGCGGTAAAGCTTCGAAGGGATAGAAAGGATGGGTGTGAGTACATTGAACTTTCAGATAAAGCAGTAAACAATTAATTACTATGATCAGGATTGCTAAATTAGCAGAAATAAAATTACATTTTCAATTAAACTACAAAGCTAACAAAATCCAGTCCAACTAAAGTACAGTACAACAGAAAGAGAACGTACTCTCAAGTCAGGGGAAGCCTGACACTAGCAAAGCTGGCAACTAAGAACCACCGCACTGCACCTCCGAACCACGAGGAAGAATAGCTACACCTGAAAAGTCAAGGGTGAGCCTCATCTCACTGGCTCAGTAGGGGTCCCGCGGATCCCCACCACGAAAAAAAAGTGGTAAATTGCACTGCTAACAACAATAGCAAAGCAGTAACAGCAGGAGTAGGAACAACAGTAAAAGTAAAGAGGAAAGCAGTACTGAATAGAAACATGGCAGCTGATAAAACCTCAGCCCTCTAAGCTACTCCGAACGGCAACAGAAAGGCGAACTCCAATCTTACAAAGTCGGGAGTTGCCGATCCATCGATAAATCAGGAAACCCTATCGTGAAGGCCTACATAAAAAGACAAAGGCCCCAAAAAGACCTACACGGCCCAAAGGTACGGTCACGACTCCGCTGCCGTGCCTCCTACATTGTCTACGGGTAGAACCACGGTAAATCTCTACTGGAACCCTAGACCGTAGTGTCGAAAGGACACAAAACCACTCGAGGAATTACATCATCGTAGACGTTAACCAAACCACGAGTATCACAAGATGAAACCACACATCTAGAGCTTACGCTGTACGAGAACCACGTAAGCCACGAATTATGTGTCATGTGACAGAAGTACCTCCTCACTAGTAGAAAAGCCAGATGCATCCACTAACATCTTACACTGCGCCTCAAGTGTCTCCCACTCCCCTGGAATGCGGTAACTGAGACACCGAACAAGAACCAAGGAACAATAGTAACGAGTGACTAGTCAGGGTCACACCCGTCGGCGCTGGTCCAACGCCCCTGACCACTTGTGCACACACAAGCTCAATATCTTGAGCCAGACCTCTAGCTAGTTTTTCCCTCCCGTCAGACTCTAATGGCTAGACAAAGGGGCCCACAGCAACCAGCCTACAAACCGTCTCTATCGGGAACTCGCCCTGCCACCACTCCTAGGTGGGCTGACACATAGAAAGTGTCGTCAGGCTACGACTAGTGGAGGCTCACTAGACACAGAGACTCAAAATAGGAGTACCAAAGTACAGATAGGCTAAGTACGCACTTGTCGCACGTACTACGGAACACAATATAGTATACAACTGCTAGACTCGGGACAACCAACTAGACCTGCTGACACAACGATCCTTGAGTCACAAGACTCGGGTCAAAATCGTTGCACATCACGGCAACACGCTGTTAATCAGCCTAGTCCCTAAGCCAAATCACAGTAAAACAACATGGAAACGACACACAACAGCCGAATCCATACAATAATGAAAGTCCACGGCCCCAAGGCCACTCAACGGACTGAGAATTCCACATAACGAGAAACACGGAACACGAGGGATCATTAAAGCCCTTGAACCACATAGGCACGTAAATCGAGGTAAGATGATACCTCCAAGCATCTAAAACATAGTCTCGATCCTCACGGGATGACAGAGATATTCATGAGGTCACGTGTCAACCACTGGGTCACAACCAGGTTGACCAGAAACCATAATGACTCTCGAAGTAATACAGACACATTACTCGATATTACGGCAATTTTTGAACACCCTATAACACGGTCACAGCCCTCATAGGACGTCCAAGACATCCATGGAATAATGGGCTAACCAAGGGGTCGAAGCAAAGCCAACCGGGAACCAAACTGGCGAAATAAACACCCAAAACAAGTAGCGGTCACCCCTATGGCCGCAAATAGAAAATGGCGGTCATAGCCTGGCCGCTACCTAACGGGTCAGCAAATGACGGTCTCATCGGGACCGCTAACACAAAGTGAACGTCTCCAAAGGGCCGCCTCCTAAATATGGCGGTCATGGCTGGACCGCCATTTAGCAGGAAACCCCAAAATAGAAACAGGGAGAAGACTGGCAGAATACGGTCTCATGGGGGCCGCAACTTGCATAAGGCGGTCACCCTAGGGCCATCTCTTGGATGTGGCGGTCATATCCGGACCGTCATCTCCAGACTGCCTAGAGAAACGTACGATAAGCCAAACAAGTGGCGGTCTCCCTCTGACCGCTAACTCAAGTGGTGGTCAGTCGCAAGGCCGCTACTTGCGAACCGACATACAAACCTAACCGACTTAAAAAGTCAAATAGCGATCTCCCTAGGGCCGCTACTACAAAATTGCGGTCGGGAGCAAGACTGCTACCCCGAACCGACTTAAAACCCGTAAGAAATAGATAAAGAGATGGCGGTCTCCCAAGGACCGTCTCTACAAATGGCGGTCTTCCCATGGCCGCATTATCAAGTAGCGGTCTCTGGTGCGACCGCTACTTCCTACCAGTGCGAAAACCGTATGAAAGCACAAAACTCGATCTTTCCACGCCCCGATCGTTCCCAAACGACGGGGAAACATGCCTAAACTCAATATCAACCTTCCACAAGTCGGAAGGGATCCAAAAAACTACAAAACGACTAAGAAAATGGTGATTTCATCAAATCAACCCAAAATGAGTCACATGGACAATCGACCTCATATCGGCCTCAAACCACGGGCAATTACAGCCAAACTGAAGGGAATCGAATCCCGACAAGCTGGGGGTTAAAATTCTATCATTAGAATAAAAAACCATCATCTAGAATGGCGATTTTACATCACACCCCCAAAACATGCATTTTCCCTTAAAAATGAAAAACCCGCTCATACTCACGCCTATCGGCTTGAAATCACGAGAGAAAGTAGGAAATGTTGGAACAGATGGACACTAAGATCTAGAGGGGGGTGAATAGATCTAACCCTAAAAATCTACAGCAATTAAAGATAATGTGGAATAACAACTAACCACTGTAAATCAAACAGAGATGTAACTTTCAGAACAAATTAACAGGCTAACAAGTATGCACGAAGGGCAATGCTCAATAACAGCTAGAAAAATTAATGTAAAATGTCAGATAGAATCTCCAAATTCTGTAAGAGATGAATTTCAGCAATATCAAGAGAGAACATATGATTGCACTCAACAGTCAGCCAAACACCTAGGTATAGTACGATGGCGGAGGCTAACCTCACGCAAGAGGTGGAATTCCAGATAAGCGTACCTTATCCTTTCAACCACACCTTTTGATATACCTACTGGATGAAAAGATTTAGCAACAATCTCGGATAGCAATTTTAACAAGTGAAAGCATGTTTCTCTTAAACTCTCCTAAGCATTCATCTAAACACCGAGCAGACAGAAGCTGTAAACACATTGGAGCACAAAATAATCACACAAGAGAAGAGAATTTTTAGGTGGTTCGATCTCTATCCAGAGATCTACGTCCACCCCTTACTCAATTGAGTAAGGCTTACTGCTGTCACACAGCTTGAGTATGTTGATCCACAGCTTCGGGGATATAATCCCTACAGACCGCTGATCCACAGCTTTAGGGATTAGATCCCAGACCGCTGAGCCTTATAGCTTCGCTGTCCGAGGTTTCACCCTCGCCCGCTGACACACAGCTTAAGAGAATTCAGAAAAAAAAATGGAAAGAACGAAACAAGAAAACAATGTAGCTCTCTAGGAGCAGATTGACACTGGATTTGATCCAGGAGTCAATTACAAAGATGAACTCTCATCTCACTTAGACGATCAAACCAGCTTACGATGCTCTGCTTTCCTTGACCTTTACCACAACTTCTTCTTTCTACTTCTTCTCTGCTTCTCACACTCACTCTGCTTGTCTATTCTGCTCAATCTCCCTTTTCTTCCCTATTTTTCTCAGAGATCTGATCCCTCTATATATCCTCGCGAGAAGAGGGCGCGTGGGAAACACGTTTCCCGCCCAAAAATCAGTAGAAGATGCTCTGGTGAAGCTCCACATGTCAAGAGAGGTAGATGCCCTTTCCACGTGTCAAATGATAGAAGTGCACGGCCCGAGTGTCAGAAAGATCTAATTGGAGAACCACCTTGGATCACGTGCCACTTATTGTCCTGGGATCACGTGACTACTTAAGTTTCTGTTATTTCCAGATACGTAGTAATTAATCTTGCAATTTAAACAACAGATATTTAGTCAAACACATAGATTGCATGCTCAATGCTCAGACCTTGAACATGTTAGGACTTAGCTGTGTACTGACCTTACCTAGTGCACAGACCTTTATTACACATGTGCTTAGACCTCGAAGAATGCATATGCACTGACCTTGTAGCATCATATGAGAATATGCACAAACTTGTCCTTGCAAATGTGCACGGACTTTGATCGAATGAGCACTGAACTCGATATGCAGTAGAAGAGATATGCACCAACCTTAGCATACACAGAATAAAGTGTGCACAAACCTTTCAAGCGATCAATGCAAATTTACACCGACCTAAGTTTATGCAAATGACTATATGCATCGACCTGATATAGGCGCAAGGCAGACATGTACATACCTTCATATGCATAAGTCAGAAATGTGCACCAACCTATATGTGTTATATGCAAAACATGCACTGACCGATGTGTGTTATGTGCCAAAATGTGCACGGACCTATATGGCTTAATGCGAAACATGCACGGACCTCATTTTGCACAAGGCCAAGGATGCACCGACTTGTATGCAGACAGATAGAATGTGCCCTGACCTTGTTCTGCCTAATGAAGGATGTATGCACCGACCTTGTTAAGCACAAGGCAAATGTGCACAGACTTGCTACGATGTATGCACCGACCTTGTTCTGCCTAATGAAGGATGTGCACTGACCTTGTTTAGCACAAGGCAAATGTGCACAGACTTGCTATGATGTATGCACCGACCTGTTATGCACTTCTACAGAAACATGCACCGACCTTAGTATAAAATGTGTGCACATGAAGCTATGATATGCTAACAGTGTTGTCAAAATAAGAATAATTTCAGAAAATTATTATTATTATCAAAATCCAAGAGTTGAAACACAAAATGTATTGTTGCAAATCATCAAAACAAAATAGGAAATTAACTTTAGAGAACTAAGTCAAAAGAGACATGACATGAGACACATTATCCCACATGAGCTTCCACAACATTCTCCCCCTTTTTGATGCTGGCAACACGTTCACATTTTGATGTCAACAATGATTTTATTACGAATCAAGAAATATGCTCACAGTAATATGCACAACGTATAATTCAAGAAAATGCAGTATTTCTTCCTAATGCAAAAATAATGCACGACGAATCTCTCAGCATCAAACTCTCTCCCCACCAACATCAAAACATTAAAATCTCTCCCCCTTTGCCATTAGCAGAAAGGATAATAGAACGATATCTAGGAGAGTACTACAGTGAAGAGGAAATCTGATTTGACAAACTAAGTAGGCTTTCAGTAATCAAGCAAATAAAGCACAAATTCTTTTAAAATAAGAGTGCAGATAGTGCATTCCTGAACTTATGTGGTTTAAAGAGTATGAAAGTGAGAGACTAGCCACTCCACTCTATGAGAAACAGTTTGTATGAGCTCTTAATAGTAATGAACCAGACGTGCATGAGGCATGCCAGATTTTGCCTTACTTTATCTTATTTATCTAAAACATCAAAGCATCATCAGGAGTGACCAGAACTTGTATTGAGATTAAACAAACTCCACAGTTTTGAATTAATCTTCAGAGGAGCAGTGATAGTTTCATACATTTATTTTCTTTTGCAACTTTAGTACAGTCAAGTATAATCTTGCCTTTTTACATAAGAGTATACGTTTATAAGATGCCAGTACCCCTAGTTAATTAGCAAGATCTACTATTTTGTCTCAGGTATAGTGTCCACCTTTTTGCATAAGGGTACACGTTTATAGTGTGACTCTAAGGTTTTAATTCAGAGTGTCAAAAAGGAAATCCCTTGCCCCCGGGTCATTCTCACTTATGTTAGAGACATCTAGCACATCCTCTCCATAGTAGATACTATCTCGCACATTTTTAGAGAAGCAAATAATGTTGCTGATTCTTTGGCATCTTTAGCTTGTAGCTCCAAATGTAATTCTTTTTTTGTTTACCATGAGCTACCAAACTTTGTCAAAGATGCAGCTTGACTGGATAAGCTAGGAATACCTAGCATCCGCCTGATGTAATTGACTTTATTCTTCTAGTTATTAATAAAACTTACCTCCTAGGATTGGGTGGTGGAGTGGCTATTCTCCTTACCTTTGGTAAGGGGTGCACTCTCCCACTCACCCCTAGGCAGGGTTTTTCAAAAAAAAAAAAAGTACCCCTAGTTACTCAGTGGAACTAACCTTTTAATTTTCTGAACAGAGATAACTTGAAGCACTTCATGACATGAGTTTTTCTTCATTTCATGATGAAGTACCCAGTTTCTTAGTGCATTCAATCATTGCTCTGCCTTTAGAATATATGATTCATCATTTTGACACAGCTGCCCATTTAATTTTCAGAAGGTGTTGTTTAAGAACAATACATGTTTTCAGATCTTCTCAACCAATTTAACCTGAGTCTAGATAAATTTAGATTCTGAAAGACTCAATTAAACATGACATGCACGAAATGGTTAAGAACTATTAAAAGTATTCCACATTCCTTCTTCATCGAGTTTGGAGTTTGGTTTTTAGTCGCTAAAGCTCATTAAGTTTAACCAGCAATTCATTCAAGGTTCATTACTACTTCTTATAAAAAAAGAATTTTGATTTTAGAAGCTTAGATTAATGAACATGTCTATCAGTTTGTCATTTGTTCAGATTCAGAAAATGATTCCAAGGAATGTTCAGATATTGATATCAAGGATGAGAATAGGTAAGATAAATGGAGAACTGACAGAAAGTGAGCTCAAATGAATTATTCAGAAGCTGACCTATGGACTAGCTCGGATTCAAATTTTATTCAATGCTCCCCCTCACAAAGTGAATATATGAGATGATCATGAATGAAAACTATATATGTGGTATCTATCTGTATTCTCAAGACCACCAAGGATGACATGATGAACTCGAAGCTCCCCCTCAATGTATGCATGAAGTTTTCTAAGATGATTTCATGTCTTAATCTAGATGTATGCAATGTTGACCCATGGTACTAGGCGAAGGGCTAGCCTCTACGCATAGTGTGGGTTTTCAGACAGACAATATCTGTCCTTCTCCCAACTTACCATTTAATATACCTATGGGTTAACAATGAAATGCAACAGACAGACATTCAGAAAATTCAGTAACAGTCATCACACATGCAGCATTTAAGAATACAAAGTTTAGAAACAAATGTGATCAAGAGCTCATGCTAAGAATTTGCAAAGACCAAGTTCCCTTCTTAGAAATTTGAATCTTTCATTACCAAGAGGATTGATAAAAATATCAGCAATTTATCTTTCAGATTCAACAAACTTTAGAATAATTTCCTTTTTACTTACTTCATCTCTAAGAAAATGATATTTGATTTCAATATGTTTAGTCCTAGAATAGTGAACAGGATTTTTGGTTAAGAAAATAGCACTTGTGTTCTCACAAAGAATTGTAATGCAACTAAGATTTATAAGATAGTCAATTAGATGGTGTTTAATCCAGAGGACTTGGGCAGCATAGTTTCCTGCAGCCACATACTCTGTCTCAGCAGTGGATAAGGCGACAATGTGCTGTTTCTTAGATGCCCAAGACACTAGACACCCACCTAGAAATTGACAGTATCCACTAGTGCTTTTCCTATCTATCCTACACCCATCATAGTCTGCATCAGTGTAAGCTACAAGGTCCATCTCACACTTAGCAAGATACCATAAGCCTAAGTCCATGGTGCCAGATAGATACCTAAAAATCCGTTTCACAGCTATCAAATGTGATTCCTTAGGATATGCTTGAAATCGAGCACACAAACATACTGAAAATTGAATATCAGGGCGAGAAGTAGTAAGATATAACAAGGATCCGATCATACCTCTGTATAGTTTGGGGTCTACCGTTTTACTTTCTGGATCAGTATCCAGGCTTGTAGATGTTCCCATTGGTGCAGTTATTGCTTTGAGGTTTTCCATCTTGAATTACTTCAGTAGATCCTTGATATACTTTTCTTGAGTTATAAACGTTCCTTCTTTAGTCTGACAGACCTGTAACCCAAGAAAAATTTTTAGTTCACCCATTGAGCTCATTTCAAATTCACTAATCATTAATGCTGAAAATTCCTTACACATGAATGAATTAGTTGACCCAAACACTATATCATCTACATAAATTTGAATGATCAGAATTTCTTTATCACATACCTTTGTGAATAATGTCTGGTCAATCTTACCTCTAGAGAATCCCTTTTCTGTGAGGAACTTACTCAGTTTGTCATACCAAGCTCGAGGAGCTTGCTTCAATCCATAGAGTGCCTTGTCAAGCTTATAGACATGGTCAGGAAAATCAAGACACTCAAAACCAGGAGGTTGTCTTACAAAAATATCCTCTTTTATTTCCCCATTTAAAAATGTAGATTTGACGTCCATCTGCTGGAGGGTTATTCCTAAATTGCATGCGATTGCTAAAAGAATTCTAATGACTTCTAGCCTAGCTACAGGGGCAAAAGATTCTTCAAAGTCAATACCGTACTCTTGGTTGTACCCTGAGCTACCAGCCTAGCCTTATTTCTTACTATGTTACCTTGCTCATCAGTTTTATTCCGAAAGACCCATTTAGTGCCTATAAAAATGCCATGAGAGGGTTTAGGAACTAAGTGTCAGACCTTGTTCCTATCAAATTGACTAAGTTCTTCATGCATGTCATTAATCCAGTGTTCATCCTGAAGGGCACTCTCTATGTTCTTTGGTTCAATCTGAGATACTAAAGCAAATGAATTCAATTCATTTTCAATTCTTAAATGAGCTCTAGTTCTCGTAGGTTCATTCAAGTTACCAATAATGTTTTCTGGTAGATGGTCTCTAAGAAATTTACTATTGGTAACTGGAATAACTGGATTTTCACTTACCTCCCCTGAGAGTAAGATTTTTCTGCTTCAGTCTTCTGCAGAATCTCCATCTGGTGCCTCTTTGGTCTGCAGAATTTCTCCATCTACTTTGTCCCTACATAAACTGATGTCAGTTTTATTTTCTGACTCATCAAACACTATATGAGGAGATTCTTCAACAGTTTTAGAGTTGAGATTATATATCCTATAGGCTCTGGAATGTTCCGAATAACCTAGAAAAATTCCAGGTTCACTTTTGGGTTCAAACTTATCAAGGTCTCGTTTGGAGTTTATATGAACAAAACATTTACAACCGAAAACCTTGAAATGAGCTAGAGAAGGTTTCTTACCTTTAAGAATCTCATAGGGAGTCATTTAAGTAGTGGGTCTTACCAGGGCTCTATTAATGATGTAACATGAAGTGTTAACAGCCTCAGCCCAAAACTTCCTTGGTAGGTTCCCTTCTACCAGCATAGTCTGAGCCATTTCAACTAAGGTTCGGTTTCTCCTTTCCACTACTCCATTCTGCTCTAGAGTTCTTGGTGAGGAGAACCTGTGAGTGATGCCATTCTCCCTGCAGAAATCATCAAATTGTGAGTTAACAAACTCACCACCATGATTAGATAAAATATTCAAAATAGCATGATCATTGGTCTGTTTTATTTTATAAAAGAACTCCTGAAATTCTTCAAAAGCTTCATTTTTGTGAGACAAGTAGAAAACCGAAGTAAATCTAGAGAAGTCATCAACAAGCACAAAACTATATCTTTTTCCAGATAAGCTAATTGACCTAGTGGGTCCAAATAGGTCCATGTGAATTAGCTCATATGGTTTAGAAGATAGGTTTTCAGTTCTAGATTTAAAAGATTTTCTAGTCTGTTTACATTGGGTGCATGCCTCACAGATTTTATTGTCATTTTTAAAAGAAATTTCAGGAAGCCCTTTTACCATACTGTGTTTATTAAGTTTATGAAGCACACTATAACTGGCATGACCTAATCTACGATGTCACATGTAGGCTAGGTCATCCTTATTAACACTAAGATAGAGATTAGAGTGTGCTACATCATCTAAGTCTACCATATAGATGTTATTAACTCTCTTGCCAATAAATTTTACAGATTCAGAATTGGGTTCATAGATGGTGCATGCAAGAGAATCAAATATAACTTTATGACCTCTGTCACAGAGTTGACTTATGCTAAGAAGATTATATGCTAAACCTTCAACTAACAAAACTTCTTCAATTAAACAGGAAGAACACTTACCAACCTTTCCCGATCCAATAATCCTTCCCTTGGTATTACCTACAAATGTAACATGACCAGCATCTTTCTTCACCAGCATGCAGAATTTTTCTTTATCTCCGGTCATGTGCCTAGAACAGCCACTATCCAGATACCACTTGTTATGATTGGCTGCCAGACATACCTGCAAGGGAATTAAGTAGAATGATTTGGAACCTAGAGCTTCTTGGGTCCCATAAAAGCATTTGTTTCATGCAAACAAGAAAGTAAATGTTTTGGTATCCATATTTGATTTGGCTTCTTCATGTCAGTTGTGGATTTCTTATCATTCAGTTTGGTCTATTTTTTCTTATCACCATTAATTTTGGAAGATTTATTTTGAGGTGTAGCAGTTTTCTTCTTAAGCCCATTCTGAAAGTTTCTTTCCAGTGGTCAGTCCAATGAGTATTGGAAGTAGTATGAGCATAGGGAACCCTGGACTGTTTTGGCATGAATTTGACAAAGCCATAAGAGTTCTAGCTTCTAAAGATTTTGTGCCTGGGTTGCACATAGGAGTTCCAAGGATAGAGTCCATGCATCTGTGTAGAGTAGGAGTTCTGGAACTGCATTGACCTTGTGTAGAGGTTGCCTTGACCTCTTCCATCAGAGTAGTGGTAATAGGATTTATATAAAGGAGGATGGTTTGAAGTATTCTGATATTGACCACGTCCTGAGATACCTCTGCCTAGGCCTTTCTCAAAGGATTTGAACCCAGTAGGGCTACGGGTTGGATGAGGTTTGGAAGTGCCTCTTGACTTTCTGTTGAGGCTGGACAGTTTTGGACTTGGATTTTCCTTGGACTCTAGCCTTAACAGTATGAATCCTAGCCAGTCCCTTGATCTGAGGTGTGGGAGTGTGTGAGCAAGATTCCCTAGACACCTCTATCTTCCCTTTGCCCTTGTCTTTGGCATTGGGCTTGACTTTCTCAACTGATCTCAGATTGTCACCAGAAGTCATTTGAATCAAAGGTTGTGATGTTCCTTTTTCAGCCACAAAAGAAATTGACCTAACATTAAACCTTTTCTGATTTGTTGGGTTGAAACCCAAACCTTCCTTTCTAAGGTTTATTTTTGTTTCTAAGAGGGCATTTAGATTTTCTGTTCCTTGTGTCATGCCTTCAAGGGATTTTTGCTTATCCTTGTTTTCTTGTTCCAGATTTTCAATGACCTTTTTGAGTTCAGCATTTACACCATTGATGGCTTCATATTTTTCAGTTGCTGTTCTAGTTTATTCCTTAAATTCATGTATTCTCATTTTAAGTTCATCAATGGAGTTCAGCAAATTCTCATTTTCATTTTTAAATCAGTTAGCATGCTGTTTCTACATTCAGCTTCATTAAGGGAGTTTTTCAGCTCTAAGTTTTCAGTTGTTAGACATGCAATCTTATCAGACAAAGAAGTATCATTAACTAATGAATTCAGTTTCTTTTTCAAATGTCTGTTCTCCCTACGCATGTTTTCATATTTTTCAAGGATTTCAGCATACACATCTTCCCATTCATTATGTGTAAAGTTTTAAATGGGGATAATACCTCGACATCATCTTCCTTGCCTTCATCACTCTTTGCCATCAGACATATCTTCTCTTCTTTCTCACTTTCAGAGGAGCTGCTCTGACTTTCTTCTTCTTCATTACTCCAGGTGCTAATCATGGCTCTTCCCTTTTTGTTCTTCCACCTGGGCTGCTTATCCTTGAGCTCAAGACAATCTGCCTTGAGATCTCCTACTTTCCTGCAATTGTAACAAACTATGGCATCAGTTTTCTTAACATTATCAGATTTATGTTTGGACTGTCTTTTTCCAGAGAAGTATTTTCTTCTCAGCCCTTTCCCTTCTTTTCTCAGGAATTTCTTGAACTTCCTGGTAATCATTGTAAATTCATCCTGATCTTCCTCAGAACTAGTGCAGCTATACTCACTAGATGACCCTTTGCTAGAATTAGCTTTAAGAGCTAAGGTTTTCTTCTCTTTTCAGACTCATCAACTTTTTAAGGTTCAACTCATATGTCATGAGAGAACCAATGAGCTCATCTACAGTGGTCGTAGCTAAGTTCCTAGACTCCTCCACTACAGTGGCCTTAGTGTGCCAGATGGGTGTCAGGGACCTTAGAATTTTCCTAACCAACTCATACTCACTATAGGTTTTTCCCAGACTTCTTAAGCTATTGGTAATCACATTCAGACGCGCATACATCTCAGATATTGACTCTTCAGGCTTCATTTTGAAAGCCTCATACTCAGAGACTAACATGTTGGCTTTGGTTTCTCTAACCTGAGAGTCCCTTCGTAAATGACCTCTAGCTTATCCCACATCTCCTTAGCAGTGTTGCAAGAAGAGACTCTGGAGAATTCGGTGGGATGAAGTGCACATTGTATAGCATTAATGGCACCCACTCAAGGTGATAATATGCTCCTTAGTCCAGAGTCTTCTTCTGGAGGCAAATCAAAAGGACCCTTACTGACTACTTTCCAGATCTCGTAGTCCTTAGCACGTAGGAAGACCTGCATCCTATTCTTCCAGTAAGCATAATTATTACCATTGAAGAATGGTGGCTTACTCGTAGAATGACTCTCAGCGATCAATCCTTTAGCATCCATAACAAATCTCTCCGGGATGTAAAGCCTTAAGGGAGAGTTAGGCTCTGATACCACGTGTTGGAACGGATGGACACTAAGATCTCGAGGGGGGGTGAATAGATCTACCCCTAAAAATCTACAGCAGTTAAAGACAATGCGGAATAACAACTAACCACTGTAAATCAAACAAGAGATGCAAGTTTTAGAACAAATTAACATGCTAACAAGTATGCACGAAGGGCAATGCTCAATAACAGCTAGAAAAATTACTGTAAAATGTCAGATAGAATCTCCAAATTCTATAAGAGATGAATTTCAGCAATATCAAGAGAGATCAGATGATTGCACTCAACAGTCAGCCAAACACCTAGGTATAGTACGATGGCAGAGGCTAACCTCACGCAAGAGGTGGAATTCCAGATAAGCGTAGCTTATCCTTTCAACCATGCCTTTTGATATACCTACTAGATGAAAAGCTTTAGCAATAATCTCGGATAGCAATTTTAACAAGTGAAAGCATGTTACTCTTAAACGCTCCTAAGCATTCATCTAAACATCGAGCAGACAGAAGCTGTAAACACACTGGAGCACAAAACAATCACACAAGAGAAGAGAATTTTTAGGTGCTTCGATCTCTATCCAGAGATCTACATCCACCCCTTACTCAATTGAGTAAGGCTTACTGCTCTCACACAGCTTGAGTACGCTGATCCACAGCTTCGGGGATATAATCCCTACAGACCGCTGATCCATAGCTTTGGGGATTAGATCCCAGACCGCTGAGCCTTACAGCTTCGCTGTCCGAGGTTTCACCCTCGCCCGCTGACACATAGCTTAAGAGAATTCAGGAAATAAAATGGAAAGAACGAAATGAGAAAACAATGTAACTCTCTAGGAGCAGATTGACTCTAGATTTGATCCAGGATTCAATTACAAAGATGAACTCTCTTCTCACTTAGACGATCAAACCAGCTTACGATGCTATGCTTTCCTTGACCTTTACCGCAACTTCTTCTTTCTACTTCTTCTCTGCTTCTCACACTCACTCTGCATGTCTATTCTGCTCAATCTCCCTTTTCTTCTCTATTTTTCTCAGAGATCTGATCCCTCTATATATCCTCGCGAGAAGAGGGCGCGTGGGAAACACGTTTCCCGCCCAAAAATCAGTAGAAGATGCTCTGGTGAAGCTCCACATGTCAGCAGAGGCAGATGCCCTTTCCACGTGTCAAATGATAGAAGTGCACGGCCCGAGTGTCAGAAAGATATGATTGGAGAACCACCTTGGATCACGTGCCACTTATTGTCCTGGGATCACGTGACTACTTAAGTTTCTGTTATTTCCAGATACGTAGTAATTAATCCTACAATTTAAACAACAGATATTTAGTTAAACACATAGATTGCATGCTCAATGCTCAGACCTTGAACATGTTAGGACTTAGCGGTGTACTGACCTTACCTAGTGCACAGACTTTATTACACATGTGCTTAGACCCCGAAGAATGCATATGCACTGACTTTGTAGCATCATACGAGAATATGCACAAACTTGTCCTTGCAAATGTGCACGGACTTTGATCGAATGAGCATTGAACTCGATATGCAGTAGAAGAGATATGCACCAACCTTAGCATGCACAGAATGAAGTGTGCACAAACCTTTCAAGCGATCAATGCAAATTGGCACCGACCCGAGTTTATGCAAATGACTATATGCACCGACCTGATATAGGCGCAAGGCAGACATGTACAGCCCTTCATATGCATAAGTCAGAAATGTGCACCAACCTATATGTGTTATATGCAAAACATGCACTGATCGATGTGTGTTATGTGCCAAAATGTGCACGGACCTATATGGGATAAATGTGAAACATGCACGGACCTCATTTTGCACAAGGCCAAGGATGCACCGATTTGTATGCAGACAGATAGAATGTGCACTGACCTTGTTCTGCCTAATGAAGGATGCATGCACCGACCTTGTTAAGCACAAGGCAAATGTGCACAGACTTGCTACGATGTATGCACCGACCTTGTTCTGCCTAAAGAAGGATGTGCACTGACCTTGTTTAGCACAAGGCAAATGTGCACAGACTTGCTACGATGTATGCACCGACCTGTTATGCACTTCTACAGAAACGTGCACCGACCTTAGTATGAAATGCGTGCACATGAAGCTATGATATGCTAACAGTGTTGTCAAAATAAGAATGATTTCAGAAAATTATTATTATTATCAAAATCCAAGAGTTGAAACACAAAATGTATTGTTGCTAATCATCAAAACAAAATAGGAAATTAACTTCAGAGAACTAAGTCAAAAGAGACATGACATGAGACACATTATCCCACATGAGCTTCCACAATAGGAAATGGGTAGAGTATCCATCCCCCTACCTCCACCGAAAATCTCGCGTGCCAAAAATACCGAAAACCATCACACGAACCCGCCGGCACTTCGAATCCATGAATGGGATCGCGCCAAGCACCATGCTTCATTCCTCGCGCCTTCACGCTCCACGATGCCTCCACAACATCCCCGCCTCGTCCACCTTCGACATGGTCGTGCGTTCGGGGGAGAGGGGAAGAGAGGAGAGAGAACGGAGGGGGAGAGTGAGAACGTGAGTGAGAGGAGAGAGAGAGAGGGTTAAATAGAAAAGAAAAAGAAGAAATTAGGAATATTTATGAAATCCGATTTTTGGCACAAAATTCTATAAAATCAGAAAAATATGAAAAAATAGCCTTCGTGATCCTTGAAATGAGCACAATGCACCTGTAGCATCCCGGAGTCTCAAAACTCAACGGTTCACTCTCCATAGGGTTCCGCGAGTTATACAGGGGAAAAATCCGAGTGGATCGTAAAATACTATTCAGGACTCGCAAAAGCGCTCCGAAAGTTCTCGGATTCCGATCCGAAGGATCCATGATATTACAATAAGGGTGGCACGAGGAAAGCACCTCCGTCAACGCCAACAACCATATGCCTAACCAACTGCCTTGCCTATTAAGAACCATACCACAACCTGCAACAAGACCCTCCCCCTTTCCTCAACCTTCACACCCCCTCATTTGCCCTTCACACCCCTCACCATTAGCTTCTTCTACCACTCCTGCTAACCGTTAACCTAGACCCCTCCTGCTTTTCCCTTCGCCAATACCCCTGCACCATCAACATCCCGTGTGCCTACCCCTACCAACCACCTAGGCCCCTCCTCATTCGCCCCTCACCCACTCCCCCTTCATCGTCAACCTCTTATGAGCCGTCCACTTCCACCAACCCCTTTCCTACTAGACTTCCACCGTCATCAACACTTGTCACCCCCGTCGATCCCCAACCGGCAAGGCCCCTTATAAGGGTTTCCCCTCTTGCTATGCCTACTCAAACTCCATCACCAGTTAACCCCGACATCCCTTCTTCCTCCACCAACCCTCCACTCTCTAGACCCATCACCAACCTGACGGAGGCGCATAACTCACAAACGAAGGTGCTCCGGAGTGGAAGGATATTCCACAGTGTATTTCCACCCCGACAGGAGCAGGTTCCCATACCAAGACAATAAGAGCAAGAGCAAGAACAAGAGTCTATCCCGAGCACACAATATGATCTGTTGAAGCATTTGGACAAGACTCTGGCGAGGATTTATATATTAGAGTTGATCAAAAGGTCAAAGACCCAACAATAAGCATTAATGCAATATCTGAAAAAAGTAATGGTGAATGAATACCTTCCGGTTGAGCAGATCGCATCAGTCCTTACTCCGGCAAGTGACCGGCTGACCATTGTATTTCACGAACATGAGCTAGCTCCCGAGTTGGCTCGGAAGTATGCCTTGTGTATCACTATCAATATTAATAAAGTGACTGTTAATCAATGCTTGGTTGATACTGGTGCTTCCATTAATGTGTTGCCACCTAGCACTCTGAAAATGTGTGGCATATCTGAGAGTGAAGTGCGGCCTTCATCTATCACTGTGACAGCATATGATGATACCAAGAAGTCACCAATTGGAATGATTACTTTGAGAATAGAGCTAGGTCTTATGTTAGTTACTGTCGATTTCCATATTCTAGACATGGATCCAACCTTCAATGGAATTTTGGGTCAACCATACATCCAGGCACTCGACGCCGTCCCCTCCACAAACCATCAATGCCTAAAGTTTCCGCATAAGGGGCGGATCGTCAAAGTCACAAGCATGCCTATTCTGCCAACAGTGGATGCCCTCTCGACCACACCATTGCCTTCAATCTGGCTGACTAATAAGCCATTGTTATCTATGTTAGGCCTTGCCGACCCACGGCATGATTTATTAAGGTCACGAACACTAGTTTCCATGCCGACACCAACACCACTTCTACCTCCAAAGGGAAAAAAGAAACAAATGATGAACACCCCAGGATGGAATATCATGATAAAAATGGGTTACAAATCTGGCAAGGGATTTGGAGCGAGATTGCAAGGCAGGTTGAAGCCGGTGAGAGACCAAAAGCTCATTCCTCGAGGCAGCCTTGGTTATAAAGGGCCGACCAAGGATAGACTGCAAGAGATGAGGAAGAGCCATGGGCCACAATGGCGTCAACAATGAAAACCGACAGACGGCCTCTTACATGGTCTCTTTACTGCCACTTTGTGAAAGGACCCACTGAATAGGTTGAGGAGCAGACCACAGCGATCACATCGATGTTAGATACCCAAGATGTACATGCTCGACAATTTGCTCACCATTTAGCACCGCTGGCTACTTATAAAGCTCTGGATTCACTAAGGCCATTCAAAAGAAGAAAAATAGATGATCCTGAGTGTAAGTGGTATCGCTGGTTTGATATGTATGACATCGCTTTAGCATTGAGCCGGCTATTCCTACCAACTCACCAGGAGTGGCTACCTCTCATACATGATATTATGAAAAGCCATATGCAATCACTGATAAGAGGTAGCTGCTGAGCAATTATACAGATACCGGAGAACCAGATGTACCCTTTGAGGAGATTTTCACCATAGATAGGCTTTAGGCCGGCCACTTTCTTGTTGATGCCATTCACCCCATACTGATAGCACCCCTATGGTCCAAACTCCGCATCCATGACATACCGAGGCCACCCGAGGTCTTGATTTCTTTCTGTTGGCCCAGTTGGCGAGCGGACAAGAAAGGGGGGGTTGAATTGTCCCCCAAGCGATATGGAAAATTTAGAACTTACTTTGCACAATTAACAGATTTAACGAGATTGATGAAAATAAACTAAATAGAGTAAACTAAGTTCTCTCAATCTCGCCGAGCTCACTCGATCATGACCGAAGGATTAAGTGATCAAACACAGAACCACAAAGCAAACCACAAGACACAAGATTTTAAGGTGGTTTGAGACCACGACGGGCTCCCTACGTCCACCCCTCACCAAACTGGTGAGGCTTCACTCGCTAGAAAACCAGCACGGGGATAACTCCCCAACACAGAGCCAAGCTCCAACACACACGCAGGACGACGCCTGCACACACACGGGGAATAACCTCCCCACGAGGAGAACTCTCCTCATGCTGTTAACACAGCAACAACGGGGACGAACCCCACACACTCTGGATCTTAAATCCAACAGCGCGCGCGCGCGCGCACACACACACACACACACACACACACACACACACACACACACACACACACACACACACACACACACATGCTGCAACAGTCACAGCACGAACCACACACATGATCGCACGCAGGCGATCAAACCATACACAATATTTCTAAGTTCAGAAAATTAAGACAAATATTCAAGACATGCTCAGACAAAAATATAACTCATGACGAACATCACAAATAAGCAGAAATAAGATGTAGAGTTTATCCCCCTTGATTTCCAAGACCAATAGATGACGTTGCTTGAAACTCAGGTCGGATGGTGGTGATTTCAGCGTCCTCTCGTTCCTCTCTTCAATCCGCTCCTTTTTCTCTTCTTGCACGAGCTCTAGAAATGGCTTGATGTAGATGAAATCTTCTCCTCTTGAGATCCTTCCTTCCATCTTCCCTTTCTTCTCCTACAAGATAGAAAACATAAGCACATAAGGGTTCTCCTTCCAAATTCATAGCTCATGTGTATGTATATATAAGAGAGTGCATAAGACCCATATAGCACTCGCAAAACCCTTGCAAAATCCCGCACATATGTGTATTAGAACCCTAAGGTAAAAGGAGTCAAAATAGGGTTCATTTGGATTGGGTTTCATGAGTTTTGAATGAGATTTTCAAAGCCGGATCCGGAGCACCTGACGGAGTCGGTCGACCGACCCAAGTATTTCGGTCGATCGATCTAGACAGAGTCGGCCACTGAAACAATAGGTCGACCTCTGTCTTGAATAGGTTTCATCCTGGCTATTTTTGTCGATCGATCCTCTACTTTGGTCGGCCGAAAAACCTGCAAAATAGAAAAAGAAAGTGAAATTAGTGATTTTTCATATACATTGATGCCACCTTACCTTTGATCAAGCTTTTGGTGTCTTGAGAGCCTATTAAGCATTATGAAACACATTTCCACACCAAGAAGATGTACTCTCCCAAACACATTTAAAACCTCAACAGCCCCATGAGGAAAATGGTTTGTTTTGCAAGTTAAACATTTATAGCTTTTGTAACTTCCATTACCTAAATGAAAATACACGATTTAACATGTAGTTCAAGCTAGAACATAAACATCCCCAAAGCTATGATCTCAATAATGGAATTTGAATTCATACAAAAAGGACTTGCATAATCATAAATTTATCAAGATAGCATTTCAAGCACGCTATGCACATTGACTTGTTTTGCCAAAACCAAACACATGCACAGGAGTCGACCCATACAGAGAGGGGGTCGACCCTGTCTAGTTATGCTCATTGAAAAGCCTATTCTATGAGATCCAAATGATGTAAACATGCAGCCCATTGACATCAAGGATACAACCATGAATTTCCTTCTTGAACATCAAAGTAAAACAAGTGGTTTACATGTGAACCAAAGACTTATGCATCAAGGATGGCACATTAAGGTTGTTTACTCAAAAGTACTTCAATGAACTTAACTTCACAACCATCAAGATGTATATTACACAATTTCACACAACTAAAGATTGGAATGAAAATACCATGCATCCAAGCAAATGTATGAGGCCATCAAACCAGTTTTCACCAAGATTAACATAAACTTCCATTTGCATTCTAAGCCACAATGACCCCATTAAGAATATGCATGAACACAGAAGGGTTGACGCTATACAAAGGATAGGTTGACTCCTTGATAGAGAGCATGAAGAAAACTGCATTAAAAGCACATTGTGGGGTCGACACAATCCATGGGGTGGGGTCGACTCCACTAAAGTAAAACCAACCAAAATGCTCATCCAAGCATTCATTTGACTTCCATGTGTGATCTTGCAAAACAAGGTAACCCCATTAGCTTGAATAAGTGTTAAGAGTGTTAGGGTGCTAGGCCCGGATTCAGAGGGGGGGTGAATGAATCTCCCCTATAAAACGGCCAATTAAAAACTATACTGGACACTGATGCGGAATTAAAACCAATTAAGCTCTATAGGATATGAAGTTCGATGGTGCTCTTATTCAAATAGTTGGACTGCTAGAGTACAGACTCCTAAACACATCTATGCTGTTGACAGAATCCAATTAAGCATGCATGAACATAACATCCATAATCTCAGAGTCGTAGATGGGAATTAACCTAAGCATTCATCTACTGAGATAGAAGACAGACAGATAAGCGATTAGATCGAAAACCTAGGCATGCATCTAGCAGATCAGAGTGAACAATCAACCCACGGAACAAATGATTTTTAGATGGTTCAGTCTGCTGCCCACAGACCTATGTCCATCCCCCACTCAAACCAGAGTGAGGCTTCCCGCTGATACACAGCTTAAACTGCTGGGCATTATAGCTTGTCTACAACTGCTGAGCAACACAGCTTGCTTCCGCTGAGCAATCACAGCTTGCTATCCAGAGGAACCAATCTTCTGTAACGCTGAGCACCACAGCTTGCTGTCCAGAGGAACTAATCCTCTCCAACGCTGAGCAACATAGCTTGCTTTCAGAACAAAGGTTTAAAATAAAACAAAAGATGGAAAATCACAGCACCGGAAAGCTGGAAACGATCTTAAAGCAAATGTGGCTCTCGCAGGATTTGACTGGCTTGGATCTGATCCAAAGTCTAGTAGAAACGGATCTTTAGCTATGGCTTCACTCTTCTTACTCGAGCTCTCTCTCTCTTTCTTTCTTTCTTCCTCTTCTTCTGCTTCTTTTTCTCTCACGCTTTACTCTTCCTCTCTTCAGCTCTACTCTTCTTCTGCTCTTTGTCTCTCCTTCAGATATATTCTTTCTATATTCTTGTTCCTCTCCTCTTTGATCGCAGGAGAGGGATTGTATATAGCTTCAGCCTAGGACCCACGAGCTCACGCACTGGGCGTGTGGAGGGAACACTCCCACCAAGAAGTTTCAAGAATATCATAGTCACGCGTCAGAGTCTGGATAAGAGAGAATCCACGTGGCGACTTCTTCCAGAGACAGTCCACCTTGGATCACGTGCCCTTCTTAACTATCACGAGCTGTTGTCCTATTAATATGTCAAAACATATGATAGTCAGACAGGTATGAAGATTGCACAGACTTGATAAAGCAGTAAAGTAAATGTTTAATTCATAGAGCACACACGGTCAGACTCAAGAAAATGTAATATGCATAGAATGCACAGATCTTAAGTAACGTATAGCAGTATATGCATAGACCATATATCACACAGAAAGTATGTGCACGGACCTTGAGTCACAAGAGTGCAAGTTATGCACCGAGCCTGGGTCATACAACAACGAGTCATACAACAACGAGTGTTGCACCGAGGTGTATACGCTTGAACAAGACATGCACAGACCTATTTTGCCTGTCAAAGGATGAGCACCATCCTTGTTTTGACACAGGGCAAATATGCACAGACTCCATATGCAATATGTATGAAAACATGCACAGGCTTTGGGTAATGTATAGGAGAATATGCACAAACGTTAAGTGAAAAATAGCAGGACGTGCACGGACATTTAGGAACTTATTGTGTGTAGTGCCCCAAAATTTATAAATAATTTTTGGATTATTTTAGAATTTTTTGAAATTAATTGGTTGATAAAGGGATTTTTTTTAGGGCCCGATTTGTTGTGTCCCTGTGATTTTGATGATAGCAAACACTATAAGTCATCATCTGTTTGAGTCTGCATATAATCCTATTTGTGTTGCATATAAATGTTTCAATGAACATGTGTTGCATATGAATGTTTCAATGAACATCTTATTTGAGTACCATTACATCGAACAGGCTGTGTGCATTGGTGCATTTCATAACTCATAACTGCCATAAGTCAATGAATGTCTGCATTTCATAACCTTGTTTCTATGAATGTCTAGACTTAGACTCATGCATTTCATATCTGCTCAGGTTAAGTCTGTACAATGGGTGTTGTCTGCACAGCCAGTGTATCACTCTCTCTGCACTGTCTATACATCCTTAGACAGCCTGCCTGAAGCTTGATTGTTGAAGTCTAGAAGTGGGTCGACCCCCTTCTAGATGGGTCGACCCCCCAGATCTCTAAGTCTGTACAGAGTGCTGTTCATCTTTGTTCAAAGTCTATACATTATCTCTTTTACCTACGTTGCTCGAAACAAAGTCTATACACTGCTGGATGATCAAGTCTGCACATTGGCGGCTTTCCCTACGTTCTGGCCAAGTCTATACATTCATACCTTTCCCTACGTTCTGGCCAAGTCTAAACATCGTTTGCCTGGCTTCTGCTTCAAAGTCTATACATTCGTTTCCTTTCGCAAGTCTATACAGAGTCTGTATCTTCTAAGTCTATACATCCGTTGTCTTAATAAAGTCTGTACAGACTTTGCTCGTTCAAGTCTGTACACGGTTCAGTTGTTTTGGCAAGTCTACACATCATGAAGTCTATACATCCGACTGCCTTTGCATTGCTCAAGTCTGTACAGCCCTTTCATTGGCAAGTCTATACATCCTCCAGTTGTCTTGGCAAGTCCATACATTGAGAGTCTATACATTGTACAGTAGTGCATTCCTTGAAAGCAAGTCAGTACATTGGCGTTGGGCATCCAAGTCTATACATTGATTCACTGTTCATGCCTTCACCCAAAGTCTGTACAGCGAGCAGCGTGTCTGTGTTCAAGCCTTTCAAGTCTATACATTGGTTCAGGGTCTCCAAGTCTATACATCGGCCTGAAGCTTCAAGTCTACACATTGTCTTCATGGCATCGGAAGTCTATACAGCCTGCATGCCTCATAACGCCAAGTCTATACATCGTAGCCTTCAAGTCTTCAGAGCTTGTACATTCTTCAAGGGCCAAGTGTATACAGTGTCTCGCTCACATCTTCAAGGGTGAAGTCTATACATTGGTTAGGCTTGTTCATGCTAGGCTTGTTCATGCATCGTTCTTCTCAAAGTCTGTACACTGGTGTCTCATGCATTCTAAAGTCCATACACTCCTCCTTGCATAGTCAAGTCAATACAGACTTAACGAAAGCATTCAAGTCTGTACTCTGGTGCCATCGTCTGCATGGTCAAGTCTATACAGACTTAGTGAAAGCTTAGCTAGTCTGTACTTTGGTCTCTCAGGCATGTAAACACCAAGTCTATACACTGCTTGTTTCATGTCTATACATTCGATTGTTCCATGCATTTTCATCAAGTCTATACAGAGCTTGCCTCAAAGTCTGGACAGCGCTCGCCTCAATGTCTGTACAGCCTGTGTGTTGAACGAACACAAGTCTGTACATCGTCCAGCGCTTCATGTGAAGTCTGTACAATGTCTTAGTCTTCTACACATGAAGTCTATACATTGCTGTTGCATTCACGCCATGTCCATACACTGCATTTGTGCATTGATCACAGCAAGTCTGTAGATAGAGTTCTCATGCATGTAAACATCAAGTGTATACACTCCCGTGTTGCATGTCTATACATTCGATTGCTTCATGCATCACACAGAAGTCTGCACATCCCTTTCTGATAAGTCCATACATTATTTGTCAAGTGTGTACATTGAGGTCGCTTGAAGGGCTTCAAGTCTATACACTCTCATGTTGTACATACTTGCTTATTTGCTGCTTTGAAAGTCTATACACTGCATTATATATGCATATTACAGCATGTGGTAAGAAGTCTGTACACTCATCTTACCTCACACGATCAACTCTGTACAGCCATCCATGCTTGCCTTGCTTGCTGAATGAAGTCTGAACATTGCCTTAAGCTAATACTATCTTCGACTGATTAATTGACAAGATTGTTGGACGAGGTTAATGTGTCTGAGCACGTGACTCGAGGTGGGCACCTGTCACGTGATCCAAGGAGCTGAGATGCTGACACGTGGTAGCATCACTTGGGCGGGAGAAGTGGAAAGCACACGCCCTAAGCTGCTGCTATATATATAGAAGAAGTCTTCCTCAGAAGGTGACTGAGAAGAACAGAAGAGGGCTGATCGAGACTGTGAGTAAAGAAGAAGAAGTGAGAGCAGAGAGTGATAGAAGAAGAAAACAGAAGCAGAAAGAGTAGCAGAAAGAAAGAAGAGAGCTCGAGAAGGAAAGAGGAAGAGAGATCGTACTATGAGATTGTGAGAGAGCAGAAGAAGAAAAAGAAAGAGAAAGAGAGATGGAGAGCTCGTGAAGAAGAAGAGAAGTCTTTCTGTCTTCACTGGACCTTGGATCAGATCCAACCCAGTTTGCTCCTACGAGAGCTTTTGTGCATTTCATTTTTCCAGCTTTCTGTTGCTACGTTTTTGTTTTTCCTTTTAACTATTCACTAGTTGTTCTTCCGATCCTCTAGTGTGAGGTCGGGTTCCCTCCGGTTTGGAGGAAGAGAGACTTGCGTCTCTGGTTGCCTTTGACTGGGTGTCATTGGTTGTTTCCCTCCGGCTGGGAGGAAGGGAGGTCCGAGACCTCTAGGTTGCAAGTGGCTGGGAGTCACTTGTGGGTTCCCTCCGGTTTGGAGGAAGGGAGGATTGGTCCTCCGATTCTGGTCTTGTGTGTTGCAAGTCCAGGTATTCCCTCCTGGTCTGGAGGAAGAGAGACTGTGTGTCTCTGGTTTCCAAGTGGCTGGGAGTCACTTGGGGTGTCCCTCCGGTTGGGAGGAAGAGGGGAGGTTGTTCCCCTGGTCAAGCTGTGTGGCAGCAACTTGTTTGCAGACTGAGTCTGCTTTCTAGCTGATTGCTAGTGGAAGCCTCACTCCGGTTGGGAGTGAGGGGTGGACGTAGGTCTGTGGACCGAACCACCTAAAAAATCCCTTGTGCAGTGGTTTGTTTGATTGCTTGCTTCCGCTAGATGCATGCTAGGACCGTGATCTGATTGATTATTCATGTTCTAGAGTTTAATTGGGTTTGCATCTTTTATGTTTGAGCAATTGTCCACTGATCTTGTGCTAATCATTTCATACGAATTTTAAATTGGTCAAAACTCTTTAAAAGATCCATTCACCCCCCTCTGGATCTGTGTTTATCTATCGCACCTAACTATCACAATTATGTTGAATAAATTAATCCAGCTTTGATAAAGGAAGCCCAAAAGGATAAAGGACCAAGCCCATTAAGGTTGGCCCATATTCTAGAAGGTTATTTAGCCTATTCATGAATTTTAAAGATAAATACTCATTTATTAGATAATTATGTGCATAAAATAAATAAAAGAGTTTGAATTTAGTTAAATTCTACGCACAGTGAATGTAGCGGTCTATCGTGCGACCGCCACCGTCATGTAACGCGCCAAGATACGACCGTTACGCTCTGTCAGTTCCGTAAGGTGAAGAACAAGCAAAAAGATTAGATTTTTGCTAGTCTATCTCTTTGGGATCGATATGGGAGGACTAGTAAACATGTTAAGGACTCTCAGAAGTCGATCTAAGCTTTAATAAGGACTCTAGAATTGATCTAATCCTCAAACCCTAGCTAGAACCTATAAATAGACCCTAGTTTTGACCTGCGCGACCTTTACATTGGCTCGGGTGGAACTAAGGTAAAGAGATATTATTTCATGTAAGTTCTTTGGAGGTTTTTGTTCCTTATACATAGGGATAATCTTCCTCAAATTTTCGTGCTAGGAGATCAACTACACAAAGAGTTAGAGACGACCAAAGTTGCTGGTTCGACCATAGCAACCCAGGAACCTGAACGAAAGTCCACTGAAGATCAGGAGATTAGAACACCAAAACGAGGTAATTAGAGTTCGGTTCTTTAGAACTTTTTGTTCCCAATAGTTACACCTTCTTACCCTCAAAATTTCATGTCCTTAGGTCAAGAGATTAAGGAGTTAGAGCGACGAGAAGTTGCTAAAAAAATCACAGGAATGGAAGAACTAGGGCGTGTCTTGCAGTCACAA